>VBSM01003169.1:2190873-2293603 GCA_008086735.1 Cheirogaleus medius
ACAATACTTGTACCCCCATAATAAGAGGAAATAAAAATAAATAAATAAATAAATTCTTAATAATTACTTAAAAAAAGTATCAAGAAAAATTTTAAAATATTTTGAACTCAATGAAAATGAAAATATAATTTATAAAAATTGTGAGATGCAGTGAAAGGAGCTTAAAAGGAAATTTGGAGCACTAAATTTATACATTAGAAAAGGAAAAAGTCCTAAATTCATTAATCAACATTTCTAGCTTAGGAATCTAGAGAAAAAAGAGTAATTTAAGCCTAAATAAAGCAAAAGTAAGAAAATTTAAAAAAATTAGAGCAGAAATACATGAACTTATATACAAAAAATTAAAAAAAAATCAGTAAGACTGAAAGCCAGTTATTTGAAAAGATGAGTAAAGATAAACCTCTAGCCAGACTTACAGAAAGAAAAACGAAGGTACAAATTGCTAAATCAGAAACGAAAGAGGGTCATTACTACTGATCTCATGAACATTAAAGGATAATAAAGGAATATTATGTGCATAAATATGATAACAGATGAAATGGATCAATTCCTAGAAAAACACAAACTATAAAAACTTACATGAGCAGACATAGGTAACCTGAATAGATTTATATCAATTAAAGAAATTTAACCTGTAGTTTATAACCTTCCAAAAATTAAAGCACTATGCCTAAATGATTTAGTAATTAATTCTACAAAACATTTAAGGAAGAAATAATAATCTATAATCTCTTTCAGAAAATAAAAGCAGAAGAAACACTTTCTAAAGCATCTTATGAGGCCAGCATTACCTTAATACTAAACCTGATAAGGACATTATATAATAGAAAGGAAAATTAGAGGTAAATATCAGTCATGAACATAGACAAAAAAATCCTTAACATTGTATTACCAAAACTAATCAACAACACACAAAAAAACATACACATGACTAAAAGAGATTAATTCTAGGTATGCAAGTTTGGCTCAACATTAAAAAAATCAATCTACCATACCAAAAGGCTAAAGAAAAAACTCATGTTATCATACTAATTGATGCATAAAAAGCATTTGACAAAATCCAACATCTATTGATGATAAAAACTCTCAGCAATCTACAAATAAAGGAGAACTTCTTAATTTTTTTTCTATTTACTTTTTTAAAAATTTCAGAATATTATGGGGATACAAATATTTTGGTTAGATATAATGCCTTTGCATTGCCCAAGCCAGAACTACAAGCGTGCCCAGCCCCCATACAGTGCACTCTGCACCCATTAGTTATTAGTTTACCCATCCCCTCCACCCCCCTCCCACCTGCCTGGCACCCAATGAGTATTACTTCCATGTGAGCGCCTAAGCGTTGATCAGTTAGTACCAATTGGATGGTGAGTATACGTGATGCATGTTTTTCCATTTTTGTGAGACTTCACTTTGAAAGCTGGGCTCTAGCTCCACCCAGGATAATATAAGAGGTGCTAGTTCACCATTGCTTTTTATGATTGAGTAGTATTTGATTGAGTATATGATTGAGTAGTATTCCATGGTATACATATTACATATTATACATTGTATTAATCCACTCATGTATTGATGGACACTTGGGTTGTTTTCACATCTTTGCAATTGTAAATTGTGCTGCTATAAACATTCGAGTGCAGATGCCTTTATTGTAAAATGTGTTTTTTTTTTTCCTTTGGTTAGATGTCTAGTAGTGGGATTGTTTGATTAAATGGTATTTCTATTTTTAGTTCTTTGAGATATCTCCAAGTTACTTTCCACAGATGTTGTACTAATTTTCAGTCCCACCAGCAAAGTAAGAGTATTCCTATCTCTCTGCATCCATGCCAGCATTTGTTGTTTTGGGACTTTTTGATTAAAAAAAAAAAAAATTCTGAATGGAGTTAAGTGATATCTCATTGTGGTTTTGATTTTCATTTCCATAATGATTAGAGATGTTGAGTACTTTTTAATATGTTTGCTGGCCATTATTCTGTCATCTTTTGAAAAGTTTCTGTTCATGTCTTTGTCTATTTTTAATGGGGTTGTTTGATTTTTTCTTGTTAATTTTCTTAAATTCTATGTAGATTCTTGTTATCAGCCCTTTATTGGATATGTAGCATGCAAATATTTTCTCCCATTCTGTAGGTTGTCTATTCATTCTAATGATAGTTTCCTTGGTTGTGCAGAAGCTTTTCAATTTGATCAGGTCCCATGTATTTATTTTTGTTGCTGCTGTGATTACTTTGGGGGTCTTCTTCATAAATTCTTTGCCTAGATTGATATCTATAAGAGTTTTCCGAACATTTTCTTCTACAATTCTTAAGGTTTCCATGTCTTAGGTTTAAGTCTGTTATCCATTGTGAGTTGATTTTTGTGAGAGGTGAGAGATATGGATCCAGTCTCAATCTTCTGCGTGTGGTTATCCAATTTTGCCAGCACCATTTATTGAATAGAGATTCTTTTTCCCTGTGTGTATTTTTGTCTACTTTGTCAAAGATTAGAAGACAATATGAGGATGGTTTTATATCTGGGTTCTCAGTCTTATTCCAAAGGTCTACATCTCTGTTCTTATGCCAGTACCATCATGTTTGGTTACTGTAGCCTTATAGTAAAGCTTGAAGTTTGGTAGACCAATGCCTCCCAATTTGTTCTTTTTGCTTAATATTGCTTTGAACTTCTTAAATTTAATTTTTGAAAAAATCTACAGCTAGAATAATATTTAATGGTAAGAGAACAGATAATGAGAATCCCCTGGGATTGTGTACAAGACAAAACTGTCCTTTCTCAACATTTGTATTCAACATCGCACTTGAAGTTCTACCTAATGAAATAAGAAATAGATTTATATAATATATAGATGGCATACAGATTGAAAACAAGGCAAAAAACTATTTGTTCCCAGGTTGCATGATGGCCTATGTAGAAAATCTCAAGGAATATTTCCAAAATAATAAAAAATGAGAGAAA
The DNA here is from genome assembly GCA_008086735.1 of Cheirogaleus medius. Lineage (NCBI taxonomy): Eukaryota > Metazoa > Chordata > Mammalia > Primates > Cheirogaleidae > Cheirogaleus > Cheirogaleus medius. Next base: position 2,193,823 of record VBSM01003169.1, read on the forward strand.
TCCTAAGGTACAAATATGACAAATATGTATAGAATCTATGTAAGCTTATAATAGTTTTTACTTTTTATTTACTTCACTTTTATTTTATTGAGTCATTCAAATATATCAGTTAATCTTTGTAAATTCAAATCTTATAGATGGCATAAATACTTTAACAGAATTTAACAGCATTTTAGAAATGTATATGTTTATCAATGTAGCAAAGAGCCATTCTTGTTTTTGCTATAAATTTTAAAATTAGTTTTCTAAATTGAATCATAAAAATTATTGCTATTTGCTACTCCTGATTCTCAAACTTTAGGGTGGGATATGCATTAGAAATGTATGTGTTCAAAATGTACATGTTACCCTCTTTAGATGAACAGAGATGTAGACTGCAGCATTATATGTTAAACAGATATTATAGGTGATTCTGTGGCACTTGAAATCTGAGATCAAGTGCACTGTCAGACTTTTTATTTTTCAAATTATCTCTCTTTTCAACAACTTTGAGTTTATTATCTGTCACTTTTATTATACTTTTTGGTAAATGAATGAGAATATCAAATGCTATTAAAGTTCTTAGAACATCTTTGCTGAAGAAGAAAACTTTTAATTTGAGACTGTCTAGGGACGTTTGGGATGGTTAGTCATCCAACAGTAACAAATGGAGAGAAAGTGACTGACAAAATTAATAGGTAAAGTTTTTATTAAAATTATTACCCTATTGCCAAAATTGTTGACAACATGTAATTTTCATCTTTGTAGCCCTCACTATAATTTACTTCATTTGCTTGACTAAGAGGAAAGTTACGTTTTTCTGTGATCACTGTAGCAACTTCAAAAGAAGGTGTTTTCACGTGTTAAACATTTTATAATGCCAACCAAAAGGCACATTCTTAACAAGAAGAAAAAAAAAAGGTTAATTTCAATTATGATAATCTTTGCTTGTGACCACTTGGGTGATCCTGCTTAGATCATGCAGAGTATACAAAATATACTCTTCCTACATATGCCAACCTGTTACAGACATATCTTGCTCTTTAAATGTTCCAGTCCTTAAAATAGATATTTCTAAAGATCAGCCTCTCAGAACTCAGAATTCACAGCCCCAACTTTCTTGAAAAAAAAAGGAGAAACTTATAAGGATAAGAACTCTCACTGTATTTATTTCTCTTTGGGTTCTTAGTATCTCTCCTTGGCAGTAGTATAATGTCAACAATTTGTTTCTTAATCCCTAAACTCTGGGTTTCTTCAAGGACTAAGCACAATTGATCTCCTATATAGAGAAAGCTGATTTCTGAATCCAAAAGATTGTCAAGGAGAGAAATATATTGTTCACTTTTAAATCACACAATGTCATACTTCAGCTTAAAATCATGTGCTATCTCTACCCCAAAGGATAAAAAATCAAGTTCCATAACATAGCACAAACCTCTCTACAATCTTACTCTTTGTTTACCCACACTCATCTCCTATCATTCCTGTCTTCCCCCTCAAATAAAGGCCACCCTAAATTTCTTGCAGTTCTGTGTTCCACTTTTTATTTCTTAGTGTTCCTGGTGTTTTTGCAGTGTATGTTCTCACCTTTTATGTTTTTCCTGTGCTTCTGGATCCTACGTACCTTCCCAAACTTTTAGTCTCATGGTTCAGAAATGGTACCTAACAGGAATCTTCTTTGTCCTTCAGGCTAAGTTACATCATATGCCTTATAGTTCCATGGTGCTTTCTGCACATCTTGCCACAGTGCATTTAAATTGTTTTATTGTATTTATCTCCCACTGTACTGATCTATTTAAGGTTAGATGATATGTCTAATTTATCTTGAAATTTATGGACTTATAAGTTTCTATATGAAGGAGAAATAAAGACCTTCTCAGACAAGCAAAGACTGAAGGAATTCATTAAGGCAAGATCTGCCTTCCAGGAAGCACTCAGAACAGTGTTACACACAGATCAGCACAATAAACACTCACCAGTGTAAAATCTCCCAAAAGCTAAAGGACAAAGGCCAGATACCAGAATGGCTCAAGAGAGAAAACAAAGCAACAAAGTTCAACTCCACAGGATGAACAGAAATCTGCCCCACTTATTAATTCTTTCAATAAATGTGAATGGCTTGAACTGCCCACTAAAGAGACATAGCCTGGCTGAATGGAAAAATATACACAGGTCAAGTATCTGCTATCTTTAGGAACACAAAACACAGAAACACAAAACAAGAATACATTCAGACCCAAGGTGAAGGGATGGAAAACAATATTTCAAGCAAAGGGAAGCTAAAAGAAAGCAGATGTGGCTGTTCTAATTTCAGATAACTTAGTCTTCAAATCAACAAAAGTAATGCAAGATGAATATGGTCACTATATAATGGTGAAGGGTAAAATTCACCAGGAAGACATAACAATTCTAAATATTTATTCACATAACTCAGTTGCACCCAGATTCATAAAGCAAATCCTACTTGATCTAAACAAAATGATATACAGCAAAACTGTAATAGCCAGGTAATTCAACACACATCTGACAGAACAGAACAGATCCTCCAAACAGAAAATAAACAAAGAAACAATGAACTTAAACATAACTCTAAAATAAATGGTTCTGACTGACATTTACAGAAAATTTCACCCCAAAACCACTGAGCATACATTTTTCTCATCAGCTCATAGGATATTCTCTAAGATTGACTATATCCTAGGCCACAAAACATGTCTAAACAAATTTTAAAAAATTGAAATTATACCATTCATTCTCTCAGACCACAGTGAAATAAAATTAGAAATTACCTCCAACAGAAAATCTCATGTCTACACAAAGTTATGGAAAGTAAACGACCTTTTTGCTGAACAATTATTGGCTTAAAGAGGAAATTAAGATGAAAACCAAAAGAATCTTTGAACTAAATAATAAAAGAGACACAAATTACCAAAATCTGTGTGACACAGGTAAAGCATTACTGAGAAGAAAATTTATATTCATAAATGCCTACATCCAAAAGACAGAAAGATGACACATAAACAATCTAATGAATCATCTCAAAGAACTAGAAAAGGATGAGCAATCTAACCCCAAACCCAGCAGAAAAAAAGAAATAACAAACATCAAAGCACAGCTAAATGAAATCAATAATAAAAACCTATACACATGATTAATAAAACAAAAAGGTGGGTCTTTCAAAAAATAAAATTGACATGCCTCTTGCTAGATTAATGAGATGCAAAAAAGAAAGGACTCTAATAAGCTTCATCAAGAATGAAAAAGGAGAAATTACAACTGATACCACAGAAATACAAAATATCATCTATGAATCCTATAAAAACCCCTATGCACATAAACTTGAAAATGTGGAGGAAATGGACAAATTCTTATAAACACACAGCCTCCCTATGCTCAACCAGGAAGAAACAGAATTCCTGAACAGAACAATATCAAGTACCGAAATTGAAAGCAGCAATAAAAAACTTGCCTAAAAAGAAAAGTCCTTGACCAAATGGTTTCACATCTGAATTCTGCCAGACCTACAAAGAAGAACTGGTGCCTATCCTGCAGAAATAACTCCACAACATCGAGAAGGAATCCTCCCCAACACGTTTTTTACAGCTGACATCATCCTGATACCCAAAAAAGGAAAGGACACAACAAAAAAAGAAAACTATAGGCCAATATCCCTTATGAATATAGATGCAAAAATACTCAACAGAATCCTAGCAAACCAAATTCAGGTGTTTATCAAAAAAATAATTCATCACGAACAAGTGGGCTTTTTCCCAGAGATGCAGGGATGGTTCAACATATATAAATCTATAAATTTTATTCAACACATCAATAGAAGTAAAAAAAGAAAAGACCATATGATCCTTTTAATAGATGCAGAAAAAGCATTCAACAAAATTGAGCACCCTTTTTATATTAGGAATGCTTAACAAAATAGGCATTTATGGGACTTAGCTAAAAATGATAAAAGCCACCTATGACAAGCCCACAGCCAACATCATACTGAATAAGGAAAAAATGAAACCATTCCCGCTTAGAACCAGAACCAACCAAGGTTCCTCTATCACCTCTTCTATTCAACGTAGTGCTAGAAGTCCTAGCCACAGAAATCAGACAACAGAAAGAATTCAAGGGCATCCAAATGGGGGCAGAAGAGGTCAAACTATCACTCTTTGTTCATGACATGATTTTATATCTAGAAAACACCAAAGATTCTGCCCTGAGACTACTGGAATTGATAAACCAATTCAGCAAAGTCTCAGGTTACAAAATCAATGTATAGAAATCAATAGCATTCCTATATGCCAACAGCAGTCAAACTGAGAATCAAATCAAAGACTCAATGCTCTTCACAATAGCAACAAAGAAAATAAAATACATAGGAATATATTTAACTAAGGAGGTGAAAGGCCTTTCTACAGGGAGTACTACAAAACACTGAGGAAGGAAATAGAAGAGGATGTAAACAGGTGGAAAACCATACCATGCTCTTGGGTCAGCAGATCAACATTGTAAAAATATCTATACTACCCAAAGTGATCTACAGATTCAATGCAATCCCTATTAAAATACAAAAATCATTTTTTGCAGATCTAGAAAAAGTAAGTCTATGCTTCATATGGAACCAGAGAAGACCCTGTATAGCAAAAGCAATCTTAAGCAAAAAGAACATATTGAAAGGCATCAATTTATCAGACTTCAAGCTATACTACAAGACTATAGTCACTAAAACAGCATGGGAATAGCACAGGAGCAGAGTCATAGACAAATGGAACAGAACTTAGAACCCAAATATAAAACCATCCTCATTTAGCCATCTAATGTTTGACAAAGCAGACAAAACATAACACTGAGGAAAAGAACCCTTATTCAATAAATGGTGCTAGGAAAATTGAATAGCCACATGTAGAAGACTGAAACAGGATCCACACCTCTCACCTCTCACAAAAATCAACTCATGGTGGGTAACAGATTTATACTTGAGTGAAACTATAAAAATTACAGAAGAAAATGTTGGCAAAACTCTTCTAGACATTGACCTCGGTAAAGAATTTATGAAGAAGACCCCAAAGGCAATCACAGCATCAACAAAAATAAATAAATGGGACCTGATCAAATTGAAAAGCTTCTGCACAGCCAAGGAAACTATCATTAGAGCGAATAGACAACCTACAGAATGGGGGAAAATATTTGCATGCTACACATCCAATAAAGGGCTGATAACAAGAATCTATATAGAACTTAAGAAAATTCACAAGAAGAAATCAAACAACCCCATTAAAAAGTAGACAAAGACATGAACAGAAACTTTTCAAAAAAAGAGAGAATAATGGCCAGCAAACATATAAAAAAGTACTCAACATCTCTAATCATTAGAGAAATGCAAATCAAAACCACAATGAGATATCACCTAACTCCAGTCAGAATAGTTTTTATCAAAAAGTCCCAAAACAACAAATGCTGGCATGGATGCAGAGAGATAGGAACCCTCATACACTGCTGGTGGGACTGCAAATTAGTACAACCTCTATAGAAAGGAATAGGGAGTTACCACAGAAAGCTACAAGTAGAACTACCATTTGATCCAGCAATCCTATTACTGGGCATCCAGCCAAAGGAAAAAAAAAAGACATTCTATAAAAAAAAGTCATCTGCACCTGAATGTTTATAGCAGCACAATTCACAATTGTAAAGATGTGGAAATGACCCTAGTACCCATCCATACATGAGTGGATTAATAAAATGTGGTATGTGTATACCATGGATTTCTACTGAGCCACAAAAAACAATGGAGATCTAGCACCTCTTGTATCATCCTGGGTAGAACTGGACATATTCTACTAAGTGAAGTATCACAAGAATGGAAAAAGAAGCACCACATGTACTCACCATTAAGTTCATATTAACTGATCAACACTTATGTACATGTATAGTAGTAACATTCATTGGTTGTTGGGCAGGGGAGGGGAGCCAGAGGGGATAAGTATATTCACACCTAATAGGTGAGGTGTGCACTGTCTGGGGGATGGACATGCTTGCAGCTCTGACTCGAGCAGTGCAAAGGCAATATATGTAACCTAAATATTTGTACCCTCATAATATGCTGAAAAAAAAAGAAAAGTTTTTGGATGTCGATGTGAAAAAAACTCATTGTCTATGTGCAGTACACATTCAACATTGATTATATATGTAATGTAGTATTTATCAAGATGATTCTTTCCAAATATTTAAGCATTCTCAGTAATGCTGTGATATTTCCACCTGTTTCTCCAGAAATAGTCCATACAATTAAATAATTAAGATAATTTACTTTAAGGAAAGTATGCATTAACTTGTGACATCTTTGTTGTTTAATCCATAAATGCCATGGGCCTATCACTTTAAACTAATAAGTTTTACATAGTTCTTGTTTAAACATCACAACTTTGCAAAATAGAAGAGCCAAGAGGGACTAGAATGCTAGGATTCCACAGTTAAGTCCTCTTCAGCTGAACAAGTCACTGTCTCCTCTGTCAGATTCAAGTTATGTGCCTCACCAGGACTGTTGCAAACTTCTAGCCTGTTCTTTTTCCAATTCTGTTGTGTAACTCTCAAACAAATACAGTAGATAACATTCTGAATGCACAGAAACAAAAAAAATAGAAAATCTGGAATTTCAATACAATTTAAAAATGCAAGAATGATTTTCCCCAGACCTGCAAATCTTATCACTTTGTTTTTATAGTGAAACACAGCCAGCCTTATGTTTATATTGGAGTGACCCAGTAGGAAAATACACTGGACAGTGTCTTTGAGACTACAAAGACAAGAGTCAAGACACAGTGGACCAGTTTAATATTATAACTGAATTCAAATACTGACTCTAATACTCTCTGTGTGACCCTAGCTATTGCCTCTAAGCCTTTTTTCTCATCTGAAATTGGTGATAAAAATATGTATCTTGGTGGATTCTTGTAATGAGTAAATGATATAATTTATGTAATGTACTTGCAAAACTGACTTGCATAGAGTAAATACTCAATAATGTCTATGAATGTAAAAATATATATTATCAGAATCATTTACTCCAAATATCTTTTCTGATCACTTTGTGTAATAGGGGTAGCAGGTAATATCAAAGCTGTAAGCACCTGAATATTTTGAAGAACACTTTAGGTGCCCCTCTATAAAGAGCTGAAATTTTTATTTAGATATTAAGCACTAAAGAATAGGAAGGGGATCCAAAGTGTGTCATATGTAAAGATTTCCAAATAGCTTTGAGGGACTATGAACTTACAGTGGTAAAAGATGACAATTAAGTGACTGTCTCAACTGTACTCAGAATAGAATGCTGGAATTAGTCAGGATTAGAGTATTGCTCTTGTTTTTGTTTTGTTTTGTTTTTTCAGGCAGGTATAAAAGATCAAACAGAAGCAAGGTCATTGATAGTGTTGCAAGAGTGTATTTGAAGTCACAAGAAAGTATTAATAGAATAAAATTTAGAGTTTAAAATTTGAGGTAGAATGATTGAGGAAAATTAGCAATTCTGACAGTTGACCATGGGTGTGTATGGCTTTAGTAAAAAAGACTTGATGACTCTTGTGTTGAGGAAACAATAGAATCCCAAGGGAAAATAAGAAGACTAGAGTTTATTCACATGTCAAAGCCACTCAGGATTATGTCAGGACTAGACATGGAAGGATACTCTGGTTCAGCCACTGCAGCCTTCAATGACTATAAATTTGACCAGATTTCCAGATAAAAATACCATGGAGAAATAACAAGGTTATATCAGTGGATATTATAGATATCAAAAGAGAAAAGTTGTTATCATCAACATGTAAGTTGACATTGGGGAGCAGAAACTAAGTGAAAGCTAAAATGACCACTATCATCATCACCATCAACACAATGCTGATTGGTGATGAGAGAAACTGATTTGAATGGAACCAAGAATAAGAGAGTTAATCAACAGCCAAAGAGAAAAATTGATGTGAGGATACTGTGAAATAGTTGATGTAGGAAAATTTATGTGTCATAAAAAAAAATTCTAGTGGCCAGAACAGTAAGAATTAGAAGAAAAAGGAAAAGTGAAAAGTAGATTAGGAAGAGGCTGCACAGACACATGAAAGGATAGAAGATAGTTGCCAGGAATGGCAATCATTTGGAATGGTGTCCAAGAATGAAGTATGTGGTTATCATGGAATGGCTTTATCTCCAAGATCCCAAAAAGAACTATGGTTTAATTTTTTTTCAGTGTTTCTTAGATCCAAGTGGTTCTGGTGGTGAACTGGTTAGTAGAAAGTATAATGTATCAGTTAGATGCATGGATTCTGAAGTCACATCTTTTAGTTATAAATCTTCCTACAGTACTTACTAGGTGTACATCATTAGCAAATTACTTAATCTCCTCGAGTCTTGGTTTCATAAACTATGAAATTATTAATAGTAGCACTTCTATCATAAAGTTGTAGTGAGGATTGAATGAGATAATGTGTAAGGTGTTGGACACTGGACATTTCACAAAGTCAGCACTCACTAAATGCTATGTATTGATTTTACTATTACTATTTTTGTATATATATGATGGTGGTGGTTCTTATTTAAGATATAAAATAGAACATTTAGTAAAATGTTGTAATTTCCCACTCATGATTAGCAGAATTGGCTTTAATTAGTTTCTAGAACTCTCATATCCAAAAAGAAAATGCAGGAGATTGTGTAGAGTGAGAAGATTCAGGCCCCTTCTAATGAACTAATCTTAATGTAAACTGGCCAAGTTTGCAAAGAAAAGCAACTTATTGGGAGGAGAGGGAAGGGTTATGAAGGAAATTAGCTTTCAGGACTGTTCCTTTTATCTATTGCTGGATAGTAAACCACTCTGAATTTAGTTGCATTTAAAACAACATTTAAAATATTATTTCTCATAGTTCTGGATTGACTGGGTTCAACCAGACTTCTCTTTAGTAGAATCCTTCATGTGATGAAAGTCAGTGACTGGAACTAGAGACATCTCAAAGAATTTGAAAAATTTCTTCTTTGTTTTATAATAGTTTTATATTTATAAAATTATTACAAAAATAGGAGAGTTTCCATACACTACTCAACCATTTGGCACTCTTACTAACATTTTACATTAGTATGGTACATTTGCCATAATTAATGAGCTAATATTAATATATTGTTATCAACTAAAGTCTGTACTTTATTCAAATCACCTCACTTTTCCCCTAATGTTCTTTTTATTGTTCCAGGAATTCATCCAGAATAACACATTACATTAAATTATACACTATCTTAGTCTGTTTTCTACTGCTATAACAGAATATCACAGATTTAGTAATTTATAAAGAAAAGAAATTTATTTCTCACAGTTCTGGAGGCTGGGAAGTCCAAGAGTATTGTGCTGGTATCTGGTGATGGTTATCCCATTGCAGAAAGGCAAAAGGTGGAAGGTGGAAGGTGGAAGTGAGCACATGAGACACAGAGAGAAATAGGATCAAATTTATTGTTTTATCAGGAGCCCTTGAGGGTGGAGCCCTCATGACCTAATCACTTCTTAAAAGTCCCAACTCTTAATATTGTTACAATGGCGATTAAATTTCAACATGAGTTTGCTGGGCACATCCAAACCATAGCACATGCTTAGTAATTTCTCCTTAAACTCCTTAAACATGTTTTCAGACTTTTATTTTGATGACCTTGAGAGTTTGAAGAATTACTGGTCAGTTCTTTTGTATAATATTCCTCAATTAGTATTTGCCTGATGTTTTTCTCATAATTAGATTGGGGTAATATGTTTTTTAGAAGAATACCATGGAAGTAAGTGGCCATTATCATCACAAAATGTCAATGGTACATATCATCTCTATGGCTTCCCACTATTGATGTTATTTGTGTTCATTTTCTATTACTGCTGTAACAAGTTACCACAAATTTAGCAGCTTAAACAATAAAAAAATTGTTATCCTATATTTCTGTAGATTACAAGTTCAACATGGGTTCCGGGCTAAAATCAGGATGTCAGCAGACCTGTGTTCTTTTTCAGAGGCCTGTGGACCTAGCTTACAGACCTCTGTTTAGAATAAGAACATAAACAAAGTTGCAGAAGAAGGAATTCACAAATTTTATTTTTGAAATAAATAAGTAGGGAAGGTTGACTAGAATAATTCTTTTGGGTATGAGAAAATGAGAAGTAATGTTAGAAAGCAGTGAACAAGTAGTGCAGACTTAAGAGAGGGTTGAGAACAGAATTTTTTATGAAAGCAAAGTTATAATATTGAAAAATATTTAATTGGTTATTTATCATTAAATAATGGTATAACAAGGTAAAAGACATTTTAAAAACTGACCATATCATTCCTTCAATGCAGTGGCTCTGTGCATTTTTGAATGTTCCCTCTGTTTTCTCATAGCTCTCTGATTCTGTCATGCTGCCTTACAGTAATCTGTTTACAAGCCACCTGGTCTTCTGCATGTGGACTGAGAGCTTCTGGAAGGCAAAGAGCTTAACGTTTTTATACCACTTTTACTGAGCACAGCATCTAACACTTCAAAAATGAAAATATTATGTGTGTGTATATATATATTATATATATACATATACATACATGTGTATACATATGTACCTATGTATGTGCATGCACAGATTGCAGATGCTCCTCAACTTACAATGGGTTTATGTCGTGATAAACCTATAATAAGTCAAAGCTATCTTAAGTCAAAATGCATTTAATATCCCTGTAACCCAAATGTAAAGTCAAAAAATCATAAGTCAAACCTTTTTAAGTCCAGATGCTCCTCAACTTACAATGGTTTTATGGGGTTACATCCCAATAAATCTATCATAAAGTCCAAAAATGGTTAAATAAAATCATTATAAATTGAGAAACTTTGTATATATGTTAATAAGCATGTCCAATTTATATATATGTATATATTTTTTACAAAAGAGATGCCTACTTATGGTAAAAAATAGCAATAAAGAAATATACATACTCAAAAGTAATCTCATACCACAAAGATAGCCTTATTTAGAATTTATATGTCTTTTCAGACATTATGCTCTGTTCATCCTAACTTTATGTCCATATAACATTTAAAGTATATTGAAATCAACTTACAAAATACAGTTTTGTGTTTAAATTCAATATAATATAATAAGCATAATTCACATTTTCAAATAGCTAACGTAATTATTTTTGTCATGTCTGCATCAAAAAGCACTGAACTGATAAGCCCTAATCAACTTAATGATTCTTCTATTATAGAGCATTTAGGATCCTTCCATTTTTTTCAATTGTTAATAAAGCTTCATTAAGAGTCTTCAGGGCCATATTTTTAAATAAATTGAATTAGTATTTTAAAATACATTGCCAAGAATAAGATAAGTGAATCATAATTTGTATCCAAAGTTATATCATCCCCAGTTATGTGAAGGTGGCAACCTTATATGAATATCATCAGCATTGCATATATATACATGTATATTTTTAAATTTTCTAATTTAATAAAGTAAAACCATTCCTGATTATTGCTTCTCCTAGTGTTTATTTGCTTGGTAAGGTATAATACTTTCTTTATGCTAGATTTATTTCTCACTTGTGTTTTTTTCACATTGTTATCCTAGTTATTATTGCTGCCTTGCATATAAATTTGAATGAACTATTTATACACTACAAGTATTAACCCTTTTTATGTGCTATATTAAACTTTATACTATTTGACATCTTATAAATGATGTTTTCATCATGTTCCCCAAGGATTTTTACATTGTGTTCTTATTATTGTCATTTTCTGAATAGTGATTTGGTGTATACCTGACCTACTTCCTAACTAATATACTGGGGGACCATAAATTTATTTCCAATTATCTATGTTTTTGTTTGTTAGTTTCTTATTTATAGATGTATTGTTTTATTATTTAAAATACACATAATAGGAAAAATACTCTGATATTTCTGATTTTGTGGTCATCTAAATATTATTTGTGGTTTACTATATGATAAATTTTGACAAATATTATTTGGTTATTAAAGATAATGTCCCTTAATTATATTTCATTATGTAGGAGAATAGTGTTAATTTAATTTATATATCTGATTTTATCTGTTTGATCAGTTAGATTGATAATGGAGATCTAAAATAGCCCAAATCTCTCATTTCCATTGTATTTTTGTCTACATGTAAAAAAAAAATCTCTTTATTCCCCTTTCATGCCCACTTAGCATTGTTTGGTGTAACTAGATTTAAAGTTGCTATATTTTAATTGATTACTTATTTTCTATTTATAGTAGTATTTTTAAGTACAGAAACATCACAAAATTTGTAACAGAGAAAGTAGAAGTCCTACATATATGTACCTCTACAGAATCCCAATGTTAACCATTTGGCATACAGTCTTCCATTTTTTGTAATGTACATAATGATGTTTATAGAGCTGTGTTCTTTATAAACAAAGCTGAGGTCATACTCAACATACTCATTTCTGTTAATTGTATTAAAATTTATATTTGTGCAAAATAGAAGTCTTAAAAGTACAATCCTGTGCATTTTGGTGAATGTCTATCCAACCATGTAACCAGTATTCCAATTGAAATATAGAATATTTTCATAATTTCAACACATTCACTTGTGCTACCTTCCAAGTAAATCTATCTCTTCATATCTGATTTCTACTACCATAGATAATATTGCCTATTCTTGAATTTCATATAAATAATATCTTACAATATGTATATATTTGGTCTAGTTTCTTTCACTCAAATATTATGTTTGAGTTAGATATATATTATAGCATGTATTAGCAACTCATTTTTTCCTATTCTTGGGAACAAATATACTGTATTATATAAAATTATGTTTATCCATTTTGCTGACAAAGGACATATGATTTCTTTTCAAGTTTTGGTTATTAAAAAGCAAATGCATTTCATGTAACCAAAATGTTTGTGTCCCCATAATATCCTGAATTAAAAAAAAAAGAACTTGTGACTATCCCAAATTAAAAAAAAAAAAAAAACTTCAAAAAAAATTACTGGAAAAGAAAAAAGCTGCCAAAGTGTTTTCCACAGTGGTTGTACAGTGTTACCCTTTCACTTGTATTATATGAGTGTTCTCTTGCTCCATATCCATGGCAACTTTTGGTATTGGCAGTCATTTTTTTTTAATCATGGTAAAATGTATATAACATAAAGTTTACCATCAGTGACATCTAGTACATTCACAATGTTACACAACCATCACTACTATCTATTTCCATAATACTTTCATCACTCTGAAAAAAAAACATATTGAACAGTAACTCCCAATTTTTTTCTCTGCTCCTCCTGCCTCCAGCTCCAGGCAACAACTAATCTGGTTTCTGTCTCTGGATTTTTGGCATTCTTTAATTTTAGCTCTTTTACAGTAAAGTGACACCTCAATTTGGTTTAATTTTTTTTTTTGGTAAATAATAATGCTCAGTACCTTTTCATATACATATTGACCATTCATATATCTACCTATATAAAATGTTTGCTGACATATTTTGCCCATTTTTTGCATTGTCTTTTAATATTGATTTGTTTGAAGTAGTTCATATAGTTTGAATACAAGTTTATGTCTTATACACATTTTTCATAATGTCTTCTGATGAGCGGATGTTTTAATTTTGATAGAGTTCATTTTTTAAAAGTTAGTGCTTTTTGTGTCCTCTTTAGGAAGTATTTGCTACCAAAAGATCATTAGGATATTCTATATTTCCTTCTGGAATTAAATGTATTATCTCAAATATAAATCTAAGGAGCTCACAATATTGTTAAAATGTCCATACTATCAAAAGTGATCAACAGATTCAATGCGATTCCTATCTAAATTTCAATGACATTCTTCACAGAAATAAAAAAAATTCTAAAATTGATATGAAACCATAAAAGATCCCAAATAGCCAAATCAATCTTGAGCAAAAAACAAAGCTGGAAGTATCACATTACCTGACTTCAAAATATAGTACAAAGCTATAGTAACCAAAACTGCATTGGACTGGCATAAAAACAGACACATAGACCAATGGAACAGAATAGAAAACCCAGAAGTAAATCCATGAATTTACAGCCAACTGACTTGCAATGAGGTGCCAAGAACACACAATAGAAAAATGACAACCTTTTCAATAGATGGTGTTGGGAAAACTGGATATGCACAGACAAAAGAATGAAGTTAGACCCTTATCATCATATACAAAGTCAACTCCAAATGGATTAACAATTTATATGGAAGAGCTTAAATTATAAAACAATCAGAAGAAAACATAGGGGAAAAGCTCCATGACATTGGTCTGGGTAGTGATTTTTTGGAAAAGCACAGGCAACAAAAGAAAAATTAGACAAATGGGATTACATTAAAGTAAAAAGCTCTGCACAGCAAAGGAAACAACCAAGAAGAGAGTGACAAAACAACCTACAGAATGGGAGAAAATATTTACAAACAATATATCTGATAAGAGATTAATATCCAAAATACAGAAGAAACTGAAATAACTCAATAGTAAGAACACAATAGCCTGATTTTAAAAATGGGCAAAGGACCTATGTAAACATTTCTCAAAATACAGATGGTCAACAGGTATCTGAAAAAAAAAAATACGCCATCACTAATTATCAGGAAATTGCAAATTAAAACCACAATGAAATATTACCTCCTGTTAGAATGGCTATTATCAAAAATACAAAAGATAAGTGTTGGCAAGATTGTACAGAAAAGGGAACTCTTGCATACTGTTGGTGGGAGTGTAAGTTAGAACACCTATTATAGAAAACAATATGGAGGGTCCTTTATAAACTAAAAATAGAACTACCATATGTTCCAGCAATACCACTACTGGGTATATACTCAAAGGAAATAAAATCAGTATATTGTAGAGATAGCTAAACTCCCATGTTTATTGCAGCATTATTCACAATAGCCATGATATGGAATCAACATAAGCGTCCGTCAACAGTTGAATAAATAAAGAAAATATGGTATATATGCACAATGGAATACTATTGATCTATAAAAAAGAAGGAAATTCTGATCTTTGTGAACAACACTGGTGAACTTGGAGGCTCTATGTTAAGTGAAATAAGCCAAAAGACACATACCACATGATCTTACACATACATAGAATCTAAAAAAGTTTATCTCATAGAAGTTGAAAGTAGAATGTTTGTTAGTGGGGGCTGGGGGGTGGGGGAGGAGGTTTAAATGATGTTGGTCAAAAGTTACAAAATTTCAGTGAAATAGGAGAAATAAGTTCAGAAGATTTATTGTACAGCATGGTGACTGAAGTATTTCTGAAAAATTTTTAGAGAGTATATTTTAAGTGTTCTCATCACGAAAATTATAACTTTGTAAGGTATGCGTATGCTAATTAGCTTGATTTAGCCATTCCATAATGTATCTATTTTTCAAAATGTCACATTGTACACAATAAATATATAATTTTTTTAATTTAAAAAATAAAATGAAACTTACAACTGTATACTTCCAATTACTCCTTTCCCTCCATTGTGCTATTATCATAGTTTTTACTTCTATGTAGGTTATAAACTTTACAATAATAGCATTATTTTCTTTAAATAGTTGACTTTTAAAGAAATCAAAGGAAAAAAAGTATATTCTTTTATGTTTACCCATAGATTTATCATTCTGGTGCTCTTTATTCCCTTCTGTACATCTGAATTTCTATCTGGTACCAGTTACTTTCAGCTTAAAATACTTTCTTTAGCATTTTTTCAAGTGTACGTCTGTTGGTGACTAATTCATATTTTATTTGTATGGAAATTTTTTATTTTATCCTCATTTTTAGAGATATTTACACTGCATATAGCATTTTGTGTTTTGCATTGTTTTATTAGTATTTTTATTTCAACATCTTAAAGCTATCACTTCATAGTGATATCACATGGATGATATCACTCCATTGTCTTCTAGCCTCCATTTTCCACAAATGTCTGTTGTCATAATATTCTTATTTTTCTATATTTGATGTGTCTTTTCTTTGATACTTGCTTTGCAGAATTTGACTATGATGTGGCAGATGTCATCTTCTTTGTATTTATCCTTCTCAGAGTGAAATAAGATTTTTTTATCTTTAAGTTGATATTTTTGCACTGACTTTAGGGAAATTTCAAAAATTATTACTTCAAATATATTTTTCTTTTCCATTCTCTCTCAGTTCTCTTTCTTAGATTCCAATATGCAGTGATTAAACTGGCTCCTACTGCTCTATGGGTCACTGCAGCAGTATTTCCTTGTTTTTCATTCTTTCTTTCTTTGGATCTTCTGATGGAATTATTTTTATTAATTTAAGTTCATTGACCTTTTATTTTTTAGCCTCAGATCTCCTGTTATGCTTATTTGGTACTTTTTCACATTGTCAGCTATTATATTAGTAACTTTTAGTGTTAGAATTTCCAGTTGGTTACTGTTTATATTTCCCACATCTCTGCTGAGATTTCCCACATACTTACTTTTTACATCCATCTTTTACTTAAGTCCTTGAACATATATCTACTAGTTATATTAAAGTGTTTGTTTGTGGATTACAACTTCCAGGTCATCTTGAAGATCTGTATCTGTTAAAATCTGTCTTTATTTCTGGCTATATTCTCCCATTCCTTTATACTTCTAATAATATTTTCAAATTATGTTCCGGACATTGTGGTTGATAGGGTGTCTGAATGTTGTCTTCCTTGAAAAATATCACATTTTGTTTATTTGGGTAGATCAGTTACTATCAGATAATTATTTTTAACTTGTCAGGATGGAGTGTGCATGTGTGTGTGTGTTTTATTTTTATTTGTTTGTGCATATGCTCCACAGCTCTCAGACCAGGACATATAGGAACCTCCATGAAGAGTTCTGTGCCCACCTCTCTCCTCTTTGGTGCCTGCCCAGTAAATTCCAGCCATCTCAACAGCATTTCTGGTATCTGCCTCCTCAGCTTAGCAAGACTTCCATGTTCTGCTTGGTTTCCATCTCCTTGTAACACCAACTAGAAAGAGACTACAAGCATAAAGCAAGGGTAAATGTAAGTTCCGCTCATGTCTCCCTTCTCTTGAGAATCATAGTTTTGCACATCATATGCCTAGTGCCTTTAGGCAGTTTTCTCAAATATTTTATCCAGGCTTATATTTGGTTGCAGAAGAAGGGCAAATCTAGTATTAGTTATTACACAATGGGTGAATAAAATCTTGATTAGTGACCTTTAATCATTTTACAGTCACACTATATAGTGTAATAATAATTTACATTAATAACTATATTGCTTTCCCTATCCTTGCAATATTTTCATTCCAGTGTAACATATATTTACCCTAATTTTTTTAGCCTTATTGTATATTTTTTCATATTTTTCTATGGAGCATATTGTTGGTTAAAAACCAACTTAGAAAGGCAATTTAGAAAGACCTTGAAGAGCTATAATTATATTCTGTACCAATATAATGTTAAATATTAGAGTGGTAAGTTAAAACAATTAGGGTGATAGTGGGGGAAATAGTGTTAAAGAGACTGATATAATGAAAGCCTAGTGAAGGGAATATTGCAGTGTGTCGGTTACTCAAGATCTCAATATAATAAGATAATGATGAGGAAATAGAGCAAATTAGTTGGTAAGAGATAGGGACGCTCTGCTGACTTAATGTATTTATTTATAAATA
The DNA here is from genome assembly GCA_008086735.1 of Cheirogaleus medius. Classification (NCBI taxonomy): domain Eukaryota; kingdom Metazoa; phylum Chordata; class Mammalia; order Primates; family Cheirogaleidae; genus Cheirogaleus; species Cheirogaleus medius. The sequence goes on from VBSM01003169.1 coordinate 2,211,462, forward strand.
ATAAACACACACTGCATTTCAATGACTTCTTTTATATATAGGTTAGAGAAATGTGAACACTGACATAGAATAAAATAGATTACTAAATCAAGCATAAGGAAAATAAAATTGAGATCAAAATGTTAAAATTCTAGACCACATGTTAAAGGAGCCACAAATTTGGCTGTGAGATTCCTAGTAAACAAAGGAAAGAAGAAAAGTGAGCACAGTAGCCATATTATATTACAAGAAAATCTGTATGTTTAAGAAAGCATCATTAGCTCATTGGTTAGGTAGTTAATTTTTTTTTTTTTTGTCTTAACAAGCCAAGAGAAATTTCTCTGGTGGGTTCTCACAAAAGTAGCACATTTCAGCATATTTTCTGATAGCACCTTTATTTTAAAGACAAAGATATAGTTTGCTTAAGTCACATAATTACATCTTCTAATGAGATTCCTTTACACTACTCATCCATTCCAATAGAGATATATTCACAAAAACTGTTTTACTATAAAAAATATTGGGTGGTATGGTATTCTCTATAATACTTTGTCCTTGATATTATCAGTGCTCTTTAACTTTTCATTTTTATTTATTTTTTGCACTTTTAACCAGTCTTTTTTCTTCTATGTATAAATCTGTGTAACATGCAGATATATGACTGACTTACTGACTGACTAACAGACAGAATGAATAAATAAATGAATGGATTAGAAGAAAGAAAAATGCCCTAATTCTAGAGCATAACCTAGGTTGGAAGCATAAATCCATTCATCGTAATGGCAAACATTCACTTACCACTGTGTCAATTGGCTAAATGGAAGATTTAGGAGCAGTATTCTTCTAGAAAAATACCAGATCATGGTTTATAATTGACCTTTTTGATATTTGTTGGAGTTCAATCTTCTTGCTTCCTTGCTTTCTTTAGGCTCTAAAATGTTGGGACTATGCTAATCTCAACAGGAACTTTATAGCTTTAGCTTTCTCGGACATAAGGGATATTTGCATAGTGTGAACTTTATTTGATTCTTAGGATTCCTCAGATAAATGTCATTGGTGTATTTAAAAATGAATAAAATCTATCTCATAAAACTGACATAGAAAGTTGAAGAAAAAAATTGATTTTCATTAATTTTAAACTTAAAAGTCCCCATCTTGTTAGAGCAAGAAAAATTTTAAAACTTCTGATTTTTATATCTCTTTGGTCATGATCCCTAAATGAATAATCCAACATTGGGAAACAGTAAGGCACATTGATTTTGATTATTTGGTCCGTGTACTTTCTTCCTTATTTTACTATCACATGTGAGTGTGAGATAGTGTTGTTTGTGGAAAACAATTAAATGACAACTGAAGTTAGAAATAACATAAAGAGATCAAGTTAAAGAAAAGTTTCCATAAACCTTTTCATCTGCAACTTTCCATCTAAAGTGGTGTTTCAAACGATTTCCTTCTCATGATTTTAGAAAATAAATGAAACCATTTTAAAGCAGATACAAAGCCATTAATGTCATGATAAAGTGACTATCATGACATAAAGAGAGAGTTATAATCCAACATTGCAGTTGATTTTGTTCCTGGATGAATTAAATAAATGTGATTGCTCAACCATTTTTCCTCTGGCTCATTGATAAGATAAATTATATAAATACATTTCATAAAATATAATCAATATTTGAATGTATGATAAATAATCCTACTTTGTCAAAGATTTTTGTTTTTACTATACTACTGGGTATTTTATTTGGTATTGGATATCTCAAAATGAGATTAGTCTATAAATTTTGTTTTTCATGTCTTCTTGATAGATTTTTGTATCAATGATAAGCAAGATTCTTACTATTAACTGGGCAACTATCTGTATTTTCTATTTCTGGGAATAGTATATGGACTTTTCATTTATAATGATTTAAAAAGCTATTGATCAGGCTGGGCACAGGGGCTCATGCCTGTAATCCTAGCACTTTGGGAAGCTGAAGCAGGAGGATTGCTTGAGGCCAGGAGTTCGAGACAACCCTAAACATGAATGAGACCCCATCTCTTAAGAAAAGTAGAAAAATTAGCTGGGTGTGGTGACACGCACCTGTAGTCCCAGGTACTTGGGAGGCTGAGGCGGGAGATCACTTGAGCCTAGGAGTTTAAGGCTACAGTGAGCTATGATGAAGCTACTGCACACTAGCCAGGGTGACAAAGCAAGGCCCTGTCTCAAAGAAATAATACTAAATAATTTTTAAAAAGCTATTAATCAAAATGGTCTGGGGACATAGCCTGCTTTGATTATAAGTCTTTAATAACTTTTAAATTTACTGAGTTATTATTGGTTCATTTGTTTTGTTTTTTCTGTCAATTTTGGCCATTCACATTTTCCTAGAAAATCATCAATTTAATATGTATATTTTTATGTATCAGAATAGAATAATATTGCTAAAAATTAGTATTTTGAGAGATTCAGGAAATAAGAAACAAGTATTTCATGGTAAAATGAATTAACAAGCATATTGGAAACTAACAATATGCATGAATCTATCTTTTTGAAAAATCTTAGTGTCAAATATCTCTTTATTTTTATTTAATCTGGTAATTTTCAAACATACTTGAACAATAACACTTCTATAATTCATACAAAAATATACTCATAAATATGCTATAAAACCGTGCTTTGTGGGACAATGGTTTAGAAACATTAGCATACAGATACAAAAAGTGAATATCTCCCATATTCATTTATTTTCATTATATATTGCCTTTGAAATTTCAAAATAATAAATGGACATTGCAAAATGCACACAAACAAATGTAAATCAAATTAGTGAAAGTCTTTACTTCTCTTTCCATTTGAACTTAATTTTATAGATTTTTGAATGGAATAATTATTCTCATTCTTCTTAATTACTAAATAATATAATAATTTAATCATATGGATTAGGTCCTAACTACAGATCTTACTGCATCATGTGTAGTTTTACTTACAGCTTTTCTAAATTCTTTATTTTAATTTCTCATTTGAAACAATAATTGAGACTACTTCTTTCTTAATTTAATAGATTTCTTAATTAAAATTTTGCCATTAATATCCACTTTGTTGTCCTGTAACTGGAGATTATGCTTATATAAATCTGACATTTAGAAGCTTATTGAAGTATTCTGTGAAGTTTGGTATATAATCAGGTTTTTAAATGTTTGCAAAAATATATAGTCATGTCTTGGGAAGTAAAATAGTCAATGAGTCAATTTATTATATTAATAATTTGTTCATTACAAAATATTTATATAGCATTCATTAAAAAACATGAAAATGCCAATGTTGTGTTGCTCCAGTTTAATACATTATAAAAGAGAGGCATAACAGAATTAAAGGTGTTTACAAAGAAATATTACAATTGATAATAATTTCCTTATTTTAAATTTGCACCAATTTATCTATTTTTGTCTAATTAATCTGCCTAAATTTGAATGGTATTTTGAACAATTCAACTAGTCATTTATTCTTCAATTTTTTTGAATTTATGAGTTTTTGCCTTAGATTGAATCATTCATTCATTCAACAAATATTTACTAAATGTCTACCATATCCCAGATGTTTTACTGGGTTCTTTGGATATATTAGTCAATATATTAATAAAAGACAAAAATCAAAAAGTCCCTGCTCTCACACAGTTAATTTTCTAGTCTCATAGTATTGCTCCAGCTCTTCTACAGAAGCCTGAGCACTGTCTTGAGAAATTGCTCCACCTGGGAAGAAGTATAAACGGCAGGCACTTCATTTTGGTGTTGCCCTACTCTTAATGGTATCCTGAGCAACTGCTACACCTGGGTTAGGAGGGAATGGTTTATCAATCTGGGAATTCTCCGGCCCAGGCATGATAGATTTAGAAACTGACCCAAAGTAACCTAAGAGTAATTATGTCATTAGCTTAAATCTACATTATGGTTCACCACTACCCCCCAGGGGCTTTTGGAGAGGGAATTCGTATATGTCAGACTGAATTTTGAGGACCCTGATATATTTGGTGCCATGAAATGGATGTCAGGGTGGTAGTCTGCCTTGGTTCTTGGTGTGCTCTTGGTCGAGGAATGACTAGACACACCAAAGTGTCAAGTCCAGACTCTTATCCTGGTCCTCTGACTCCTTACTTGGAAAAATCACCAGCAGGGCCAATGTGACGAAATAACCTCAGGCAAGAAGTAGTTTCACACACGAGCAGCTCTTTATTGTAGAACAAAAGGGGTCAGTCTCTGTGAGCCAAGAGAGAGAAAGAGACTCACTCATTCACTTACTCTCTGAATTCTCAGATGGTTTCCTCTTAGTGGCCCAGTCTATGGGAGGGCTCTCAGGAGGTATGGGATATTACCAAATGATCAAAAGGTGTCCTCAAAACTCCGTCTGTATATAAGAGCTCCCTCTCTGAAAGCCCTAAGTCAGTTTCTAAATCTATCATGCCTGGGCGGGGGAATTCCCAGATTGATGAAGCATTCGCTCCTTACCCAGGTGTAGCAGTTGCTGGGGATAAGATTAAGGCGGGCAACACCATAATGGAGTGCCCCTTTCTTCCCAGGTGAAGCAAGTGCTTGAGAAAGCACCAAAGCACAGCACGCTTGTCCTTAGAAGAGTTAGAGAGCCTAACTTTCTGCCTAACAGTATCATCTTTGATGCTCTGATGTTTTTCACTAAAAGATAATGAGAGGTATGTATCGATTTTCCTTGTCATTTTTATCAATATATCTATTCGGTGTAAATTTTTTTATCAATATATCTATTCAGTGTAAATTGGCAACTTTTAATGTTTAGGCACTTGCACTCGTTTGTACTTGCTTGGTATAATTTTCTCTATACTTTGATTTTTTTTTTTACTACTTTTTTCCATTTCTTTATTGCTTGTTTCTCTTACAGAGAATATACCATTTTGATATGCTAGGTATTGTTTGCTCTATTTTTATATTTATTTATTCTGTTCAGTAACTATGAATTGTTACACAGCCTGGGGCAGGCAGTTTCTCTAATTCCTGGAGATATAGTGATGTACAATATAGCCAATATTCCCGCTTCCCTGAAATATACCTGCAAGTGGGGAGAAACGGACTATGTTTTAGATATTTGTGAGGGCTTCGAGGTCAATAAAGCAATTGAATGAGATACAGAGGGTAGGAAATAGCCTAGATTAATGGGCAGGGAAGGATTCTCTAAGTAGGTGGCATTTGCTAATTTCCAAATGAAGATGCAGTCATGTAAATATTTAAGAGAATAGGACTCTAGGAAGTGAAAGGGCATGTACCTTAGATCTAGGAGCTGAAAGAAAGCCACTGTAGCTGGAGTGTGTGGAGCAAGTGGGAGTGAGGATAGAAAGTAAGCAGGATCTAGATTATAGAGTGCTTTGGGCTTTTAGAGTGGGTTAAGTATGTAACAGAATGTTAAAATAAGACTGCTCCCATGAATTTTGGTCTCAAATCTGGGCACAACCAGGGCAAAGAATCCTGTCATTCTAGGCAATCAAAATTGTATGCAGGACATGCAAAGGAGATGTCCAAAACTGTGTCTGCCAACTGGTTAATCCACTCTCTCTGCTGGTTTCCTTCTCCATCCCTGTAGACACAAACCTGGCACTCCCTCCTAGCCAAGAAAGAAAGCTGCTAAGAGCATGCCAGAAAGACTGACAAGTATCCTGGCACTGAAAAGGCACAACCACTGGAGCCTTTTTCAATCCTGAACATGCCTGAAGGACACAGGCTTGTTGGAAGGTCGTGACACAGCAGAGGTGTGCGAGGTATGCTGGAAACAGACGACGTTCACAGTTTGCAGGTAAGGATGCTATGTGTTTTTCCTTGGAATATATTTAAAGAAGGTATCTAGGTGAGTCAGCCCATTGGGAAAGACAACCTCTTTTGATTGAGTACAGGTGGTGAGGACCACCTGAAGGGTAGGGCAGAGGAAGGATCAAAATGGATTACCGGAGGAACCACTGCCTATGTCAGGGTGCTGCAGGTGAGAGATTCTGGGGCCAAGACTGGCCTAGATTGAGAAGGGGAAGCAAAACTTGGAACTCATCCCCCTTGCGCTTGCCAGGTTTATCAGGCATCAGTGAGGGAAGGAGAGAAGAAGATTTGAAAAGAAAGAGAAAATCAGCTGTTGCTTCAGATCAAACTGTACTTTATAAATTAGAAAAAGTAGGCTTTGGGTCAGTATGTAAGAATGGCTAAAAATCTATGACATGGATGATGTTCAGGAGCAAGAGTATGAAAAAAAGCCTATTTTTATAATTTCATTCCTACAAGGTTATTTTGTCCAATAAATTGACTGCCAGGACATTACTATCTAGATCCATTTATTTTCATAACTGATAGGACTAATCTTTCTATGTTTATGAAGTTTCTGGGTTTGTTGATATAATTGGAGAACTAAATTTTATTAACAATATTTTTAAATTACTTACATTTCTATCAAGAGTGATTTTTAATCTGTATCCTGTTTCTAACATATGAATTAATCTTTAGACTGAATTATTTGCCTCTATTGTTCAACTTAAATCCTTTTCAAATCACAATCTCCTGTTCTTACTTTGTTCATGTTCTATATCTCTCAGTCAATAGGAATTTATCTTTGAGCAATTTTTAATTTCAGATATCACAAGGGTACAAATGTTTTGGTTACATAAATTGCAATTGTACAATTTGACTCAAAGTTATAAATGTGTCTATCTCCCAGATAATGTGCATTATACCTGTTAAGTGTGAATTTATCCATCCCCTCCAATCCCCTCCCCCTCCCACCTGCTTGATTTCCAATGAATTCTATGCCCATATGTGCACATAAGTTGATTAGTTCCAATTTAATGGTGAGTACATGTGGTGTTTGTTTTTCCATCCTTATGATACATCACTTAGAAGAATGGTCTCTAGTTTCATCCAGGTTAATACAAGAGGTATTAGTTCACCATTTTTTATGGCTGAGTAGTACTCCATGGTGTACATATACTAAATTTTATTAATCTACTCATGTGTTTATGGGCACTTGGGTTGTTTCCACATCTTTGCAATTGCGGATTGTGTTGCTATTAATATAAACATTCAAGTGAAGGTATCTTTTTTATAGAATGTCTTTTTTTTCTTTTGGGTAAATACCCAGTAGGGGGATTGCTGGATCAAATGATAGTTCTACTTTCAGTTCTTTGAGTTATCCCCATACTACTTTCCATAGAGATTGTACTAGTTGGCAGTCCCAGCAACAGTGTATGAGTGTGCTATCTCTCCCCATCCACGCCTGCATTTGTTGCTTTGGGACTTTTGATAAAAGTCATTCTCCCTGGAGTTAGGTGATATCTCATCGTGGTATTGATTTGCATTTCCCTGATGATTAAGATGTTGAGCATTGTTTCATGTTTGTTGGTAGATGGCAATATGAGGATGGTTTTGTACATGGGTTCTCTGTTCTGATTCATTGGGCTACATCTCTGTTCTTATGCCGGTACCATGATGTTTTGGTTACTATAGGCTTATATTATAGCTTGAAGTCTGGTAAATTGATGTCTCCCAATTTTTTCTTGTTGCTTTGACTATATGGGTTCTTCTCTGGTTCCATATGAAGCTTAGAATTATTTTTTCTAGATCTGCAAAAAGTAATGTTGGTATTTTGATAAGGATTGCATTGAATCTGTAGATCACTTTGGGTAGTACAGACATTTTAACAACATTGATTCTGCCAATTCATGAGCATGGTATGTTTTTCCATCTGTTTACATCCTCTGATATGTTTTTCCTCAGTGTTTCGTGGTTCTCCCTGTAGAGGTCTTTCACCTTCTTAGTTAAATATGTTCCTGGGTATTTCATTTTCTTTGTTGTTCTTGTGAAAAGTATTGAGTCTTTGATTTGGTTCTCAGCTTGATTTTTGCATGCATATACGAACGCTACTGATTTGTGCACATTGATTTTGTAATCTGAGGTTTTGCTGAATTTATTTATGAATTCCAGTAGTCTCTTTGAAGAATCTTGGTTTTCTAGATGTTTTCTGAAAATCTGATTTTGATTCAAAAGGTATTTATAGCATTTTGGTTTGTTTTTCTCTGTCCTTTTTATTACCAGATTTTGTCTACATTTAGGTCTCTTTTCCTTAGTTAAGATTTCTTTAGAAAGAAGTTCAAGTACTTCTTCCAGGCCAAAAATGTTTTTTGTTCTTGTATTTATTTGATCACCACTTCTAATCCATCTATTCTGTTTTTTGTTTTGAGAACTCTATAATATGCAAATTTAAACTCCTTATTCCTCTTATGTCCCCAAGAACAAGCATTCCCTACTTCAAATCTGCAGTATCCTCCCTGCTTGCTTTCATACAAGAAGTCTTTTCTGCCTGCACACTAACTAGTTAACAAATTTGTAAGTTGCAAAAGACCGATGACTCCTTTTCTATTTTCATCACCGATACAGGTTTTCCTCTCTCTTTCTCTTTTTTTCTCTTTTTATAAAAGCATTTCTATGGAAATCTTGGATGGAGTTGTGCACTTCTAGTAACAAGCTTATCCAGAGACAAAAAGCATTTTTTATTTTAAGCAGTATTATATGTTGCACCCTTATACAAATATCTATATCCACATTACTGAATATAATGCCTAAGATGAATTTTTATAAGTAGAATTATTGGCTCAAAATTATGATCACTTAAATCTTTTGATGTATATTACCAAAATATTTTCCAGAAATGTAATGTGAAATTTTTAAGTCATCTGTCAGTACATAGTATCTGTCTTTATTTTAATAAGCTGAATTGTATCTCAATGTTTAAGTAAATTGAATTTTCTTCCAATAAGTGTGAACATAATTTCATAAAATAATTTAGTGTTTGTTCAAATTTTGTTCAAGTCATATTTTTTAAATTAATAAAGTAAGTTTAATAGATCACAAGATTTGAAGGAGTTTCTTGTATATTAAGAACACTAATGTCACATCTGTTAGTTACTTTAGGCTTTTCCCCATAACAAACAGATCCTCAAAAAATAGTCTTTTACTCCTAAGCAGATTTTTACTTTACATAGTTAAGATTTATGTATATATGATTTTAACAACACGAGACTATTTACACATTTTATAAGTAAATTTTTATGTCCACTTTCCATGAGATCTATGTTGATCTCATAGAAGTAAAAAGTAGAACCAAGGATACTAGAGGCTGGGAAGGGTAGGGGAAAACAGTGAAAGGGAGAGATTTTTTTAAAAGATATAAAATTACAACTAGATAGGAAGAAAGAATTCTAGTGTTCTGTAGCACTGTAGGATTACTATAGTTAACAATAATATAGAGTTTCAAATAGTTAGAAAGATGATAATGAATGTTTCCAATGCAAATAAATGATAAATGTTTGAGATAATAGATATATTAATTATCCTGATCTGATCACTACACATTATACGGATTGAAACATCACCACATAGCTTATGAATATGTATCATTATTAGTCAATTAAAATAATAAAATTTAAAACTCCGCCTATCTAAATGTTACTTATATGTTACAGAGTAGTAAAAGAAGTGTCGTGAAATCCAAACCTGACACTTATTGCACAAATTAAATGTAAGTTCCAAATAGTGACACTTCCTTTAACCTACATCCTGGCATGAGAAGACACATGAAGGATACCTGAACTTAACCCATAGCTTGGAGTTAAAACCAGCTAAGACCAGAGAAGTCAGACAAAGCCACAGTCAACTCTTGATTTGAGAAGGAGAAATAAATATTTATTGTGAAGGCCATTATAATATTTTGGATGTTTTTTATGAAGCATAACTACAAAAGAAGGCTGATTAATATATTGAAAAACTTATACATTGAGAAAATACAAAAGACATTTCTTCAAAGTCTGAAACAAGACAAAGAAGCCACTATTATTACTATTTAACATAGTGCTGAGCTATATAATTTATGAAATTACATAAAAGAATGCAATTAGTGGAGGAGGAATAGAAATTGAAAGAAGTTCTTCAGATGACATGATTTTATATCTAAAAAAACCCCAAGAGAATCAGTGGAAAAACTACTACAAAAAATAAGAGTATGGTAAAATAACAGGAAATAAAGATACAGAAATCAGTTCAATGAATAACCAATTAGAAGATATATCAAGAAAACCCTGTTTTCTAAAGTAATAACAAAAAGGAAGAAAAATAATTATGCACAAACTTGAAAAATTTGTACAAAAACTAAATAAGAAAAACTTTAAAACTCAATGAGACACATAATAGATTTAAGCAAGTGAAAAAAATATTATTACATATGACAGGTCAACATCATAAAAATGCCAATTCTTTTCAGTTACAAATTTGCATTATTTCTATAAAAATATCAAGTTTATTTGCATTGACTATAAAATCCATATAGAAAAATTAACAAACAAGAATTACTAGGAAACTCTAGCAAAAAAGGGGGGGAATATTAGGAGGCATAGTCCTACCAAATATTAAAATATATTATTAAAAAGTCTGTAATTAAATCAGTTTATTGGTACAGATCTACCAATGTAACAGGTGCCAACATCCAAAAATATATCCAACTCTGTGTAGAAATATAGTATATGAAGAATAAGACATTTCAAATATATGGGGAATTAAAGACTTTTTGATAACGATTGTTAGGACTTGATGTTATTTGTAAAGAGATAAAATTGGATCCATATCTCACACCATACTGCACAATAAATTGTAAATGATCAGAGATGTAAATGCAAAGATAAAGGCACCATGTACTTAAAGAAGCTATGGGTAAATTATTTTATAACCACAGCATGGGCAAAATTTCTACCTGTGACTGAAATCATTAATACATTTGAGTACATTACAATTTATATTCCAAGAAACACTATAAACAGAATAAAAATAGATACTGAGAAGTAATATGAGACATAATACACACAAAGGATTCATCATTCTAATATACAGGGATCTTAAAATTTGAGGAAAATAAAACCAGCAATAAAAATTTTTTAAATTGAATGAAATATGAATATCCATAGAAAAAATAAAAATGGTCCTTAAACATGTGAGAAGAGATGTTCAACCTTATTCATAGTAATGAAAATGAACATTAAAATTATTCCTTTCAACTATTTGATTGGCAAAAATTTACAAATTTGACAACAATCTTTGTTGTATGAAAACAGGAATACTAATGCATTACTTATCAGAATGCAAAAGGGTACCACGGTGAAGGAATACAGCACCACCTAGAAAAATTTCTAGGTAATTATTACCTTTTTACCCATTAGGCCACTTCTTCTAGGAGTCTATCCCAAAGATATACCAGCAAAAATACAAAATTAGCTATGCACAAAATTATTCTTTGTGGTATTATTTGTAGTGGCACTAATGGGAAACAACTCAACTATCCATCAGTTTGGGACTGATTTGCTAAACTACAATATACCTACCCAATGGAATATCATACTGCTGCAAAATGGAATTAAGAACACCTCCATAAGCTTATATATAAGCTTATACTGATACCTAGTGATCTCTAACATACAATGTGGGATGAAAAAAGGAGATGAAAAACAATAAAGAAAATATGCTATATTTATGCAAGAAAAAGGAATAAATTAATATATATATGCATGTTTTCTACATTTTCAAAAATAATCAGGTGGATAAATTTGAAAATAATAAAAATAGATAACCTATAGAAGATCTGAGAGGAATAGAATAGAAATACTGGTGAAAAAAGGTTGGATAATACAGTATTCCAGTATTATTTATGTCAAAACTCTTAACAGTTCTGGACTAAACATAACATCACTGGAGAAAATAAGGAAAGGGAATCTCTAACTTGTCTCTCTTTTTTTCCATTACTTTTATTTATTTTTATTTCAGTATATTTAGGGGATACAAGTAGTTTTTGTTACATGGATGCATCTCTACATTTTTTTAAATTTTTTTATTTCAGGAAATTATGGGGGTACAAACATTTTGGTTACATATTATGACTTTGCTACATCTCAACCATGACTTGAGAGTGCCCTTCCCCCTGCCCCGCAATGCTCACCTCATCCATTAGTTGTGAGTTTACCCACCCCTAACCCCTCTACCCTCAAAGAATATTACTGTGTGAGCACCTTAGTGTTGATCAGTTAGTGCCAGTTTGATGGCGAGTACATGTGGTGCCTATTCTTCCATTTTTGTGATACCTCACTTCAGAGGATAGGCTCAAGCTCTATCCAGGAAAATAAAAGAGGTGCTAGATCACCATCATTTCTTATAATTGAATAGTATTCCATTGTATACACATATCATATTTTATTAATCCACTCATGGATTGACGGGCACTTGGATTGTTTCCACATCTTTGCTATAGTGAATTGTGCTGCCATAAACATTCGAGTGCAGATGTCTTTATTATAGAATGACTTTTGTTCCTCTGGGTAGATGCCTAATAGTGGCATTGCTGGATCATATGGTAGTTCTACTTGTAGCTCTTTGAGGTATCTCCAAATTCTTTTCCACAGAGGTTGCGCTAATTTTCAGTCCCACCAGCAGTGTAAGAGTGTTCCTTGCACCATTTTTAGTTCAGGGTACAGTTTGTTTTTAATTGATATTTTATTGACTTTCTGGCTATGATAAATTTTTTACAGACTGTCAGTAGGTTGATTATGGGTCCTACTTTTTTCAATGTGGTAATTTTCTTTCTTTCTTTTTTTTTTCCTATCCCATTATAGGCATCTTAAGGGGGAAAAAAAATCAAGAAATTTGCCTTAGACTGCTCACACAATTTATACACTAGCTAAATTATGAAACTGTAATATTATATCTTTATGCTATATTTCTAAGATCTGACAAGATAAGTACTACCCTGTATCCTTTTTAAAATGGCTTGGCTAATTTTGTTTGTCTTTTTATTCAGTTGATATTCCTAGTCACTCCTGCAAAAGAATAAAACATTTATCAATTGAGATTTTGCTTAAAATTGTTTAAACCCATAATTATTAGAAAAGACTTTAAAGATTTTTTTGTTCTTACCAGACAGAACCATGATATGTTTCTTCATTTATGAGATTTCTCTTATATAGTTCAATCTTTTTCCATAATTATTATAATTTTAACATATTGTTAACATTTTTGAATTTTTAAAAATTTTTATACCAGTTTTTATATAGAACAGATATTTATTTTGGTATATTTATTTTTACCCAGACACTCTGCTTTCTCATTAGTTCTAATAGATGGAAAAGCATGTTTCCTGCAAGCATTTATGATTCAGATGCCAGGTTTTTAAAAGTTTTAACCAGCATATCTAATTTGCAGCTTATTAACATCAAGCTAGTAATTCTCCTTTCCTTAATTCACATCATAATGAAAATGCTTTCAGAGTTGTATTTAAAAGTCATGCCGGTTGTTACTCCTATTAAAGGAGAACCTATCTATCTGTAGTTTACAATGGGGATTTTCTGATTTTCTATTCTTTGGGCCCACTTTAAAAAGTAGGAATTCCAGCAAATCCCTCTGGAACACATTTCAATAATTAATAACCCTAATTATCAGAAAATATCTTTATAACTTACTTAAATCCCTAGTGGTTATTTCAAATCAACTACTTCTAATACATTCCCTCATGAATTGAGGTAGTTCGTTATCAACATTTTTCTTTGTAATAACGCATCTGATATATTAGAAACAATTAATTATATCTAACGTCAGCATCTTCTCTGCTTAGATGAAAAATAAGTAAAAATTCTTTCACATGGTACTTCTATGTCTCTGAACTATCACCAAATTTTTCTTGGATCATGTTTCAGAACAGAGTAAAATGTTATATTCTTTCCCAATGCTTTAGTGAATCTGTATGTGAAATAGTATTGCTGGGAGTGTTCTAAGTGATAATAATAATAGAGGACTTCAATAATGAGGCACAATAAGGAGAAAATCCATTCTATTTAAATGTGGGCATATAGAACTTAATTTTAATATAACTAAAAGAAAACCTTGAGATGTAAAATGTGAGTGGCTTCTGTAATGCCGATAAAATAAAATATCCTACTAAAAGTAGAACATGAATCATGTGTTGGAATAACTGCAATGCAGATGCAACTAAGTAAAGTAAAATAAAAGGGAACCAAAAAGACATGGACTTAAAAAACAATACTCATAATTATTAGTAATTAAAAATACATATTAATACTTTTAAAATATAGAATTTACTATAGGGAGAAAACTACAGCATGATTCATGATACAAAAAAATTTAGACAGAACTAATTTTCCTTTAGCATTTTAGTCAGAGTTGCATTCTTTTAAAAGAACTAATTGGATACCTATAATCTACATTCATCTGAGATTAGGCAGTTCGTAGAAGACGTGAATGTCAAGAAGCACTGTATCGGTGAGTCTGAGGTTTATTTTGTTATATCTTTCTTTGTTCATTATTCTTTATATGAAAATTATTCCTTTTTTCATATATGCTTCAAAAATGTTCAATTAAAAATATGCTTCTTTGAACAAATACATAATGGGATAGATTTCAATTACTATTACTTCCAATTTCTTATATATTCATATTTTTAATGCCTGAAAAATTTTCAAGTGGACCCTTGGCCTGATGCTATAAAATATTTAGTAGTAATTTTAGCCTTATCACATAGAAAAATTCTAATCAAAGATAATTTTGTAATTTTACTATAAACAATTATTAGTTAAAAGGAAATTCTTGGGAAATGAGATTGCTAACTTGAAAGTAAATAAACTTAGAAAATTAATTCAGCTATATAAAGTATTTTAAGTATGCTGCATTGGAGGTTATATTTGCTAATCAAATATAACCATGGGGTTTATATTACTAAAAATGTTAGTTGATTAGTCTAAGGTAAATATAAACACTGGAAAGTATGTATGAATTAGCATGACTTTGTTAAATACTATCAGTAGTGAAATGCATAGCAACGCAATAAAAATATGTGTACGTAAAAACTCATATCTAATATTACATGGTTTGAAGTTCTCACTTGAGATAATAAAAGGAAACTATTTGTTATTTTCAAAGAGCTTTTTTTTGTTATTTTTCTAGACAAAGATTGGGAAGCCCAGGAAACATTAAAAATGAGGACTACATTGATATTACCATGTGCACTCTTATTTGAACAAATATATAATGGATTTCAATTACTGTTATTACTTCTAATTCCTTGCATACACACACCCCCATGGTATAATGCATTCAGAAGTAATTCTTAAGACTTGAGACAGAAATACAGTTTGCTTATTTGTTTTAATTCATCACTAGGTTTATTTCTTGGTATAGTAGATTCTAATAAAAGTTTATTGAATTAATGAATAAATGTATACATTTGTAAAAATCCAGCTGAACATGTTTTTGATCAGAATGAATTCTGAAATAAACTATAACAATGAAATACTTGGGGTAATATTAATCTTTTGTTTCTTTCAAAATTGGTTAATTTCTTCCCTAAAATACTAGAAATTATAAATTTCTGAATCACATAATTTGACTAAATTTTCAATTCAATTCAATAAAAAATAAGGAATTTTCTCTTGATAGTCTTCCAGCTATGTGTATGTGTCTAGACAAGCATTTCATAAGTATTCCAGAACTGTCTTTATCAGTGAGAAGTAATATATTGAATATAAACTCTTATCATAAACTAATACAGTTCACCCTGGGTCTAACTCTGTGATAGATAGCAATACCTTCTTCACTGATCAGGTTGCCAGTGACCTAAATGAAAAATGAGAAAGTGCCAGCAATCAAGTAGAAGAATTAGGTTTTGAACTCCTAAACACTGAGTGTACTGTGATCACCAATTATGATTACAATGAAAAATTCTTTCAAGTGTCACTAATTTAAATAGGGCTTTTGTTGTTTTATAAGATCTAACGGACCATTCAGAATGACTGAATAATTTTTTTTCCCTTACCACAGCACCAGTGATCTCTTTCAGATATTATAAAGCAATTCTTCCTATTTTCCTATAGCCTAAGCAAAGCTGAGTTGAAGTATTGGGGGAAAATGGATATTGTTGATAGAAATGAGAAAAGGATATTTTACTCTTTATTTTTGCTTTTCATCCTTCTAATTAATTTGGACTTTTCAATGGAAATGGTTTGGAGAGGAGATGTTAGTATGCTTGTTATTCGGTGATATGGGGAAGTGCAAATATAACTCATGGTTGAATCTGCTTTGAAATTTAAAAGCTTGTTTCACAAATATTGGGCCATTTATTGTTTGGAACAAGCAAATTAGAGAGTAATGGCATTTATAGGTAATTAAAAACTGATAGAAAAGATAAATTTAAATGATTTTTCTGATTTTTAAAATAAGCATTTCATCTACTAGTCTTGGCTGCTTGTGATATTAGAAGGAAAAAAAGAGTAGGTGTTTATTATCTGGCACGTATGTATTTTCTGTGAGCTTTGTACAATCATTTATTCAATATAGATTTTTTATTGAGTGCCTATTATATGACAATTACCATCAATAGACACTTCAGATGTAATGATGAACAACACAGATAAACTTCTTACTCCCGTGGAGCTTACAATCTAGAAGGAAAAGATAGAAAGTTAATGAACACATGTACAAACTAGAAAAAGGTTCTGTTGTAGATAAACTTCTAATTTTGGTTAAGATCAGGTACCTTGCAAAAGACAAATACTCCATCAAATAAGGAAAAGATATCCTGATAAAATAATTTTTACATCATAGGCATTAGAGAACTACTGAGGTAACTAGAATTTGAGGACTGAAATCCTCTAAAATCAAGCAGTTTCAAGGTTAAACAAACTAACATTTTGCAGTCAGTTTGCTCAGGATTCTAAACACAAGCCTATAAACCAATGAACACAGGGTGGGCCCACAGAAAAAACCTCTACTAATAGATCAAGAAGCACCATGACTTTTGACAGGGCCACAGGGATAAAGAGACAAACTTTGGTCAGATTCTTAGAAGTGTGGCACAGAGAACTGATACCAATACCATCTTAATTTTTGCTCAAGATATTTGCCAAATTTCAAAACCACATGGGCAAAATTTAAGAAACCAAGCAGAAATTCTGAAAACTAAAAAAAAAAAAAAAAAATTCAGTAGTCTCACCTGTGAATACCCCAGGTTTGGCTAGAAGGTTACATCCAAGATTATGGATAAGCCAAAAGTAGACACAGCTTTAATAATACTGAAATCAGATTCAAGCTCAGCTCTGATTGGATTATAATAACCAATCCACATTGCATATGCTTAGCAAGATTAAATACATTTTGAAGAGCCTCCAAATCCTCTATAATCTTTCATGCAAAATATCTAATACTTAATTACAAAAAATCTTTAAAAAGGTAAAGTTCCAGTCATACAAAAGAGAAAAAATAGATAATAAAAAAGACCCATGGATGACATTGAATTTGGAATTAGCAGACACTATCTAAAAATAACTATGATTAATATGTTCAAGAAGATGGAGAACATGTGGGGAAAAAAGATTTTCCTGAGATATTAATATTTAGAATTGATAAAGATAATGTAAAGTGAAATTCTAGAACTTAAAAGTAGAGCATGAATAAATGCTTCCAAAGGAAACCTTAAATGAATTGGCTGTACTTTTAAAAAATGACAAGGAACTCCAGTTGGGAACTATTTAAGTTGGTCTTTTTCTGCTTCCACTATAGCACATAATAGGTCAAAGAATCAGACTGTGTGACTTTTTATATCAGTTCTGCACCATGCAGAAATGCTTGCAGAAGTACTTGGATCTGTGATCACCAGGAGGAAAAATAGAAGGAGGATAAATCAGCAGAAGATTAGAGGAAATGAATGCTATGGAAGCTTCTGCAACTACAGAGGAAGGGATCAAGATCATGAAGGCCATAAGGCACTGGACTCCTGTCTTTTTCACTTCAGAGATATGAGGACCTGATAAAAAAATTCTTTTGGTCACTCCTGACAGTTTCTTGTCTTCTGCTGTTTTGTTCACTGTAATATATGACATATATTGAAAATGATGGCTGTTATGTGGCTGTATGTCGTTGAAGGTAAAATAGAGCTCTTTGCTGACCTAAAATGCACATGCAGCATGAGGGAAAAATAAATGTTTATTTTCTTGTGCCTCTGAGATTGTTACTGTGACTTACATATAACCTGGCCTTATCCTGTCTGATACATTTCCCAAAATGATCTGGCGACACACCCACTCTCCACCCTATGCACCACTTCAGACACACCAGCCCTCTTGCTGCTCCTGAAACAAGCCAGATCCATTTCCACCTCAAGACCTTTGAGCTTGACACCCCAGGCTGTAATACACTTCCATCTGGTATCTGTATGGATCAATCCCTCACCTTTTCCATGTCTTTTGTCAAAGGTTACCTTCCCAATAAGACCTCTCCACACAGACCTTCTTCCTTTATCCTGTTTAATGATTCTACATATAATTTATCACCATCTAACATACTATATATTGTGCTATTTGGGTTTGTTTATTTTGTTTCTCCTCCACTACAACATACCTTCCATGAGGGCAGGGCTTTTTTTTTTTTAATAGACTTTATTTTTCAGCAAAGTTTTAGATTCATTGCAAAATTGAACAGAAGGTACTAAGATATCCTTTGTACCTCCCTCTTCCATGCATGCCCCATTTTCATTTCCTACTAGGGTGGTACATGTGTTACAATTGATAAATCTACATTGACACATCAAAATCACCCAAAGTCCATAGTTCACATTAGGGTTCACTTTTGGTGTTGTACATTCTATGGATTTGGACAAATGTATAATGAATGACATGTATCCACCATTATAGCATCATACCAAATAGATTAACTGCCTTAAAAATGTTCTACGTTCTGCCTATTCATTCTGCTTCTCCCTACCTTCCCACTCAACCTCTGGCAACCACTGATCTATAAATTTTGCCTTTTCCAGAATGCTATATAGTTAGAATCATAGAGTATATAGGCTTTTTCAGATTGGCTTCTTTCACTTAGTGATGTGCATTTAAGTCACTTCCATTTCTTTACATGGCATAATAGCTTATCTCTTCTTAGTGCTGAATAATGTTCCACTGTCTGAATGTACCATAATTTACTTATCCATTCACCTACAGAAGGACATCTTGATTGTTTCCAAGTTTTGGCAATTATGAATAAAGCTGCTATAATATAAACATCCATGTACACGTTTTTGTGTGGATATAAGTTTTCAATCCTTTGGGTAAATACCATGGATCTCTATTGCTCCTGGATCATATGACAAGGGTTTGTTCAGTTTTTTAAGAAACTGTCAAACTGTTTTCCAAACTGGTTATATCATTTTATATTCCTGCTAATAATTAATGAGAATTCCTCTCACTCCACATCCTGACCAGCATTTAGTGTTGTCAGTGTTCTTGAGTTTGGCCATCTTAATAGGTGTGTAGTGGTATTTCTTTGTTGTTTTAATTTGTATTTTCCTAATTACATGTGATGCGGAGTATCTTTTCATAGCCTTAGTTGCCATTCATATGTCTGTTAATGTCTTGGCTCATTAATATTGAAATTAGGCCAATTATTAATCCTACAATGGTCTTTCAGTGTTCAAGTGAAAGGAAGAGTCACATGTCTCTCACTTTAAATCAAAAGCTAGCAATGATTAGTGAGGAAGACATGTTAAAAGCCAAGATGGGCTGGAAACTAGGCCTATTATACCAAACAGTTGGCCAAGTTGTAAATGCAAAGAAAAGCTCTTGAGGGAATTAAAAGTGCTACTCCCAGGAACACATAAATGATAAGGTAGCAAAACAGTCTTGTTGTTAACAGGGAGAATGTTTTAGTGGTCTAGAAGATTAAACCAGCCATAATATCTCCTGAAGCCAAAGCCTAATCCAAGGTAACACCCTAGCTCTCTTCAGCTCTATGAAGGCTGAGAGAGATGAGAAAGCACAGAAGAATAGCTTAAAGCTAGCAGAGGTCGGTTCATGAGGTCTAAGGAAAGAAGCCATCTCCATGACATCAAAGCACAGGTGAAGTGGCAAGTGCTGATGGAGAAGCTGCAGCAAGTTATCTAGAAACTCTAGCTAAGATCACTGATGAAGGTGGATACACTAAACAATAGATTTTCAATGGAGACAAAACAGCCTTATATGGGAAGAAGATGCCATTTTGGACTTTCACGGCTAGAGAGAAAAAGTCAATGCCTGGCTTCAAAGCTTCAAAGGAGCAGCTGATTCTCTTGTTAGAGGTTAATGCAGCTGATGACGTCAAATTAAAGCTAATGCTCATCTACCATTCCAAACTTCCTAGGACTCTTAAGAATTACACTACATCTCCTCTGCCTGTGCTTTATAAATGGAACAACAAAGTCTGTGTGACTGTGTACAACTGTAACAGCCTGGTTTACTGACTATTTTAAGCCCACTGTTGTGACCTAGTGCTCAGAAAAAAAAAAGATGACTTTCAAAATATTACTGCTCATTGACAATGCATCTAGTCACTCAAGGGCCCAGCTGTAGATGTACAAGGAGGTTAATATTGTTTTCATGTCTGCTAACAATATCCATTCTGAAGTCCATGAATCAAGAACAAGAAATGTATTTTGTAAGACTATATCTGCCTTCATAGTAATTCCTTTGAAAGATCTCGACAAAGTAAATTGAAAATCTTCTGGAAAAGATTCACCATTCTCGATGCCATTAAGAGTATTCGTGATTCATGGGAAAGGGTCAAAATATCAACATTAACAGGAGTTTGGGAGATGTTGATTCCAACTCTAATAGATTCAAGTCTTCAGTGGAGGAAGTAACTGCAGATGTGGTGGAAACATCAAGAGCACTAGAATTAGAAGTGGAGTCTGAAGGTGTAACTGAATTGTTACAACTTTAAAAGATTGTTGCTGCTTATGAATGAGCAAAGGAAGTGGTTTCTTGAGATGGAATCTACTTCTGGTGAAGGTGCTGTGAACATTGTTGAAATCACAACAAAGGATTTAGAATATTACATACACTTAGTTGATAAAGCAGTGGCAGATTTTGAGAGGATGGATTTCAATTGTGAAAGAAGTTCTTTTGTGGGTAAAATGCTATCACAGAGCATTGCATGCTACAGAGAAAACTTTCATGAAAGGAAGAGTCAGTCGATGAGCAAACTTCTTTGTCCTATTTTAAGAAATTGACACAGTCACCTCAACCTTCAGCAACCACCACCCTGATCAGTCAGCAGCCATCAACATTGAGGAAAGACTCCCCACATGCAAAATGATTATGAAAAGCTGAAGACTCAGATAATTGTTAGCATATTTTAGCAATAAAGTATTTTTTAATTAAGATATATACAAGACATAATATCATTGCATGCATAGACCACAGTATAGTATTAATATAAAAATAACTTTCATATGCATGGGGAAACCAAAAAGTCTATGTGATTCACTTTATTGTAAAATTAGCTTTTTTTTGTGATGGTCTGGAACTGAAACCCCATTATCTCTGAGGTACGCCTGTACTGTGAGTTAAATTTTGCAGTCTTATAAACATTTGCAATATAATCTATTCATGGGCTATAACCTGTGTTTCAGGAATTTTATTAAATTTTATTAAATTGTTTTGCTTAATTAGAAGGTTATTATATTGACACTTCAGTAAAACTTGATTTTAAAAATTATGTTCAGTTGCCGTCACTGGTACTTAACAATAAACACAATCAAAGTTTTTAAAAACATATGAATTTGAGACACATAAAAAAATTGAAACAAAAAACCAAATAAATGGTGTTTGGATTGTTTTTAAATTAAAGGCTGTGTTGAATTATTCATATACAACTGAAAAATCAAATTTTATTTTCCTTCACTGGTTATTATAGTCGAAATGATAAAGTTATTATTTTATTTTTAATCATAGTCTTTTTTGTTTTTTGCATTACATTTCTTTTGAAGCTTACATAGTTTACTATGTCAGCCTTCACTTCAGGATAACAGTCTTATTTTCTGGAACTTCTAAAAACTCATGAGCCATACTTCATGAGTTTTTAAAATATTATTTTCTTTTGATCTTCTATGTGAAAATACTGGAAGTTAGTAATAAGTCCATTTCTGTGGAAATGGTATAGATATTATTTAATCAATCTTGCTCGATGCTGAGCAATTCATGAACTGCTTGTTGAAATTCAATAAGCAGTTCATGAATACTTGAATTGAGGTTCAGTTTTTAAAAAAACCCACAGAAACTGGTAAATACCATCAGTGACAAATACTATTCTGTCGAATTCAAACTGGTTATGAAACATTTCAGTTTTTAAACTCATCCTTAGTGCACTCACAGCAGTGAGAAAGATGTGGTGTGACTACAAGGTAATGAAATTCATTTTTTTAGATAGTTTATAAAACTGGCTTTCTAAACACAATTCAAGAAGTGGAGTTCTAAAAATGTTTTAAACCACGGTAGCATCATTGTAATCAATAGAGTCTCCCAGGGCAATTTCTAAGAAGGTCAACACTCATTGGGGTATTTCTTAATAATTGTCTTTGTTATCTTATTGTCACACTTTGCAAGTTGGTGTAAGGCACTTAGAAATAGAAGGAATGCCTCTCAAAGCCCCTTGGAGAGCATAGGGCAAGGAGCCTCATTCAAATCTGAGTGCTGAAAAAAGAAAATAATATCACAACCCTTGTACTATCAGTGTATATCCATATCCTGCCATGGATACATTTTTAATTGCTCTCCTTAAAAGCTGAATCCAAAAGCCTTTGAAGTAAACGGCTCTCTACTTTTATCATATTACAAGTGAACAGCCTCTCAATCCTGCCCTGATTTTCAGGGGGAGGAAAAAAAAACATTTAGAAATCATTCTGAAATATAGTTTCTACCAATGTTTTCCCATGGGTGATCTTACTAGCCTATTAAACATTTGTAGTCACACAGAGCTAGAAATATGGAACTGCAAACATGTTAGCACAGTGTGTAATCTCAGTGCTTAGAGGGTATCCAGCACTCATGGAGAGCTTATTTCCAGAACTGTAGCTTCACCAGTTCTCCAGGGAGCTGAATCTGCCAGTCCACCCTTCTTGAAGGAGAATAGGTGGCAGCAACAATCTATGTGGGTGGAAACTGAAGAAACAAAGTAGAGGAGGGGGAGAAGGTGGCACACACAATGCGGTGATGGAATAAATGACATAGCTTGAATTCAATGGTTCCTTTGTTCCTGTTTTTAGACTGATGATGTGTAAAGCTTTCCTCCTCCCTTTTTAAATTAGCAAACATCATCCTTACTAAGCACCTGACTGCCTTGCTTCTAGACCACGTCTGTGTCTCTGTCATACCTCATTTTAATATAAAATATGAATGCAGTTTGACTGCTTTTAGAGATTCACTGAAAGTCTGATATTTTCCCAAGAACAAGAACATTTAAAAGTGTACCTTTGTATCAGAATTTCAAGTATTGAAATAATAAAGGTGATGACAAGAATAAGCAAATGGCTTAGGAAAAAATCTACTTTCCAAAAGTAACCGTTTTAAGCATTCCATTGTTTATCATGAAGTCATGATTAAAATAAAATAGTGAATTATGTTAATTAAATGTTATGTTTGTAGCTTTTTTCCCTTTCTTCCTCCAAAGGGCGGAGTGGCAGGAGTGGTGGAATACAGAATGTAGCATGATTTATTAGGGATGACATGAAAAGTCCAGTTATTCAAATATTTTTGGTTGGTTTTATAAATATTGAAAATTGTGTTATATCAATATGTCAATATGTTCTTTTCTTCCACAACACAAATGTTGAAATCCCCTTTGGCTGCTCATGTGAATTCAGCCCAACCACCAGTTCTGTACCTTGTCACAATTAGCCGTAAAAACACAATTCTCAAGGTAGACTGTTTAAGGCTGGGTTGAAAGGTTGTCTTTAATATTTTTTAGATAAAATCAGATAAATTATTGCTCATATGAAGACCTGCAAAACTTCCTACACAGGAATGTGCACAACAGTGACAGTTCTGACTGTAGCTATATTCTTCATAGGTTAGTCCACTATTATCAGCCATTATTTTACTTGGGTCTATACACAAAGCAAGATAGGAAGATGTGAAATCTTTAAATGTTGTAGTTTCTTTTGGCTCCTGAAAACATTCATAAAAGTGGTAGCTCAGCCAGGTCTGTAAATTAGAACCACTACGTATTTCATATCCTTTCTTCCCTTTTAATATATGTGAAAATTTACAAACCAAAAAATGGGGGGGGGGCAACAGCTATACAAGAAAGAGGAGAGGTAAATATAAACAAGGAAAAGTAGCCAAGTTGAATATACTCCTAATTCTTCCAGGGCATTTTGTAATGGAAAAAATAATCAGAGTGTAAAATTGATTGAATTAAAAAGTTAAGCATGGGAGAAAATGCTTAATTATGTGGACATTTCAAAATGCTTTTGGGAATTCTCCATCCCAGGTGTGGGTGTAAATACCACCTTATACTTTTGATAAGTGTTTTTACAAGTTCTACATTTCAAGAGTATTATAAAGTCTGTGCTACAGAGCTAGTGTGAAAATAGCTTAATTCTAAAAGTATACTCCTGTTGCTGTTTCTATATGTATCCACATTTTGAAAATAATTAGATTGCTTAATATCTGGAAAACTTATGTTGAAAAATATCATGAATAAAATATTTCCCAGGATTGCCATTTGACAATGTGTGAAATAATGCATCCCAGTCCCATATTTATGTAAAAAAATTGTAATCGCACATTTGTGAAGAATATTACAAATACAGACTGAAGACCTTTGGTCTATCTTCTTATTTTAGCTGTACTGAACACCATCAAATAATAAGAGATCCTGGTAAAGCTGACTCCAGTAAAGGTCTGAGTTTTCACATAAAATTTCTAGTTTACCTAAACTCTTTAAAAAACTCTCAACAAATTATTAATACCTCAGATTCACAGAAAATATATTTCAGTTTTCAACAAAGTTATCTATTTCAAACACTATCTAAATGTTTTTTTAGCTTTAGTCAGCAGGATACTTTGTGAAATTGTATATAGTATTAATTAAGACCATGGGATATGGATTTAGGCTGACCTGAATTCCACCTTATGATATACCACTGACTTGCTTTTTGGGGGCTTGGGCAAATTAGATAAAGTAATGGTTTTCAGAATTATAGAATGGAGATGACAAAATTTGTGTCATAGGAATTTTTGTGATGATTTAAATAATATAAATAAGTTGTTTAACATAGTGCTTGGTACATGAGAGGCTATTATTATTACAAATCAAAACTAAAAATGTTTAAATTACAGTAGATTAAATTGCAATCTTGGTAGAGAATCTCAGATTGATTGCAAGTCAGTAGAAAACATCATTGTACTATTTTGGAGAAATTTATCATATACCTCTTAATAACCAGTGCCTAAATTTCTAGGATAGCCAGGAACCAGTATTTTTAAACCTTGAGGGAACATATTACTGCTAAATGCATGCCTTGAACTAACTAGTCTCTAGTATCGACAGTGATATTGACCTAAAATCAGGAAGTTTAAGCAGTTCATGCTCAAAAAGAGACTAAGGCTATCTAAGATGTAAGGAAAATCAAGCTAGCACCAAAATAATCTTATTTTCATGAAATGAAAATGTAAATTCTAGAAATATTTTAGATGAGGTCCTAACCTCCTCTAGTAGAGAAAAGAGAAAGTAAAGAAAGAGATAGAGAGAAAAGGAGAGTCTAGATATTACATGATTTGGCAATTCTCTTATTTTTTGAAATTTTTTATTTTAATTATTATGGATATATAATAATTGTATATATTTATAGGGTACATGTGATGTTTTGATGTAGGCATGGAATGTGTATTAATCAAATTAGGGTAATTGGAATATTCATAACCTCAAGAATTTATCATTTCTTTGTGTTAGGAACATTCCACTTCCACTCTTTTAATTATTTTAAAATATACCATAACGTATTGTTGACTATAGTCACTTTGTTGTGCTATCAAATATTATTCATTCTATCTAACTATCTAATTATATTTCTGCACCCATTGACAAATGGGATCATATCAAGCTAAAAACTTCTGCACAGCAAAGGAAACAATCAACAAACTGAAGAGACTACCCATAGAATGGGAGAAAATGTTTGCAACCTACTCATCTGACAAAGGATTAATAATTAGAATTTATAAGGAGCTCCAACAACTCAATAGGAAAAAATCAAATAATCTGATTTTAAAAATGGGCAAAAGATCTGAATAGACATATTTTTAAAAAAAGACATATAAATGATTTGGCAATTCATACTGAAAGTGTCTCATTTTCAGGTCAGTAGATCAAATATGATCTGAAGGCAGTACAGAAGACTAATATACCCACTGTCTCTGCTGTGAAAAAGAGAGAGTCTGATTAAGCTCTCATCCCACCCCGGTCCACACCAGACTCAGCTCACCAAGGAATGAGTCACCGCTCTGCTGCACTGATTGCCCTGGGCTGAGCCAAAGCCGTGATTAAATAGCTCCGAGCTTTGGAGCTGGAGAGAACCTCTGTACTAATTCTCCTTCATGCTTAAATCAAAGCTGATTCTGGAGGATATCCAATGATTGCTAGGGATTTAGGAGGATGGTCTTCTGCAAACCATCCACAGGAACTGATGCCAACAGGCTCTCCACTGAGCAGATGAAGTGCGGGCTGGGGAGCTCTTGGGCTAATTTGTTTTTCATGTATAGTGAATGTTTTCAAACATAAATTATTAATTGTACTTCAAAAGTTGACTATATAAAATGAATTTTCAGTTAACCTACACTCCAAATGGTCTGCAACAAATAAACAACTAAAACATACAACATTTTTTTACTCAACATATGACTAAGTTGTTCCTTTAAATAAAACATTAGTTTTTTTTTCTCCTCTGGACTCTATATTTTCATGCTTATTTATTTTGTCACATGGGAAGGCATTATTGTAATGATCTCAAAAGATCCTTTCTAAGCTGTTCGAAATAATATATTCTAAATTAATTGGCCCAGTAGGTTATGGTGGATGCTGATTAGATTCATTGGTTGAGCTTTGTGATGCTACTGTCAGGGACACTGGCTTAAGTTCTGTGTATAGAGATTATCCATAGATATCCATGCATTACATATCCAGTTTAGCCATAGATATGCATGCATTATATTCCAGGTAATCCATAGATCCATGCGTTGCATATCCAGCTATTCACAGAGAAAAACCATATTTGTGTACAGTTTCACAACTGATATGAATTTTAAAGTGTCCACCACTTAAATATATTGAATATGTGAGAAAGACTTGATTCAATCCATCACCATTGCTGAAAGTGAATATATTTTGGGGAGTCATGCAGACAGAATGCATTTATGCACAAAGTGACTCAGATATATAGATTGGATCCTGGCCTTCTACAGGAATATAGTCAAAAACAGATTGAACTAACCAAATTTACATGCAGAGTATATGTTATTATCTTGGTTAATAAGGTCATTAAAACCCATTAAGGAAGTGGAATTTCATTTTAAGTTATAACATAACAGAATAACATAGCAGTTATAACATAACAGAATGTTTTTCTTCTGGTAGAAAGAGGACAGCTATAAAAGAAATAGTTCATCATGCTTAAAATCTCCCACTCTAATATTATGTTCCTCTCATGAGTTCATGGTTTCTATTACTCCAGTTTGATTCACAGGGCCTTGAGTTGTGAGCTCAAGAATGCTAACTGTGGAGTTGAATTCAGACCAGGGTTCATAATCTGAAATCTGCATTACAGCTTTCTCTTTTGAAGCAAATATGTGACTCTCTGAGCACTGTTTTTTTCATTTGGTAAAAGCAGTTTGTAAGGTGTAAGGTACTTTTTAAAAGGAAGTATTCATAATAGTATTCTGTAAATTCTCTCACCATGTCTACCACAATCCCAAACACCCAGTAGGTGAGAATTGACTGTAAAATGATATTATTTATCATTTTAAGCTGCATATTTAAAAGTTATTTTTTTTATTTCAGCATATTACAGGGGTACAAATGTTTAGGTTACATATATTGCCTTTACCCCACCCGAGTCAGAGCTTTAAGCATGTCCATCCCCCAGACAGTACGCACCGCACCCATTAGGTGTGAATATACCCATCCCCTCCCGCCCCCTCACCTGTCCAACACCCAATGAATGTTACTATATGTACACATAAGTGTTGATCAGTTAATATGAACTTGATGGTAAGTACATGTGGTGGTTGTTTTTCCATTCTTGTGATACTTCACATAGTAGAATGGGCTCCAGCTCTATCCAGGATAATACAAGAAGTGCTAGATCTCCATTGTTTTTTGTGGCTGAATAGAACTCCATGGTATACATATACCACATTTTACTAATTCACTCATGTATGGGCACTTGGGTTGTTTCCACATCCTTGCAATTGTGAATTGTGCTTCTATAAACATCTGAGTGTATATGTCTTTTTTATAGAATGTCTTTTGTTCCTTTGGGTAGATGCCCAGTAATGGGATGGCTGGATCAAATGATAGTTCTACTTGTAGCTCTTTGAGGTATCACCATATTACTTTACAAAGAGGTTGTACTAGTTTGCAGTCCCACCACAGTGTATGAGTGTTACTATCTCTCCACATCCATGCCAACATTTATTGTTTTGGGATGTTTTGATAAAGGCCATGCTCACTGGAGATAAGTGATGTCTCATTGTAGTTTGATTTGCATTTCCCTGATGATTAGAAATGTTGAGCATTTTTCCATGTTTCTTGACCATTATTCTATCTTCTTTTGAAAAGTTTCTGTTCATGTCCTTTGCCCACTTTTTGATAGGATTGCTTGATTTATTCTTGCTGATTTTCCTGAATTCTATGTAGATTCTAGTTATCAGCCATTTATCGCATGTGTAGCATGTGAATATTTTCTTCCCTTCTATAGGTTGTCTGCTTGCTCTCGTGATAGTTTCCTTGGCTGTGCAGAAGCTTTTTAGTTTTATTAGGTCCCATTTATTTATTTTTGTTTTTACTGTGTTTGCCTTTGGGATCTTCTTCATAAATTCTTTGCATAGGCCAATGTCTATAAGAGTTTTGCCAACATTTTCTTCTAGAATTCTTATAGTTTCATGCCTTAGGTTTAAGTTTCCACTATGAGTTGATTTTTGTGAGAGGTGAGAGGTGCAGATCCTGTTTCAGTCTTCTACATGTGGCTATCCAGTTTTGCCAGCAACATTTATTGAATAAGAATTCTTTTCCTCATTGTATGTTTTTGTCTGCTTTGTCAAAGATTAGATGGCTTTATAAGGATGGTTTTATATCTGGGTTCTCAGTTCTTTCTGTTGGTCTAAGGTGTATGTCACTGTTCTTGTGCCAGTCCATGCTGTTTCAGTTACTATAGTCTTGTAGCATAGCTTGAAGTCTGGTAAATCGATGCCTCCCAATTTGTTCTTTCTGCTTAAGATTGTTATTGCTATACGGGTCTTCTCTTGTTCCATATGAAGCATGTAATTATTTTTTCTAGATCTGGAAAAAATTATGTTTGTATTTTAATAGGAATTGCATTGAATCCGAGCATCACTTTGAGTAGCATAGACATTTTAACAAAGTTGATCTGCTGCCCCATGAGTATGGTATGGTTTTCTACCTGTTTACATCTTCTGCTATTTCCTTCCTCAGTGTTTCATAGTTCTCCCTGTAGAGGGCTATTACCTCTTTAGTTAAATATATTCCTTGGCATTTTATTTTCTTTGTTGCTATTGTGAAGGATATTGAGTGTTGTTGGCATATAGGAATGCTACTGATTTGTTTACATTGATTTTGTAACCTGAGACTTTTCTGAATTTGTCAATTCCAGTAGTCTCATCACAGAATCTTTGGAGTTTTCTAGATATAAGATCATATCATTAGCAAAAACTCTTCTGCCCCCATTTGGATGCCCTTGATTTCCTTCTCTTGTCTGATTGCTGTGGCTAGGATTTCCAGCACTATGTTGAATAGAAGTGGTGATATACTCCATCAGGAATGAAAAAGGAGAAATTATAACTGATACCATGGAAATACAAAATGTTACCTATGAAGACTATAAAAACCTCTGTGCATATAAACTTGAACATGTGGAGGAAATGGACAAATTCTTAGAAACACACAGCCTCCCTAGGCTCAATCCGGAAGAAATAGAGTTCCTGAACAGACCAATATCAAGTACTGAAACTGAAGCAGCAATAGAAATCCTTCCTAAAAAAAAAAGCCCCAAACCAGATGGTTTCATGCCCAAATTTTACCAGAGATACAAAGAAGAACTGTTGCCTATCTTGCAGAAATTATTCCACAGCATTGAGAAGGAAGAAATCCTCCTCAACACGTCTTATGAAGCCAACATCACCGTGATACCAAAACTAGGAAAGGACACAACAAAAGAAGAAAACTACAGACCAATATCCCTTATGAATATAGATGCAAAAATTCTCAACAAAATCCTAACAAACTGAATTCAGGTGCTTATCAAAAAATTAATCCATCATGACCAAGTGGTCTTCATCCTAGAGATGCAGGGATGCTTCAACATATGCAAATCTATAAGTGTAATTTACCATGTAGATAGAAGCAAAAACAAAGACCATATGATCCTCTCAATAGATGCAGAAAAATCATTCAATGAAATTCAGCACCCTTTTATGATAAGAACATTTAACAAAATAGGCATAGATGGCACTTACCTAAAAATGATACAAGCCGTATATGGCAAACTCACAGCCAACATCATACTGAATGGGAAAACATTGAAAGCATTCCTGCATAGAACTGGAACCAATGTTACCCTCCATCACTGCATATTTATATTTTAATATTGCCTCTCATATTTATGTTAACCTTTAAAAAAATCAAAAGTACATGTTATATAACTGGCTAATGTCAAGCATATAAGATAGGATAATGTTGGTAAGAAAGCTTATAGAAAATGTATTTCAATTATCTAGGATAGTTAAAGATTTATTGTCTTCATCTACTGTATTCATATAAAGTTTTTAAAACCTATGACAACTATTTTACTTTTTGTGATCCAATGTTTTGACAACCACAAAAAACTAAAAAAAATAAATAAATCCAATGAAATTTCCAATAAAATTTATGAACAGATTTTCTTCTCATGTCATTCAGTACCAGATAATTCCTTTTTCCATCACAAACAGCTGTATTGCAAATTACTTTATGAGTGAACATGCATGTTTTAGATCAATTACTGTTTCTGTCCCCTTATGCTGTTTAACTGAAAGGGCAATATTAATTGACAAAAAAATTATTTATTAAAAGGATTTATTAATTTTTTCTCCTAAAATTTTTACCCTACTATAAATGCTACAAAATGGGAAACAACAGAGAGCTTTTTCTCTATTCATGTCTAATCTGATAGTATAATAAAATATGGAAGTAATATTAATCTGCATGTCACATCTGGTTATGCACCACATATTGCATAACCATCTGAAAAATTTATCATTTGAATTAAAATATACTAATAAGCTGAAATACTGAAATTATGAATATATGCCTT
The DNA here is from genome assembly GCA_008086735.1 of Cheirogaleus medius. NCBI lineage: Eukaryota > Metazoa > Chordata > Mammalia > Primates > Cheirogaleidae > Cheirogaleus > Cheirogaleus medius. The sequence goes on from VBSM01003169.1 coordinate 2,242,906, forward strand.
AAACTTGGTAGGATATTTACTTTGGGATATAAACAATACATAAATAAACTTTAACTCAGTAAAATAATATAATAGGGGCATATTAATATCTTTAATTTGTAACTTTTAAATATATTTCTTTGTAGCCATCTTGGACTTCTATTTCTATTTTTCGTATCATGTTTCTTTTTTATGTATTCTCTTAGGTTATTTGTTCACGTATCTGGCTCCTCAGGAAAAACAACTCTTTCTCAATTGGTATTCTCATGTGGCCCATTATATTATGCTTTATATAGTACAGGAGTGAAACTATGTTTATTGAAATAAAAAGTTAAATAAATAATGTAATAGATATATCATAGACTATTATGTGAAAAATATGTAATACCATTGGAAAATATTTATAAAATAATTTGAAAAGAACTAAAGCATGATACAAAAGTTGTATAATCATATGTGTATGTGTATATATATATTATATATATAATCCCAACTTCATGTAGAGTTGTAGATATATACATAGAAAAATGGTGGAGGTTAATATACCACAATAATTTAAATTATTTTTTAATAATTAACCTCCAGCATTTTTTATATATATCATACATTTCTATATCAATTTGGGATTGTATTTATGATCTGTATAATCATAAATATAACCATAAAACTGTGTTGGGAACTAGAAGGTGAGATTACAGTTATCTCTTTTCTGCCTTATATATTTCTATGTTTTCTAAAATTTCTACAGTGAGATATATTAATTTTATAATTAATATGCATTTAATGATATCTCAAAACATTTTGAAAGATAGATTTATTTTAAAAGCTTACAGATTTCACTGCTTTACTTCAGTCATATCCAATTTGATCTTATGCCCAGAGACAACAATGTACTTTTTACTAATATACCAAGGATGGAAAATACAGCTCAGTCCTTTCGTCACTACTACAAATTGAGGAAAATTAATTATTCTATCTTCTTGTACATGGCCCGATTACAGGACAAGGGATGAACACAGAACATAAAGAATGACACAGACACACATAAAGACTTCACATGACTCGAGTGCCCAATGCACCGGCCATTTTATTTTTATGCCCCCCAGACCCAGGGTTAGTTCCTTGTACATGAGCATCTCAGCATAGCAGCGATAACGTCAACCTTGGAATAGTATCACAAGGGAACAATTTCCCATGATCTCAGACCTCAAAACAGTTACTTGAGGCGCCAGCACCAGACATGACTCAAAGCTCAAGGCCGAAATAATCAACATTAAACAATGCAGCCATTAGAAGAACTTCTTGTGCACTCTCCAAGTCAGCGGCAGACCCCCATGGTTGTGCCTGTCTTAGGTCATCCCCCCCATGGGAAATCTTACCCATCTTTGGCCACCAACCATCTTACGGGGCATACCTTGGAAATGTTCTTCTTATCTTTATGGCCTCCAGACTCCCATCACAGGGGCCCACCATGTGGGAGCTGGGCAGCATTTGCTTACGTGCAGAAACTCAGGCCTCTTGTCATGTCCCAAGGCAGTAACCGTGTCTAAAGAGAATACTGGTTACCGCTGCGTCATGCAGCACACGTACATTACAGGCTATAGTGAATGATTAATATAAGGCAGATAATCACCAGAATCAGCCCCCAACATCTTCTCTTAATTATGTCTCAAGCTTAAAACTGCATATACTGAATAGAAAAAAAAATCATAAAAATAAATCTAGCCAGCAAACTATGGAGTATTCAGTATGAAGAAAATTGTTCATAAAATTTTATCTTAGCATTACTGACATCCTGCTCCAGTGGTGAAAAACAAAAATTGTTTTCTTTTTTTTTTTGTTTTGTTTTTACAGGGTTGATAGAGTATGAGATAGAATCATATTCTTATTTTATCTTTCAAACTTTAATTTGGGCCTTAAATCAATTCACAGAAATTTTTCAATTTTTATATATTTTTTCCTTTGTGAAAGTAATAAATGTTGAAAGGTTCTCTAAGATACAAGTACTGCTAGATACGTTAATAAAACGAAGCTACAAAAGAGCATACTGCATGGACAAGACCCAATTGAGTGTGAGTTTTAACTGTAATCTTAGCTGACATTTATCTAAAATTGTCTCTTAACTTTGTCTTTACACTATTATAGGTACAAGTTTGAGTGGCCCATAAATCAGAGGTTCTCTAATTCTGTCTGAAAAATCAAGGCTGATTTATTTAAATTTATCTGAACTCCCAAGACCCTTAGAGAATGCAACATTAAATAGAGATATATAGCTCTCTAGGAGGTGACAGACACTCGACTGTGGTGTATAAATGCCCTTCACTTGCTTCAGATTTTTAACTTATCAAGGCTCTCTATTTCAGATTAGAAGGCATAAAAAATCTTTACTATATTGAAAAGCTTCAACTGATCCTAACTCATAAAAATTTCTCTTAAACTGACCTTGAGAAGCTTTCTAAGAAAATCCAAACTATTTTTTTTCTGTGAAATCTTTCATTCTAAAATTCTATCCAGAAGGTTTAGAGATGGTTTTATCTCTATTTTGTGAATGGCGATTCTGAATGGTTAGGTAAATTTTCTAGTCTGTTGTGTGGATCAGTGCCAGATTCCTGTTTCTCAATTGACCACTCTAATATTATTTTCTCATTCAGAATGCATAGATGGAAGAGGAAAATGACATATTCACTTATATTAAATAAATGCCCTCCTTTATTAGATTTATATTTTAAGTGTATTCATTTTAAAAATAAAGGATCTAGGTCCTTTAAATAGCATTCAAAACAAACCAAGGATTACAAAACTCTAGCTTTAACTTAAGCCATGAACAAACATAAGGTTGAATAGTTACCTGGTTATATGTCTGGATGACTTCTTTGTTGCCTGATAACATTCCTATGTGAAATTTTGATCCAAATTTAATATAAACTGTTGCACAAGATTTATATAAAAAGTAATTTCATTTTTACTTTTATTTATATAAAAGCAGTTCATTTTGTGCCTCAGTGAAAACAAATCTCACTAACTTCAAAGCCTCCAGAAAGCATTATTTTTTCCCATCTCTAATTGTACCTTTAGTCAATAATTTATTTTGGAGAAAAATACAATTTAATGTGTATTAGTTAAGATTATCTACTAAAGCAAATATGTTGGTGAACTGAACATTTATTTAAAATAAAATTATCTGCAAGATAAAATTACAGAATTTATAAGAATCACCTGTATTATAAATTACTTTTTATTACAATAACTCCTAATAAGTTATCTCAGAAAGATTTAAGAATTATACTAATTGCACTAACACTTTATAAAGGTTACAGGGACTTAAAGTCTCACTTTTTAAGAGCACCTTGTTAGTGCCAGAACATTGACTGACTCCCTTCTGCAATATCAATATGGTATGAAAAAATGGAAAACACTCAAAATAGAGAAAACCACACAAAGATTTTTGGGTTCTGTTTTGAATTAGTGTGTGTATATCAGGGGATGAGAAAGGAGGAGAGCAGAGAATAGAATTTTTGGGTTGAGTTATGGCAATGTTGTAGAAAGATGAAATAGAAAAGTAGCTCTGGGGATTAAGTTCTTGCCATTGCCTTGGACCAAACAAATGCCTGCCCTCACACTGCCCATGCTTCCGAGCCCTGGTCAGGGATTAGTCAGGAGTAAAATCTGAAGGCCTGTGTGTTTGAGAATCTGAGTAAAATAGGTGAAAATGACTAAATTTAGGCAGTGCTTTCCCACCCCTCCCTTTCTAAACTTATTGGATAGATAAATTATATTCTAAATAGTGCCTCCTCATAATGTTCTTTTGTAGGAGAGGAGGTAAGAGCAAAACCTTTTCTGATGCTAGGTAATGAAAAGTGAATTGCCTGTGGTTTTCTGGTGACTTTGGGTCTTCACCCTAGGGCCTAGTTGCTCTCTATTCCCTCAGCTCTTCAGAGCTATCATGGCCTTCCCAAATTGTCTGACAAATAGCTGATATACTCATGGGGAAATAAGCTTACCGGGTAAAGTAAAATAGAAATAAACTTTCCCCAATATACTGTGTATTAAATAAACAGTCCATCACTATGAAGAAGGTAATCTTGAACTAATAGACAAAATCATCCAAACACTTTTATCCTCCATCAGCAGAAATTTCTATTATTACTGGTCCAGGAAAATGTTATAAAGTTTATCAGCAATCAGAAAAGGAATGCATTGTTCACCATAAGCTTTTAAGAAGAGAAAGGATGAAGCAAGAATCAAAACTTTTCAACTGAAGAAACACTCCCCAAATATGCCAACTATGAAACAGAGGAAAATAGATACACAACATCAGTATAAATTAAATTTAATTAAATCAACTGTTGCAGATAAGATATATTACAATGAAGCAGAAATTCAAAAACTGAAAGTAGAAATGGAAAGTACATTGTTTACCAAATTAATTGGAGAAAATGCAAAATCAACTCAGAAATAGATGTTAAGAAGTATCCGTGGGAGAATAAATATGACTGAATGTACAGCAGTAGAGATGGAGATTATAAATGCAAAAAGCAAAAATCATAATAAAATTTCATAATATGGGTTAAAATATGGAAAACAAAAGAGATCAGTATAGAAGACCGGCACAGGAGATCCAATATACATACAAAATAATACAAGAAAGCTAAATATTTTTAAATGTCTTGAAATAAAAGGAGACCTGATCTTTCTATTGAAAGGGTCCATTTTATACTTAGAAAAAGCAACCTCAAAGGGTCAAATCCAAAACACATCACAGTAAAATTTTTAGAAAATCTGCTTGTAGACAAAAAACAAACCAAAGCAATTGTGGTTTGCAAGGAGGAGTCAGTTATCAAGTTATTCAAAATCCACTTAGTCACTTATGAAAAGAAAAATCTAGGAGATCTAAGATTCTTCCATCTTGGTCCCACTGAAGTATAAAGCCTCATTATCATTGCATCATCTAGCCACTTGAAGGGGAAAGAAAGGGTAGAGCTGCCCCTCCCATCTCTTTAAATCTTGCCCCCAGGATATCACATAGTGTTTCTACCTCACTGAATTGGTAGATCTCAAGGATATGTTTACACCTAACTGCAAGGAAGGCTGGGGCTTGTAGTCAAATTGTGTGACCCCAAAAAAGAACAAACAGATTTCAGCAAGTAGCAGTTTATGATATAAAAATTAATTGATTCTATTTATTTTAACATTTGAATATTAAGTGTAAAAGTTGAGCTCCTCTGGTGAAAAATATATATTGCATGGTACGGTAAGAGGAAGATGAACTAAGATTCATTATACTTTGGCCCTAACTATCTCCATCTTTAACAAGTGAATAAATAGACAAACTATAAAACCTTTATGAAATTGCAATTTAAGGAGTTTTCTGACTGGATTATCTAAGATTAGCTACAGTTTCAAAATGCTATAATTATATTTCTGACAGTTTCTGAGGAGTTGATTGAGACTTACATGTAGAGAACTCAAACAACTTGAAAAAAGATGAACACTTTGTGAAATAATAAGATTTATATGTATGATTTTCTATCATACATCAAAGTTAATCTATTATTTTTATAGAAATTAAAGTAAGATTCAATGGGAAACTAATACTACATACCAATTTATTTTAATCACAATTTTTAAAAATTTCATATTTTTTAAACATTATATACTGACATCACTATTTCTGGCACATAGTAGGTACTCAATAAGTATGTGCTGAATTAATAATGCATGAATAAATGGATAAAATGAATTTAAAAAAATTAGCTATTACAGCCTGACTTTGTATCAAAAATATCTCTTAGCCTAGACATCATCCCCAGGGTTAATTGAAAAACATATTGAAAATCCTCCTATAAAATCTAATACTTAAAAGGCAATGCTCTCTGACATTTGCTTCAGAGCATGTTTTAAGTGAAATTCAGACTGGCCTAATAATTAAACTACAACAAAAATCTAAAAAATGTACTCTCACAACTGGGACTGGTAAATGCATAGATATTATGTAGTTCAAATGAAAAAGACTACATTTTTCCACAACACATTGCATACCACAGTTGATACCTATTGGAGGAATTTCCTAAGGGAAAGAACTAGAGAAGAAAATGTAATATGTAAATGATAGGCCTATTTTCATTCACTATTTAAACGTAAACCCAAAAATGTATAGTAATAGCAACAGAGTGGTAGATAAATCAGAGAACTTAGATTCTAAAGCTGGTAGAAAGCTTCAAAACACTATGGGAAAATTGACGTATTTTCTATTCTTAAATATAACTATCGGCCTACTTCCCAACCATTTTAGAAGGCAGTTTTCCTTTCTCCAGTGCTCATGGGAGAGAAAAATTATATTTATAATCATGTAACTACAGGTAAATTTCCTGTACAAGTTTATATAATTAATGCTCATTTCTTCAACAAATATCCATTAACCATTTTCTCTGGGTTGGACAACAGCTGTAGGTCTGAGTACATACTAGTGAGAAAAAGGCACATACATATTCCTGTCTTCACGCAATGTGCAATCCCCAACATGCTGCACTGTAGTATTGGACTGAGTTAAAAGAGTAAATAATTTGTCATTCACCAATTTTAGAAAAGCAAAACATTTGAAAATTAAAATTAATATAGGAAAAGGTTAGTTTCATCTAAAGAGATAAATGAAATGAGGGTTTAAGCCCTAATTCCTGTGCCTTTGAGTGTCTAGAAGTATATAGAAATGCCAGAAAAATATCATAGATCTAAAAATAGAAACAAGCTACTTTAGAAGGTAGATACAATACATTCATTCATTTATTTATTCCACAAATATTTATTGAATTCTTACTCTGGGCTAAACATACAAAGATTTAAAATATAGGCTAAAGGCCTGGTACATAGTAGATGTTCTATAACAGTCACTAGTGTTAGAATCATCTGTGGAGTCATAAGTTCACCTAAGAGTAGTCATGGATTTTCAGATAAAGAAACAAAACATAAATAGCAAAGGACAAGACAATCGGATGACTTTATATCAGGAGGTAGTAGGAGGTAGACTGAAAGGAGAAAAAATTAGCAAAGAATGATTCTGGGGAGGTAACTAAGAACTTGTATGACATGCTAAGGAACAATCAATCCATAATCAGATTTGTGTTATAGAAAGTTATTCTGGCGGCAACTAGAGGGTGAACTGGAGATAAAGCAGTATTTCAGTTAGAGAGGTAAGTTACAAAGCATTTGAAGGCACACATTCACGTCTCCTATATACCAGGTACAACTATATACAAGGTCATATTGATACATAAAGGGAGAGACATCCACTTTTAAATCCAGGAAAGAAGTGACAAGGCTTCAAATAAAGTGGAAGCAGAGGGAATAAAGAGTGAGCAATGGATTCGGGAGAACTGTAGGAGATATAATTGACAGGAACATATGGCCAACAGGAAGAATCAGGATAACTCTAGTTTCTGACTGAAGCACCTGGGCAGGCTAGAAGCAGGACAGGACTAGGTGAAGAGTATGCTCTCTAGAGAAGACTGGATTCAAATCCAGGCTCCATCATTTTTTAGCTGACATGCCTTGGATAAGTAGCTCTCTACCTATTACTATAGGCCTGGGATGGAACAGAGGAGACTTGAAGGTCAATAAAGTAGAGAAATACCCCTGGAGTAAAACCTTTTATGATATTTTTTAAAGCTTAAGGTACAAAAATATACAAGGTGTATGGTTAATGATTTGGCTGCTACATTATCCAAGTGGCTATTTAAGTTTAAATTTAAGTTTTAAAATGCAGCCCTTTAGTCACCTTAATCATATTTTAAGTGCTCAGTTACATGTTTGATGGTCAACATATTAGACCAAAGTGTATAAAATGTTTCTTTCATTACTGAAAGATCGTTTGGACAATACTAGACTTTTTTAAGGACTTGGAACAAAATTAGAGGATTGGTAAGAGAAATTTAAGGGGAAAGGATGTTCCTGGACTGTTAGAGTGGGCCTAGAGTGTGGGGATACTTTGGTTCTATGTGAATGTTTACCAAAAGTCTCTCTGTGCAGAAGAGAAATTGAAACGAGAACATAAGTTCACTTAGTATTTGTATTTCATACAGCCTCATTCCAGCCTCCTGACTGTTTAGCGGGTTACCGAAACAAAGCAGTCATTAGCCAATCAGGGACAATATTCATCAGCTCAACATCACATTGCCCACATAGTCAGTGCTAATCGAGCTGTACCACACATAACCCAACTGTCCAGCAATAAAAACCATCCCTGATCCCCCAATTCAATAACATACCACAGTAGGTGCAACTAGATAACTAATAGTATTAAGCTTATGACATTGGACATCTTCTCTTGTGGAAGAAGCATGGAAGAGACCTATAGTCTAGAGTTAGATTCATTTCCTCTGCTTATCAGGTTCTATCAGCACCAACATCCATGGACTTGCTAAATGTCTTTTTCACTATCCCAGTATGATGACATCATTGCTTGGGCCAAAGAAATCCTGTTATGAGACAGAGTAAAATTCAAAACTATAATTCATTGGCTTTGTCAGTTCCTGATCATCAAGAAACAGCTAGTATTATGCTATAATGAAATTGTTATTAAAAATTAATTTTCCCAGCACCAGGGAGTCAAACCACATGAGGTTGGGGTGCTACCCTATACCTATAGGATGTGGGATAAATGTTCTGTATGTGTGTTATCTTTCTCTCATAAGCAGAACCCATGTCTCCGGCTTCCTAGCATGAAGTTTGACATGGTTCTTTCCCTTAGGAAACATAAAGATCCATTGATTTTTTAAAAATGTAACTGGAACAATATTTACAAATCAAAAACGGATACTGCTACTTGGCCATTTGGGGTTCTTCATGCCACTGAGTAAGCAGTCCCAAACTTAAGGTTATAGCACTGGGTTGGCTTCGTGGTAGATCTATCCTAAGGAAAACTGGGTTACAGTTCCTTCATTCCAGGAATTCCAGCCCCACTGGTCCTTCTCTATGTATTCCTTCTTTCATATACTTATTGCCTTCTAACATTATATTTAACTTATTTATTTAGTATTTAATGTTTATTATAAATCACCTTATGCTTGAATGTAAAGGAGAAAGATATTTATCTGTTTTGTCCACCAACGATTCTCACTGTATAGAATAGTTTCTGGAAGATAGACTTTTTTTAAAATAACAGTATATTGAGTTGTGGCATAAATGGAACCAGAGACTATGCTGATAGTTCAGTGATAAGAAGTAATGGAAGACTATTCTAATTTAGTACAAGTTGGATCACAGTAGGTTCAGATTTCACAAGAATACTTTGGGTTGTCCTTCCAAGTTGAAACAAACAAAATAAAGCAACAACAACAAAATAAGGTTCTGGCTAAAAGCAAAGGTAATAATAAATCCATAATAGAGTTGGAAAGTCATAAATAAGGCCCCCATGACAGAGTGACCTTAACTGTAGAAAAAGAGGACTATTGTCTCTGCCTATATTTTCCTTCTTTCTTCTGCCTTTCTTCTATTAGAATCTATGAATCATTTTTATTGGGATGGGACAATAATAGATTTAAGGAAATAAAAGATTCCACCTAGAAGTCTTGAGCTTATGGTTGGCTGCAATAGCTATTGAGATTTTGAATTTTTTTGCTTTCTGGAAGGAATCAAATGTGTTTGCAGCTTTAGGTTTTTTAAAATATAATATGTTATATGAAAATATTATTTTTAGAAATGTAGGTATGAGTAGAAGGATATATGTGGAAATCAGACAGCCAAGGGGCAATTATAAACAATTGATGATTAAAAAAATTAAATAACATTAAATCCTCCCCTCCTTCCATTGATAAAAGAGGAAAGAACATGCACAATATTTGTTCCATTTGCTACTATGGGAACTGAAAACGATGGTACCCAATGAAGCAAAGGTATATGCAAGTTTGTAACGCTTATCCCTGGGTGTTATAACTGGAGAGAATGATGTAGACAACGAGATGATTGGTAATTATTAAAATTAGCTGTAACTGTATCCAAAGACAGAAATTCCCTGTTTATTTTATTTAATAAGTGCATATACAGTTCTTACTATGTGCCAGGTCCAATTCTAAGAGTTTTACACATATTAACTCATTTATAAACTTCTGTTAGTCACTGGTGCTCTTTAGCAAATATTCTGAACTTGTGTTAGAATTGTACTTCTTGATGGCCTTCTGGTTGGGTAAAACCAAGTGACCAGTTTTGGCCAGTGAGTTGTGAGTGGAAGTGACGCATATCATATTTAGGCCTGCTAACTAGTTATCAATATGATACCCTCTGAATCTTCTTTAACCTTTGTTATGGCCACTGGCCATGCTCCAGAGAGAGGCTCCTTCATCAGCCTGGATAGAGGAGTGAGAATGACAACAACACAACAACATGGAGCTGTCACTCAGTTAATCCATAGTGAACATGTACCATGAGCATGAAATATATCTTTATTTTAAAGTTTGTGAGGTTTTGGCAGTTGTTTGTTACCAGAGCATATCCTGACACAAACCTCTGTGAGGTAAGTATTATTATTATTCCCATTTTACAGATGAGGAAACTGAGCCACAGAGAGATTAAGTACCTTACACAAGGTCCCAAAATAGTAAGCAGCAGGTCCAGAATTCAGACCCAGTCAAGTTGGCTGTAGACTCCATACTCATAAGTGATAAGCTATGCTACCTCTCTATACTGTCCTTTATAAAGAATAATTTCTCTGCCTTCTTGTTTTCATATTTCCACATTTTCCCTGTACCTGTGTTTCTTTTACATTACCTACCCATTGTTAGTGTGGGCCCTCCAATAAATTTAACTTTTCTTACTTAAAATAGAGTTTTTTTGTGCTTATTATTAATAACAAAGAACTCCCAAAGAAACCATATATGTATATATATATACACATAAATGATTTTCTATCTTGAAAGCAGTAGGGATTCACTAAATAAATTTAAATAGAATGACATAATCCAATTATATTAAAATAAGCCAAATATACTTTATCATGATGTTTTATTCTAATTTTATAAATTAGAAATGTAATAAAACAAATTCATTAAAAGTAAGGACATTAGTCAAATGTCTTCAAGTTTCCAATTGAGTTATGAATCTCAAAGAATTTTAAATATTAGAAAAAGATAATTTAGTAATACTGTGCTCTCATTATGATGAAACCGCAAATCTTATTTCAGATAGACTATTTCTTCCAATCTTTAGAAACTGGTTTCCATAATGGTATGACTAAGAAAATATATTATGAAAGTCCCACAGAACTACTTTTCTATTCATTATTGATTTAAATATGTTTTTTAAAAAATCTGGTTAAACATTTGGAACTCTATTTTAAAGGTAACAAAAGAAGCTTTGAAAAACTAAGACTGTATTTTACATTTGATAAAACTGCAAATTACTTTTCAATTTGGTAGTTGAAAATATATTTAGATAGAAAATTGAAAGTTTTTATACCTACCATTAAAAAGTGTGTTTGCCCCCACAATGTCTGTGATAGAAATGTACGATCATGCAGAGGCCTAAGAAGTTTCTTTTACGATGGCCCAAACTCAATATTTTTCTCATAGAAGTGAAGCAATATATATTGCTAACTTTACCTTTCATTGTTTCCATAATGGTCTACTTCTTAATCAAGACAAAATAACAATTTTGCCCATTACGCTTGAAAATTGCAAAGAAAAATTTATTATTCTTTGCATATGTTAAGTCCTTCCTAGAAAATATAGGACTAGATGTTTCTGCACAAAACCAACTATATTCTTTTTAGTGTTTTGGGTTCCCAAGATAACAAATAGAATACAAGAAAGGTATATCTATTTTAGGCCGTGTAAAAGAAGCTATGCATATAACACTTTTTTTTCCTTCTTACTAAAGAATTGAGTGTAATTGTTTTTACCTGTGCCTATTTATTGTGATTTGCTGTTGTGGTTATTTTTTCTATCATCTCAATTACAATGATTCCTCTTTCTATGTGAACAGTAAATATTAACAACTTTAGGACCATTGTTAAGCCTAAGTAAGGTTTGCCAAAAGGTCAATGCATTCTTTTCTATAAAAATATAATTGCACATTTGCGTTAAGGAAGGGTGAATTAACATATGCAAATCCTATGACATTTTTATTACAGATCTGGCTGCATGACCCTATTGTCTTAATCTACTTAAAGTTAGATTTATTCCTTTGTTTAAGGTCTAATAAGATTGCTAAGCAAGGACTTTTGCTGAGGAAATACTATTGGGAATAAAATTCAAGGATTCTGTGAATAAATTTTTGTCATTAATTTTGCTAAGTGATGCTATAAATTTCATCATAACTTCTCTCCAGTGACGAAGTAGAATGATCTGGAATTTCCCTGCCAAGGTAAAACTATTGTCTAGGAACTACCTAACCTCTTGATTTGCCACAGTATGAGCAGATCTGGGAGCTCAGGTACTCAGGACCATGCAGATGTTAAAAGTGTCACCTATCAGGCAGAGGGCTGAAAACAGTCATGGAACAGCTAAGCATGGTCTGACTATTACTCCTAGAATGTAAAATGAGTAAGGCCTGACTCAGAAAGTAGAGTCTCTTCGAATTTGGAGACCCCCATAAAATGAGTTAACAGTGTCTATTTAGAATTCAGGAAAAGGCACCTGAAACGTAAGAAATTAGGATGATTTTTATATTTTTTTACTCTATTTTTCCAATAGTAAATATGAAAGAATCAGGATTTTATTGCTTGTTTGGGGAATTTTACTGTTCTGTTGGGAATATTATTATTTGTCTAAATGCTTGTTATATATGATCATTATATGGATAAGTATGTAACAGTGATAAGAATACTCATGAATTCCAAACTAAGGTTATCTTTAAAGTCTATCAATTGTATGTTTTCATAGTCTCCTAAATGAGGAGATAATATGATTTATAATTATTTATTTACCTGAAGGAACAAAAAGATCTAAACATAAAGTTCAAAATCACAATTAGATGGCTCCTTGCAGTGAGCTCAGTAATCCATAATAATTTGATATGGAGTGGCATTTGGCTAAACCTGTGATAAGGAAAACAGCAAACTTTCATTGGAAAGTAACTAAATAATCTCCTAGGATGTTGAAGTACAGGCTAAAATGATAGGATTTCTGGCTGAAGATAGGCTCATAAGTGGTGTGGTACTTTCCTTCCTCTAGACTTTCAGCAAGCCCCAAATCTGCAGCAGTCCCTGTAACCCTTTCTTTTTGCCCTATCTCTTGCTTATCTTTTTTGAAAACTCTCAGTGACTGCAGACATTTTTCTTAATGGATGATTTTTCAATGAAATGTCATTTTGGCTTTGTGAGTATCCTTAGTGGCATGTACCAAATGACTCATTTCATTTGTGACCAGAGCCAAATTCAAATTTAATTTTCCAGAGGGGACAAGTTAATGTATAACCTATTGTGCCACCTGGCATCCTAAATTAAATTTCCTAAGCTGTTTTCACTGAGAACAGAATCAGGCATATTGTTTTGTGAAGGCATTTTCAAGTGTCAGCTGTGACTTCAGTCACTCTTATGTAATTAACTCATTATAACTAATATATAATAAATACCCAAGATTCTTAATTTTGAAAATGACAGTTGAGTTATTTGGTTCTATGGTACTTTAGACATTACAGAAATATTAAAACTTCTCACTTGAACTTCCTTTAAAAAGTATATACCATCCTAGCGCTCTGGGAGGCCAAGGTGGGCGGATAACTCGAGGTCAGGAGTTCGAGACCAGCCTGAGCAAAAGCGAGACCCTGTGTCTACTAAAAATAGAGACAAATTGATTGGCCAACTAAAAATATATAGAAAAAAAAAAATTAGCCGGGCATGGTGGTGCATGCCTGTAGTCCCAGCTACTCGGGAGGCTGAGGCAGAAGGATTGCGTGAGCCCAGGAGTTTGAGGTTGCTCTGAGCTAGGCTGACGCCACAGCACTCTAGCTTGGGCAACAGAGTGAGACTCTGTCTCAAAAAAAAAAAAAAATTAAAAGCAAAAAACAAAAAAAATTGTACCTGCTGTAGTCCCAGCTACTTAGGAGGTTGAGGCCAGAGGATTGCTTGAGCCCAGGAGTTCTAGGCCAGCCTGGACAACATAGCAAGGTTCTGTCCCTGAAACATTTTTTTTAAAAGACCAAAAAAAAAAAAAATCATATAGCTGAATGATGTGCCTCATGAATACAATCATAGAGTGAAATGTTAATTTGAAATTCAAAGCCAAACAGATTTATTTCCAAAGATTCCAAATTCCATATTCTTTCTACGACACTATGGTAGAGTTGCCAGTATTTTGTTAATTTTTATGGAAAGTGTACACATCTAGTTAAATATGGAGAAAAAAAGTTTTAGACCACATCAAAATGGCATAGACATAAAGCCCTACTAAAATTATATACATAGATTTTTAAAAAATGAACTGAGACTCAACGAAGCTCTGTATATATGAAATTCAGATTTATCTTACAATCTTGCTGCCTAGACTATCCTGAACACAATAATTGTGTCACCAGAACACAATAATTTTCTCTAAAATAATATATATCCTGTAACTCACCAATTTACATTCCAGTAGCAATTTGCTCGTTTTTGTCCAAACATTCAATTTTGCTCTATATGTTTGACTAAGCCCCAAATGAGTTATTTGAAGCAGCTAACAATACATTTTATACTGCTTTGTTTTTGAAAATTAATTAAATAAAATTTGGATTTATGAATGAAATATTTTCTTTATTCTTATTTCAGAAGCAGTTACTCCCTCCCTTATTCTTAATTGAAGGTTAAGACTACAGACCCCGGGGCAGACTAGGCTTCACCTTAGGGATAAGCCTTTGCTGGGTAACCTTGGGAAGTATCATGACCTCTCTGATATAACTATACAATGGGAATCCTAATAATAATGATTTCATTGGGTAATTATGAGAATTAGGAAATGTCATTTGAATAAAGCACTTCAAACAATACCTATACATAGTGAGTACTCAAAAAATATTAAGAAATACTATTAGTTAAAAATTTCATATCTACAGTATTTAGCTGTCTGTATACTCAATTGCTACTATCTCTTTTCCTTCCTTTTGCTTTATTTTTCTGAATATAAATGATAATTACAAAAAATTATAAAATAGAGAAATCAAGAAAACCCAAGATGTCTTTATCTAAGTATATGTGCACTATAAATATTTGGGACTGTTGCTTCTAAGACTTTTTTTCTTAAGAATACATATATACACTGTCATGATCATATTGCACATACAATCTTAGGTCTTGCTTTACTCATGTAATATTACAACAACAAAAATCTTTCCTTACTAAGAAACATATAGACATCATTTTAAATATGTACATAATGGTTTAGGTTATAAATATATACTGAGTTATCAAATAATCTATTCCAATTGTGGATATTAAGTTTATTTCCACCTTTCTCAATCGTTATAGTCAATGTTATGATTCATTTATTCACAAAGTAAGATTCTTCCTTGGCCAGGAGATAAGTAGGGAACAGAAGAGGGAGAATCCATACTTTTGTGGAACTAATGTTCTAGCTGGGGAAGAAGTAATACATAAAGAGATAAAAACTTCAACATACGTAAAAAGAATGGCATGGACTATAAAGAACACGAAGGCAAGATATAGATATAAAAGGAAATTGAGAACCTCTCTTGTCATGGTGGATTTGGAAAGCCTCTCTGAGGAGAAAATACTTGAACAGACACCTTAAATCATAAAAACTTTAGTGCATAAAATTTCTTATTGTAAATCTTTTTGAATATTTGCATATTTATACATAGATGGAAAATCAGTAAATACAAAAATCCTAAATCATTTTATGCCATATCCTAAAATACCTTTTCAGCAAGCATTAAAATAAGAAAATCAATAAGATGATAACAGCAAAATAAACATATTTGCCTCACTGGTTGATAAATGAGAGGTTCAAAATATGGCTCAGAGAATTACATGATTACTCAGGCCAATTTTCTTGTCTGGTAGTTTGTAATCCATGGATCTTGAAAGAAACTTTGGCTTTATATTTCCCAGAAAAATCTTCATCATCTATTTATAAAAGAAAATATGATCAACATCCATGGGTATTATTCTAACAGGCTAATATCTTTGGGTTTAACCTATTGGCAATAGCATACCTACATATTTTTATACTTATAAAAACAATCTAAAATCTCCTATGCAATCCCAGTAGACAGAAACCTGTTATATTCAGCAATATGTAACCTGCAAAGAATTTCTGACAGTCAAGATGCATAATGGAGATTGCTTTTGCTTAGAAGTTTACATAATCACTTATAGTCAGCCTTCCTGCAAAAGTTCCCACATTCAGCATTACAACCCTTTTAACATAATGCAATAGGACAAATGTCAGGAAATATATTCCTATAAAGTGAAATAAATCTTGTTCTTTAACCCAGAAATGACTATAAACATTACCTTCATGGAAGTATCGCTCATGTGCATATTTTCAGCTTCTGTAAGGAGAACACTGAATGACAATTAGGTAGTAGTGTTTTTAATTGAAGACAAGCCTTACTTATCAGATTTTCACATAGTACAAGCTGGTAATTTTCATCTGTATGCTACAGTTAAAACATGCCTCTTTGACCTCAAAGCATTTGAGGTTTTAAAATTTTTTTCGACTAAAAGAAAAAGTGAAATGGATTTTGGTCAGTTCTCTTGATGAGAAAAATTCATAGAACATTTTTATATCTGTTCTTCAGTAGTATGTTTATATTTTTAGAGATAAAACCCAGGATCTTTTTTAGTTCTTCTTTTTTTTTTTTTTTTAACAATACAGCACCATAGGATTCTATCTCACATAGATGGGAGGATGCAGAGCTCAAAAAAAACCTAAGCAAAGCCTTAGGTGTTCATACAAGGCTCAAATTGGAGAAACAATGTATTTAAGAGTGGGAAATGAGAAGAAAGAGGAAACGCAATGAAATGAGAACAGAGCTAAAAACTATAGGGTAGTATTTGTGGTGAGAATGGGCAGAGAAGGGTCAGATGAAGAAAGCCAGAGACAGGAGTAGAAAAACAGACAAAAAGTGTATAGAAATAGAGGCAAGAAGAAAAGGAAGAGAAAAGAAATACCAGTAAGAGAGGATTACATCAGGCTTCAACAAGAAGAAGATAATCAGAAAGGGCAAAGAGGACAAGTAAAAGAAGATCTAGAGAAAGTCAGAGGCGAAGGAGAGAGAGATTCCAAGTCAAAATTCTTTTGCAAAAGTTACAGAATTCCCACAGAATCCAACTAGGCAGATAGATGGAAGGATGATGGATGGGAAAATATCTCATAAGGATACACAATTATCTCAGAGAACACAATGTGTAGAAGTTCAAGCAGGTCTTTCCAAGGACTAGCACCAAGAACTGGAAAGATGACAATGTCAAGGTCCCTTTTTATAGTCTCAGTTTTATGCATTGACTCCATTCTTCTCTCTTTGCAGACTGGCTGCTGCAAAAATTTCGTTTTCTCACAGTAGTCAGTTTTTCGTCTACTCAGTACAATCAGCATCAGACGCTGGCTAGGATTTCTGAATTTCAGTCCAAAAATATCAAGGGAATTTGTGTGATCCAGTTGTATCAAGGATCCACCCTGGTAAAATGGGTTTAATCAGCCTTCACCAGTGAGTTATAATTAAATTGAGATTAGTTAGCCTCCATGTGGGACAGTTCTCAGGGAAGGTAGTCATGGGATACGTAGGAAAGTTTAAAGATGTCAGCTTCTCAGAAGTAAATATGATTAATTTAAAAAGAAATAGAAGAATGCCTTTAAATCAGTGAAGTAAAAACAGTGTTGACAGCAAAAACAAATAGAGGAAGAGAGAGTGGGAGGGAAAAGAATATTATGTTAAAGAGGAATCTTCCCAATGACAACCAGAGTGCTTAATATTGACATCTGTGTTTGAAAAAAATTTTATAATACCACAAAAATTGGGTTCTAGCTCTACATGCCTAGGAAGAATGGAATGGCTACTCATAAATTCATATAATTTAATCTTATACAATCAACACCTCTTGAGAACAGGATTGTGTTTTATTTGTTATGCCAGCGTTTCTCAGAGTTCTAGGCACTTAATGCTTAGCGAGTAAATGTACCTCTTAGGCAAAGTGAAGCTGAAAAAGTTTAGTTAGAGGTGTGATTATGTTATACATATCCATAAATAAACTAAGAAAGCACTGTAGATATTTATAGACAGCAGAAATATTGATTATAGCAAATCATACGTTATTGAGACTTTTGAATCAAAATGTTTAACTACATTTTGTTTTAGATGTTTAAATTCACTCACTATAGATGCCACCGGTTCCTGCTTGTAACTAATACATCATTACAGTTTTTGTTTGTTTCTTAATGATAGCGGCTAAGGCTTTGGTTATAATTCTCCTACATTAAGTTAGTGGAAGCTATCCAATACCAATCTGTTAAATTTTCCCTGTTAAATTAGCATGATGGACTTTTAATGGATCTTTTAATAAACATTATGATGATCAAGAATATTGTGAAATCAAAATCCCTCTCAATGACATTTCTGACTTTGTGTAATAACAGTCCTCAAAGTCATTGGTTCTGGTTCTCTGAGAAATAACTCAAAATTTATTATTAATAAATTTTATACTGTTAGCAAGAAAAATGACAAGTGAACATAGGTTAGGTCACATTTAACAAGATTTTTAAAAATGAGCTTTTTAATTAGATAATCTAGAGTTTTTATTATGATTCCAATTCTATGATCCTTGCCAATAAAATATAGATAGAAGAGGTGAGATTTGATTTCACATTAAAGGAGTAAAATAAATGGGCTATCTATTTTTATTTATATTTGTTTGTTTTTTGAAACAAAAGTCTCACTCTGTTGCCCTGAGTAGAATGCTGTGGCATCAGCCTAGCTCTCAGCAACCTGAAACTCCTGGGCTCAAGCAATCCTCCTGCCTCAGCATCCGGAATAGCTGGGACTACAGGCTCACGCCACAACACCCGGCTAATTTTTCTCTTTTTAGTAGAGACGGGGTCTTGCTCTTGCTCAGGCTGGTCTTGAACTTCTGAGCTCAAGCGATCCTCCCACCTCAGCCTCCCAGAGTGCTAGGATTACAGACGTGAGCCACCACACCTGGCTCTATTGTATTTATAAATGCCATGTCTTAGGATCCTGTGTTCAATGATTTGGGTCACCCATAAAGGCAAATTTCAAGGAGTTTAAGTTAACCTAATTTCAAAATGGCATTTCCTGTGGAATATGGATGCTTAAGACCATCATCATGTACAGCCCACAGCTGTTTCCCTTTGCTTCTGTGGAAGCAGAAAAGTAGACTCCTTGAATTTTTGAAAGCAGGAGAATCTCAATAATTTAACCTGGTTTGTGTCATGACAGAAAACTGCTAAGCTGTGTGCTTAGAGTCTCCTAGGATATATTTTAAGAAACTTCTGCAAGTGGTTGAGAGTTGTCCTTTATGCAGTTGCAGTAATGGAATGAAAATTGCTTATCTTGGGAACAATGACTGTATCATCCTTATATTATCTGTACACTACTTAAATAGTTTATATTGCTGTAGGGGTAGGAAGGTGCATTGTTATGTTTCCCTCTTGCCACCATATTTCCTAGAAGCACTGAGTATGCAATGCAAGAAAAGCAAATTGTGTCACATTCTTATTTTAAATTTTCATTACATTTTTATTACCCATGTAACATATTATCATTAAAGAAAAAATAAAATACACAAATAAAAACAAGAAGGAATCTAGGAATTTTCCCCATAACTTAGCACTCAAATATAAACACTGATAATATTTTAGTTAATATCCATTCAAACATATATGTGTTTTGCTTTGTTTTATTTTCCTTCTATATTCATTTAATTCATCAATATTTAAAGAATGTTTTATATGCATTAATATAATTTCTAATTAAACACAAATGTTATAGAAAAATTAGAAAAAAATATAATAAATTAGAATTACTATATATCCTTGCTCTCAGATATAAATATCTAGAAATACTTTAAAAAATAATAATATATTTAATTTTCCCTATTTATATCCTGAATAAGTGAGATAGCTGAATAATATATCAAGATAATACTCCATGTCAATAAATATGGAGAGACAGCAATAGTAGAGTGACCAAAACAGCACTTCTAGAGTCAGATTTCCTGACTTTCTAAACAAAGACTGCCACTTAGTTGTGGAACATAGGACAAATTGCTTAACTTTATTGAATTTCATCTCTTTATGGGGGAATATTAACACTACCTACCTCTTATGGCTATTGTAAAGTAACTAGTGCATAGTATTTTATATAACTAGTATTTTGTATAATATAACTAGTATATAGTACTTTAATACTATACAATTTATATAAGAATATATAACATGTATATATTATTTTATAACAATTTATTATAAAATATCATAATTATATTTTTACTACTAGTACTGTATAGTTTGTCAAGTTAGTAGCTATATGACAAAATATTTAACAAAGTCTCTTTTTGATGGACCTTCATAGCATTTCCAGTTTCTCCCTATGAAAAAGAATTCTTGTAATGAAAATCCTTACACATATATCTTTTACATTTATCAAATTATTTTCTTAAATTCATTGAATGAAGTGGGAAAACAAGTCAAAGATAATACATTTGAAAGAATTTTAGGAAATACAGAAACTTTTCTACTTAAAAACTTTTTAATTACATCTGAGTAATGATAAAACTATGAATAAGCACAAAATTAATCAGAATTCTTCTTGATGTCAACAGATACCGTTACTTATAACGTGCACAGAAGAACAAAAGAACTCACAGTCCTTCAGAACCTTACCTGTTCATAAATAAAAGAATTTCTCTCTTGTCAAATTGACTCCTAGAAAGTTTATACCATATATCTTATGTCTCTTATTTTCTGGTTTTTGAAACATTTTAGTAGAAATAGAATCATGTAACATATAAGTATATGAGTAACTGTCCATGCGTAAATGTTTTGCACTCAAGGGTTTATTTTAAAATTTTTTATTAGTTATTTGGAACACATCATCCCACCTGAAGCAGTGATTGATATATGTATTTTCTCAAGCTATCTTCCAAAAGCCTTCATAATCCAAAGTGTGTCTGAAATATATAATTTTATCATTTATTATAAACTAATATTGAAACCAAAAAATAGAGCAAGAAGAATAAAATTCATATTTCTCATAATACTTGATATAGCTACTAGATACTTGTGAAGGGTGTTAGCTCTCTCAGAGAGTCTCTATCAGGCTGGTTCTTTGGAATTATGGAAAGGAAAAATTAGGAAAAGATAGAATAACAGAAATAACAGAGAAATAAAAAAAGCTTAGGATGAGAATGCATTCAGCTAGAAAATATATAAAATTATGGAAAGAGGAGAAAAGTAAATCAGTAGCCTTAAGACAGTGACTGACTTTTCCTGACAGGCTTTGGAAGTAAGGCATTGAAAGAACATGGATAACCCAAGAAAAATGGGTAGAAAGGAAAGGTGTTTAAATTTGTTACAGTGGAGCATGTATTTTAATATCCTTTAATTTTTTTCAGAAATAAATGAATAGAAAATGACCTGGAGGGGGGAAAAGAAAAAAGGCAGGGCAAATAAAAAGCAAAAATTAAGATATTAAAAATAAATCCAAATATATCACTAATTATGATAATTATATATGGACTTAGGTTTTCAGTTAAAAGATAAATATCATCAATCTGAATAAAAGTAAACAAAATAAATCTAGATGTATGCTGTTTATAAGAGTCATGCCAAAAATATTAGGATACAGAATCGTTAAGAATAAAAGTATAAAAAATAATTCATTTGGTCAGTATTAACCAAAATAAAATTTCTATAGATATTGTCTGACAAAATAGCATTTAAGGCAAAATAAAAACCACTGGAGATTAAAAAAAGCAATCATTTGATGATAAATGGTTTAGTTCATGAGGATATATAACATGTTAAATTTTCAGGCTTCTAATAACAATCTAAAAATTTAAACATGCAAAATCTAACTGAACTACAATGCAATATAGATATACACATATCCAAAACTATAGAAGAAGATTTTGATGTGTCACAGTTAGAAATGAATATATATCAAGAAGTAAGGGGGGAGAAACTAAAAGTGGAGAAAATATAAACATCAAAATTATCATATTTTATCTAATTGCCCGTTTGGAACATGTTCACCTAAAGACTGCAGAGTACATTTTTTGCAATTACACAGGACTCCTACAACTTAGAACACTGTCTATGGCAATAAACAATTAAAAATGTTTTAACAAAGTTATAAGGATTGGTATAATAAACATTTTTTTTCACTGAAATATATTTATTTAAAGATAGGTAGCCAAAAAAATTTAAAAACAATGTACATTTAGAAATTAGAATCATGCTTCTAAATTACTTTGAGTTAAACAATAAATCATAATGGAGCTTAGAAAATATGTATGACTAAAATGCTAATGAAAACACTATTAACAAAGCTTACAGGATAAAGATAAAGTGGTTCTGTAGAATAAAATGTACAGCTTCAAATGTGTTATAAGGAAAAAATAATGACTATAAATTAAGAAGGCAAATCTTTAAGAAGTTTGAAAAAAGAAACCACATAAATGCAAAATGAAAGAAATAAAATAATAATAATAAAGACACAGATAATGGGCTAGAGTGCTATGGTATCAGCCTAGCTCACAGCAACCTCAAACTCCTGGGCTCAAGCAATCCTCCTGCTTCAGCCTCCAGAGTAGCTGGGACTACAAGCACATGCCACCACACACGGCTAATTTTTTTTCTATTTTTAGTAGAAACGTGGTCTCACTCTTGCTCAGTGCTCAGGCTGGTCTGAACTCCTGAGCTCAAGGGATCCTCCTGCCTCTACTTCCAGAGTGCTAGGATTACAGGGATGAGCCACCATGCCGGGCCAAAGATATTTCCTAGAAAGCAAACATAAAAGACAAAAAAGTTGGGGAAGATTGACCAAGTAAGAAAATAGAACAGTAAACAACATTAAGATAAAGGGGCCTGGCTCCAGAAAGCATTTTATGTAAAATTAGACATCCATTCATAACAACAATCTGTATCATAGTAGACAAAGTAAAACATTTTCATAAACTGATAAAATATATCTTTTAAAGAACACTATAGACAATATCATGTTTATGATAAAATTTTGAAAGAATTGCCAGTAAGATCAAGAAAAATAAAACATAAGTATGAGAATACAAAAGCATGAAAATTTATAACATTTTGCAATAAATGCAATGGGCAATTAAGAGTTTTATGGCAAAAATAGTATGTTATATTACATAAGCATTTTGAAAGACTAGTACAGTTTTGCTCATCATTTGTTCAACACTGTATCCCTTGCACTAGGGTATTCTCCAGAAAGAACATAGTCGATGCTCAATAAATATTTTTAGTGAACAAATAAAAGTCATAAAAAGACTTAAATGGAGATATATATCATGTTCATGGACTCAAGGACTGGACTCCACATCAAAAGAAATTCAGTCTTTCTCAAACTGATCTATAAAGTCATTGCAGTAATATTTTAACACATGTTTGGTAGGAGTTGACAAGTTCATTTTAACATGTGTTATTTATAGAAAGAAAAAAGTGTCAAAAACAGGTAAGACACTACTGAAGAAGAACCAGGAAAGGCTACTTGCTTAAAAGATATAAAGAATTACTACAAATCTTCAGCAATAGAGATAAAAATAATATTAATAAGTAATAGATATCTTGACCAGTGAAACAGAATGGAGAGTCCGAGCCCCACATATATGATTTATGATGTATATTGATTTTTGATAGAGCTGGGACTGGGAAAAAGGAAAACAGCCCATATTTAATTCTGGGAAATTTAGTTATTAATATTCAAAAAATGAAATAGGATTCCTGCTGTCTACCTCACAAAGAATATAATTTTAAATAAACTATATGCCTAAGTGAAAGGCAAAACTATTACACTTTAAAGAGAATATTTTGTTTACCTCAGGGTAGGGAAGTGTGCTGGCCATTTGTCTATTCAATCTCAGATTCACTCTCCATCCTTCCTAAATTCTGTATTCCAGGTTTTATTGGGAACTGTCTTCTAGCTGGGGTTGACCAAGGGTAAGAGAAAAACAAAAGAATGGAAGGGAGAAGAAAAAAAATAAAGCCAGAAGAGTTTCTCTCTCTCTCTCTCTCTCTCTCTCTCTCTCTCTCTCTCTCTCTCTCTCTCCCCCCCCCTCTCCTCTCTCTCTCCCTCTCTCTCCTCTCTCTCTCCCTCTCTCTCCTTTCTCTCTCCTCTCTCTCTCCTCTCTCCTCTCACCTTCTTTTTTCCCTCCTTCCCTTCACCTCTCCTTTGGGTGGAATCCATCTTTGGCCACAGATGTATCTCCTTCATGGTTCTTCCCTGAGATCTCAGCTCTCACTAGACAGCCCTCACACCAAGAGGGCCAGGGAATTTGGCTCCTTCTGGGTGGTAGCTATTTTCTGATGTTATGAAACTTCGGATTTTCTCATCTTCCCTGTTTGGTCTTTGAAGTCCTTCAAAACCTTTGCAACTACTTAGCTTTTAGACACTCAATGCTATTGAGCTACTTGGCACAGACCCTAAGCAAAAATATCCACAAATGATTGTAAAATTTGCCACATTAAAATTTAGATATTGTGTTTATGAAAAAAAAAGTGGTGGAAATACACGACATCAGTAAGAAGATATTTGCAACATATATAAATGATTATTACCCAAAATAGGTATAAACATTCTGTAATAAGCCAACTTAATAACAATATAAGCAAATGTCATAGACAGGAGAATTCTAATAGAGAAAATTTGAATGCCCCATAAACATATGAACACATGCTTAACTTTATTAGTAATCAAGAAAATGCAAATTAAAACAACTGAGTTATCATTTAATACTTACCAGAAAGAAAATAATTTTTATTTTATTTTTATTTATTTATTTATTTGTTTTGAGACAGAGTCTCACTCTGTTGCCCAGGCTAGAGTGCCATGGTGTCAGCCTAGCTCACAGCAACCTCAAACTCCTGGGCTCAAGCAATCCTCCAGCCTCAGCCTCCCTAGTAGCTGGGACTACAGGCATGCGCCACCATGCCCAGGTAATTTTTTGTATATATTTTTAGTTGTCCGGCTAATTTCTTTCTATTTTTAGTAGACACGGGGTCTCACTCTTGCTCAGGCTGGTCTTGAACTCCTGACCTTGAGCGATCCTCCCGCCTCAGCCTCCCAGAGTGCTAAGATTACAGGCGTGAGCCACCGCACCCAGCCTAGAAAATAATTTTTAAATCTCACAATAGTAACTATTGGCAAGGATGAAAAACAATCTGAAAATGATTATTCAGTGCTGGAAGGTAGACAAATTGGTTTAGCAAATTTCAAAAGTAATTTAATATCATCTGGTAAACTTGAGACTGCATGTACCCTATGCCCAGTGTTTTCTCATTTTTAGAGGTACATACTCAAAAAATCTTCCATGTTTGCAACAAAAATATGTATAATATTATTTCCAACAGTAATATAGCAGTAGCACGAAAAATAAAATGTACAACATTTGAGAATGACTCAATGTATCAAAGCATATTCATATGATACAGTAAAATACAATTGAGAAAACGAATGATTTATAGCTACATGAATGGATCTCAGGAACATAATAGAAGTAGTAGAAGTAAACCATAAAATAATATAGCAGAAATTCATCATATACAATTGTATAAAATTTTAAAATTTACAATTAAATAATGTATTGCTTAATGATACAAACATGTAGTAAAACTATAAAGAACAGTATAAAGATGTGGGAGAATATTAAGCAGCAACTTTTAGGCAGTGGTTATCTCTCAGAGGAGAATGCAGTGACTTGGGTCAAGGAGGGGCATGCAGGAAACCTTAAAGGTAGTGTTTGGGTCAACTAAATAGTGGGTAAATTGAATGATAGTTTCATTGTATGCTATTATAATTTACATATGTTTTACATATTAGTATCTACTCAACATTTACCAAAAACCAAGGGTTTTTTTATTTTGCTTTGTTTTGTTTTAAGGGTATACAAATGGTTTTGGTTACATGGATTGCTTTTGTAATGCCTGGATCACGGCTATAAGTGTGCCCATCACCCTTTTAAAATGACATAAAACCCACCAAACTTGAGCTACTGAATAAGCCCTAAAACAACCTCATACCTTATTATATGAGATAATTAAATGATATTATTCTATAATTCACCATTATCAAATATTTGGTACTTGTGCCAGACATCACCTAATTTATAAATTGGGAAAGAAATAATATTTCTAACAAGCCTCATTCCAGCTATTTATATATATATAGGTTATATACCATGTTTAAGTACTTATAATTCAGAAAATATCTACGGTATCTTCTTCTAAAATCTAAAATAAATGACTTTTCTTAAATAAGAAAAATGTTTTCTCTCTGAGAAAGATCTAAAATGTGGGCCTTCTTTCTCTCATGCTACATGACCATCCAAAGTCATGGATGTGTTTTTAACATGTGTTTTAAACATAAAACACGTAATGTCACTCTCTTTCCCACTATCTTTTTCTCAGAACATGGGATCATGTCTTTTTCTTAATTTTTATTGTTATAAAATATATAAAACATGAAATTCACCATCTTACCCATTTTAAAGTATACAACTCAGTGGCCTTTAATATATTAACAATGTTGTCCAACCATCCCTACTATCTACTTATAGGAGATTTTTATCACCCCAAAAGAAAACCCATAGCCATTAAGCAGTCACTTTCTACAACCCCCAATAACCACTAATATCCTTTTTTTCTCTATGGATTTGACTATTCTGGATATCTTACATAAGTGGAATCATATAATATGTGACCTTTTGTGTCTGGTTTCATTCACTTAACATGATGTTTTCAAGGTTCATACATGCTGTACCACGTACCAGTACTCCATGACTTTTGATAAGTAACAATAATCCATTGTATGTTTATACCACATTTTCTTTGTCTATTCATCAACTGATAGACATTTGAGTTGTTTCCACATTTTGGCTATTGTGAATAGTGCTGCTATGAATATCCATAGACAAGCTTTTGTTCGAACACTTGTGTTTGACACTGTTAAGTGTGTATCTAGGAGAAGGATTGCTGACTCATGTAGTAATTCTCTTTTACTTATTGAGGAATTGTTTTGCACAGCAGCTGCGCCATTTGACACTCCCACAAAATGAAAGAAGATGAATATTTCTCCACATCCTTACCAACACTTATTTTGATTTGTTAAATGATTATAGATGTCCTAGTTGCTGTGAAGTGGTATATCTTTGAAGTTTTGATTTTAGTTTCCTTAATGACTTAGTGATATTGAGCATTTTATATGTGCTTCTTGACGATTTATATATCTTCTGTGTAAAAATTGCCATTGAATTCCTTTGTCAATTTCTTAACTGGGTTGTTTTTCTTTTAGTGGGTGATTTGTAAATGTTCCTTATAATACGAGCATACCTCGTTTTATTGAGCTTTGCAGATAATTGCTTTTTTAAAATTGAAGACTTGTGGCATTTTTAAAAATTGAAGATGGGTGCCATTTTTCTAATAGCATGTGCTCACTTCATGTCTGTGTCACATTTTAGTAAATCACACAATATTTCAAATTTTTTCATTATTATTATATCTGTTATGGTGACCTCTGATCATTGAACTTTGATGTTACTATTGTAATCATTTTGAGGCACCATGAATTATGCCCATATAGGACAACTAACTTAATTGATGCATGTGTGTTCTGACTGCTCCACCAACTGGCCGTTCGCCCATCTCTCTCCTTCCCAACAATATTAAAATTAGACCAATCAATAATTCTGCATTGGTATCTAAGTGTTCAAGTGAAAAGAAGAGTCATGTGCTCCTCACTTTAAATCAAAAGCTAGAAACCATTAAGCTTAGTAAGAAACTCATGTCAAAAGCCAAGATAGGCCAAAAGCTAGGCCTTTTGCACCAAGCAGTTAGCCAAGTTGTGAATGCAAAGGACAAGTTCTTGAAAAAAATTGAAAGTGCTACTGAAGGGTATACATGAATGATAAGAAAGTGAAATAGCCTTATTGCTCATAGGGGAGAAAGTTTTTGTGGTCTAGCTAGAAGATCTAATCAGTCACAAGATTCCCTTGAGCCAAACCCTAATCTATTCTTTTTTTTTTTTTTTTTTTTTTTTTTTTTTTTTTTTTTTTTTTTTTGCTTGAGACAGCACCCAAGTGCAAAGCCTAATCTAGAGCAAGGCCCTAACTCTTCAATTCTATGAAGACTGAGAAAGGTGAGGAAGCTGCAGAAGGAAAGTTTGAAACTAGCAGAGTTTGGTTCATGGTGTTTAAGGAAAGAAGCCATCTCCAGAACATAAAAGTACAAGGCAAAGCAGCAAGTGCTGATGAAGAAGCTGCAGCAAGTTACCCAGAACATCTAGCTAAGATAATTGATGAAGGTGGCTACATTAAACTACAGATTTTTCCATGTAGATGAAACAGCTTTATATTGAAAGAAGATGCCATGTTGGACATTCATAGCTAGAAAGAAATCAATGCCTGGCTTCAAAATTTCAAAACACAGTTTGACTCTTTGACTAGGGGATAATGCAGCTGGTGACTTGAAGTTGAAGTCAGTGCTCATTTATCATTCTAAAAATTCTAGAGCCCTTAAGAATTATGTCAAATACACTCTGCCTCTGCTCTATAAATGGAACCACAAAGCCTGGATGGCAGCACTTCTGTTTATAGCATGATTTGCTGACTATTTTAAGCCCACTGTTGTAATCTACTGCTCCGAAAAAAAGATCCCTTTCAAAATATTACTGCTCGTTGACAATGCACCTAGTCATCCAAGAGCTCTGATGGAGATGTATAAGGAGGTTAGTGGTGTTTTCATGCTTGCTAATACAACATCCATTCTGAGATCCATGGATCAAGGAGTAATTTTGACTTTCAAGTCTTATTATTTAAAAAATACACTTTTAAAGATTCCTCTGATGGATCTGAGCAAAGAAAATTAGAAACCTTCTGGAAAGGATTCACCATTCTAGATGCCATTAGGAGCATTCGTGATTCATGGGAGGAGGTCAAAATAGCAACATTAGAAAGAGTTTGGAAGAAGTTGATTCCAACTCTCATTCGAGACTTCAGTGGAGGAAGTAACTGCAGATGTGGTGAAAATAGCAAGAGAACTGTTGGAAGTGGAACTTAAAGATGTGGCTGGAATTTTGCAATCTCAGAATAAAACTTGAACAAATGAGGAGTTGTTTCTAATGGATGAGGAAAGAAAGTGG
Source organism: Cheirogaleus medius (assembly GCA_008086735.1). Taxonomy (NCBI): domain Eukaryota; kingdom Metazoa; phylum Chordata; class Mammalia; order Primates; family Cheirogaleidae; genus Cheirogaleus; species Cheirogaleus medius. The sequence continues at coordinate 2,272,201 of VBSM01003169.1, forward strand.
TTTCTTAAGATGAAAAAGAGTGAAGATGTTGCGAGCATTATTGAAATGACAGCAAAGGATTTAGAATATTACATAAACTTATTTTATAAAGCAGTGGCAGGTTTTGAGAGGACTGACTCTAATTTTGAAAGATGTTCTGTGGTTAAAATGCTATGGAATAGCATCACATGCTACAGAGACATTAGTTCTAAAAAAAAGAATTAATGTGGCAAACTTCATTGTTGTCTTATTTTTAAAAATTGCCACAGCCATGCCAACCGTCAGCAATCACCAACCACCCTGATCAGCCAGCAGTCATCGATATTGAGGCCAGTTTTTCCACCAGCAATAATATTACAACTTACTGAAGGTTCAGATTATCATTTTTCAGCAATAAAGTATTTTTAAATTAAAGCATGTGCATTTTTTCTTAGATATAATGCCATTGCACATATAATAAACTATGTTATATTATAAACATAAATTTTATATGCGGTGGAAAGCTAAAATTTGTGTTACTTTCTTTACTGCAATATTCACCATACTGCAGTGGTCTGAAACCAAACCCACAATATCTTCAAGGTATGCTTGTATTCTGGATACTAGAACTTGACCAGATACATGATTTTCTACCAATCTGTGTTGTCTTTAAGTCTCTTGACATCATCCTTTGGTGCACAAAACCTTTTAATATTGATGAAGTCTAATTTATCTATTTTCTTTTATTGTTTATGCTTTTCATTCATATCTAAGAAACTATTGTGAAACTCATGGTCATGAATATTAATCTCTGTTTCTTTCTAGGAGTTTTATAGTTTTAGCTCCTATCTTTTGGTCTTTGATACATTTTGAGTTTTTTTTTAACATATAGTATGAGGTAAAATCCAACACAGTCTTTTGCACACTGCAATCTAGTTGTCTCATCATCAGTTATTGAAAAGACTGTTTTTCCTCTTTAAATGATCTTGTCATTCTTGTAAAAAATCAATTGTTCATAAATGTGTGGTTTATTTCTGTACTCAAGTCCATTTCTTTGTTTTACATGTCTGTTCTTACACTAGTGCCACACTGTTTTGATTCCTGTAGTTTTGTAGCTACTTTTGCAATCACGAAGTGAGTCTTCCATTTTTTTTTTTAAATATTGTTTGGCTATTTAGGGTTCCTTGTAATCTTATCTAAAATTTTAGGAGAAGCTTTTCATTTCTGCATAAAAGATCATTTGCTTTTGATAGAGATTTCATTGATTCTATAAATTTCTTTGGGAAGTATTGCCATTTTAACAATATTAAGTCTTTTAATCTGTGAATGCCTTACCATTTATTTAAGTCTTTTAAATTTTTTTCAGCAATTGTTTGTAATTTTCAGTGTACAAATTTTATACTTCCTTTGTTAAATTTATTACTAAATATTTTATTTTTTTGATACTATTATGAATGGAAATGTTTTCTACATTTCCCTTTTGGATTTTTCATTGACAGTATATAGAAATACAACTGATATTTGTGTATTAATATTGTATCCTGAAAATTTTTCTGAATTTGTTTATTTCTCTAATAGTTGTATTACCAATTCTTTAGAATTTACATATTTAAGATCATGTCATCTGAGAATAGGAATAGTTATACTTCTTCTGTTCCAACTTGCATGCCTCATTTCTTTTCTTGCCTAAATGCTTAGGCCAGAACTTCCAGTACAATGATGGATAAAAGTGCAAAATGAAATTCTTGTCTTTTTCCTTATCTTAAGGGTAAGCTGTTAGTTTTTCTCCATTGAGAATCATATTAGATGTGGATTTATCCTAAATGCCCTTTATCTTGTTGGGAGATTTCCTTTTTATTCCCAGTGTGTTAACTGTTACTACTATGAAATTATATTGGATTTTGTGAAATGCTGTTTCTTCATCAATTGAGATGGTCATATGGGCTCATTTGTTGTTGTTTTGTCTTTTTTTTTTTACTTTTTTCCATTAATACAGTATATTATATTTATTTTTATATGTTTAGCCACTTTTGCATTCCTGGAATAAATTCCACTTGGTCAAGGTATATTTCTCACCTCGTCATAATATGTAAACCTTTTAATATATTGCTAGATTCACTTTGCTTAGTACATTATTCAGGGTTTTTCATCTGTGGAATTAAGGGGTATTAGTTGGTGTTCTTGTGATGTCTTTGGCTTTTTATCAAGCTAGCCTCATAGAATGAGTTAGAAAGTATTCCACACTCTTCGATTTGGAAGAGTTTGAGAAGGATTGGGGTTAATTCTTTTTTAAAATTTCGGTAGAATTAACTAGTACAATGATCTACTCTTTTCTTTGTTGGGAGGTTTTTTAGGGTTAACTTACAAGGTTTTAATTTGCAATTTCCCAAACACTAATTATTACTGCACTTTTTAATGTACTCATACATATTCTTTTGTGAAGTGTCTATTGAAATCTGTTCCCCATTTTTTTAAAAAAATGTTTTTATTTTTAATTACCCTGGCTACATAATGGTTATACATATTTATGAGGTGCATGTGATGTTTTAGTACAGGCATACAATGTGTAATGATCAAATCAGAAAAACTGGAGTATCTATCACTTCAAGCATTTATCATTTCTTTGTGTTAGTAACAGTCCAATTTCACTCTTTTAGTTATTTTAAAATATTCAACAAATTATTGTTACTATATTTGCCCTATTGTGCTACCAAATACTAGATCCTATTTATTCTATCTAACTGTGTTTTTGTACACTTAAACCATTCCCTCTTTATCCCCCTCTCCCTCTTACCTCTCCCAGCCTCTGGTGACCATCATTCTATTTCCATGAGTTTAATTTTTTTTAGCTCCTACATATGAATGAGAACATGTGATATTTGTCTTTCTGTGCCTGCCTTATTTCATTTGACATGATGTCCTCCAGTACCAATCTTGTTGTTGCAAATGACAGGACTTCATTCTTTTTTATAGCTGAACTTTTGCAATCTCAGAACAAACCATTCCATTGTGTATATTCACTATAGTTTCTTTATCTATTCATCTATTGACGGACACATAGGTTGATTCTATATCTTGGCTATTGTGAATAGTGCTTTAATAAACATGAAAGTGTAGACCTCTCTTTACATTTTTTTGGATATATCTCAGCAGTAGGATTGTTGAGTTGTATGGCAGTTCTATTTTTAGTTTTTTGAGGAACCTCCATACTGTTCTCTATGATGGCTGTACCAATTTACATTCCCACCGACAGTACATAAAAGTTCCCTTTTCTCTATATCCTTACTAGCATTCATTATTGTCCATCTTTTGGGGAAAAAAAAAAGCCCTTTTAACTGGAATATGATGATATCTCAATCTATTCCCCATTTTTTTAATTGCTTAGGTGGTTTTTATAATTGGGTTATAGAAATTGTTAGTATATCTTAGATATCAGTGTAGCTTACCTATTCAGTTTCTTATGTTTCTTTTGAAGAGATTTTTAATATTGCTTAAATATAATTTGTTAATAATAGTTATTATTTTATGTGTTCCAAGAAGCTAAGAGCTCTTTAAAAATTCTAGATTTAAGTCTTCTGTCAGAAATGTGCTTTATAAATGACCTCTCTCAGTTTATTATGTGCATTTTCAAACTTTAATGGTATTTTTTGATGATCAGAAGTGCTTAATTTAATGAAGTCCATTATGTCAATCTTTCCATTAGTGGTTAGTTATTTCCATTTAAGAAATTTTTGCTTGTCTCAAGCTGATGAAGATATTCTCTTATGTTTTATTTTCAAAGCTTTACTGTTTAACTTTCACATTTAGGGCTACTATGATCCATTTCCAAGTACCCAGTTAGATACATTTATCCAATTGGTTTAGTATTATTTATTAAAACTAAATCCCTTCTCTCACTGAACTGTAGATATGCCTTTGTTACTAATTGATTGTACACCAATTTGTGAGTGTGTGTATATATACACACATACATATTTATATATACACACACACACATATATATATATATGTGTGTAACTCTACATTTAGTTTCATTGGACTATTCACCTACTCTTGTACCAGAAACACACAATTATAGTTACTGAAAAGCTATAATAAATCCTTATATCTAGTAGTGTAATATTTTTAATTCTTTTAAACTTCTTCAATAATTTCAGGACAACTATAATACCTTTATAGCTCCATGTAAATTTTAGTCAGCTTGTCAATTTACATTAAAATTTGTATTTAATTTCACCTATAAATCAATAGGAGAGAAATTTTTATTTCAACAGTATTTAATCCTTTAAAAACATAGTATACTTTTTCCATTTATTTAGGTTTCCTTAAATTTTTCTCAACAACGTCTATAATATTTAATGTAGATGTCATCACCATATTTTGTTAGATTTACTTTTAGGTATTTAATATTCCTTGATGTTATTTTAAATGGTATCATTTTAAAATTCATTTCTAATTATTTTTTCTAATATATAGAGAAATTATTTTTATATATTGATCATTATTCTAGAAAACTTGGTTGACTTATTAAATCTAAGACTGTGTAAATTCTTTTTGATTTTCTACATACTGAAACCTGTAATTTGCAAATAGTGACAGGTTGATTTATTTATTGTACACACACACACACACACACTCCCATGTCAACGTATTATTTGGGAATTCTGTTTTCCAGAATCTCCTATATATGATGCAAAAATAGAATTGATCCAGAATTACTTGTATAATATATGGAGAACAGAAATAAAGCCGTGGGTTATAGTCAATGAAGGTCCTCATGCTCGGATGTATCAGACAGAACCTAGCATTTGTGTAACAGAGGACATATGGCAATTTCTAGTTTATCCTTGCATCTCTGGATTCTATGTCCAGTTCTTCTTCCCAATAATGTCTTCAGAACCATAACCAGACCCTTGGCTACAAACCTACAGAAACATTAAGTAGATATAGAACTACTTTCCATAAATATTTCCATAAGCTTCATGTGTTAGATATTTACTAAATATTAAGTTTATAATTATAAAGGATAAATAACTTCAGTCTCTGACAACTTTGTAAAAAGTAAACAGAAATATACATTCTGAGAGATTTATAAGGAAGAATTTTTAATATGAAGAAAAGATATGAAATAGGTTTCTACTTTATCATGTGTTGCCTAGAAAATATCAGAGTTGAGGCTAGAGGCAGTATATAAGGAAATAGTTGCTTCACATAATTTTTTAAAGAAAAAGCACTATAATAAGCACTAAAATCATAACTATTTTATATTTAAGACATTGAACAAGAAATGTGTTATATTTAACACATTAACACACTAGAAAAAAATTTTTTTCCTTGGGGTCATGGCATTTTATGACAAAAATAGAATAAGAACTTCAAAAACAAATAAAGATCCTTTCCAATTTAATGAAAAATTTATTTTTTATTGTTCTCTCTGCATGAGTTATATGCAACTTGAAAAATAGTTCTTGTGGCTCCCAAGGTGAAGCAATGTGAGTTACATATGCTTCACGAGACCCTGGGCTCAAAACTAGCATGAGTTAAATACAACTCACATGGCAGTTAATGTGTTAAAAATAAAATGTTTGTCAACTTCTGCTGATATTAACCATGTAGAATGCTTAATTATTTTCATTTAGCACTATTTAATATGTTTTGAATAGTGCTAAAACAGTGTAGCATTTTATAGTTTGTAAATATATGAAATGCTATAAAATATTTTAAGTACTATATAAAAGTTAAAGGACTACATATTAAATTTGAGATTAAAATATATCTATTCTAATTGTATGAATTAAATTTAATTTCCAATTCAATTTTCATATGTTTAAAAACTCTTTCGTTAAAATGAAAGTATAAACACATGGATTGTTCAGCTGAGAAACCCATACTTATGCAGGGAAATAGAGACATTTTGAAAATAATAAAATATTTGTAAGCAATAATCATTGAATAAATGACATGAAGCTCTTAATTCTTTCATAATGAATGTTTACATTAGACATGCCAAAAAATGCTTAAGAAAGCTGGATCTTACAGACACATTATCTAAATAAAGTCAGATCATAGAAATTACAATTGCATACACACAAAATTTTACTTATTACTTAAATCATTCTCTTACCTAAAACTGATCCTAGCAATGGAAATGAGATCAGAAGGCTAAGCGATTAAGATAATATGGGCACAAATACTCTATAAAATAAAAAGTATTCCCATTATAAAATATGCTGATTTTGAAAATATCTTTGTAATATTCTGAGATGCAGCAAAGATTATTTTTGCCTTTAGAAGCAGTATTAAATATGGTGGTTGGGAATAATTAACATGGGATAATTATTCCTAAATTTTAGATATATAGTGGATTATATATGCTTTTGTGAATTCTCTAGAAGAGCATCATGACAATCTTTTTCTTTCTTTCTCTAAATAACTGCCTTACAAATAAGCTTTTCATTATAACTAACCAATGTATTTATTATCAATAAAGATATGTATATTTTTCTTTAAATGAGATTATGATCAGAGAAACTTTTGTAAGCAGTGTTAATGTTGAAATATCAGTATTTTTATTATTAAAAATGTTTCTCTAAAACAATAGTACAAATGGCAAGAGTTTTTCTTTCCATAAATTTGATCACATATAAACAATAGCAACCCCAAATTGTTATCTCTAACCTTGACTTAATTCTCAGAGCTGAGTGTTATTGACTTTTATGACATTATTTCCTTTCCATATGCAACTTAAACTCCAAAATTCCTACACTGAACTGACATTCTTTTTGAAATGTACTTTTTCTGTATTTGCTCCCTCCATTAATGACTCTAATAATTTTTTCAATTAATTGACTTAGAAATCTGGTATCCTGCCTATATTTCTCCTCTATCATATCTGTTCTTAGACCTGGAAAGGTTTTAACTTTATCTATTAAACAACAAACGTGTCTCATCTTATCCATTTCACTATCATGAACTTCATTCAGGCCCACATACTTGCCTAGGCTAAGGGTCAACAAACTTTTCTTTGTAAAAGACCAGATAGTATATATTTTAGGCATTGTAGATTATACAACCTCTGTACCAATTACCCACCTCTGCTATTATAGTCTGAAAGCAGCCATGGACAACACATAAACAAATGGGTGTTGTTGGGTTTCACAACAATGATATTAACAAAAACAGTCAGCCCTTAGGCTGCAGTTTGCCAACCAAGGGCTAGCTGAGATCACTGAAATGGGGACTCATGTCTAATTCTATAATCTTCCTCCCAAATCTCTACTCCTCCACACTCTATCTTCTATACTGAAAAGAAAATCTGACTACTATTTTAGTAGCTTTTTATTATTTGTAAATGTTCAAGGTTTGTCCTTCATAAGTCCTTCCTAATTTTCCAAATCAATTTTGAGAACCCTGATATACTCATCGAGAGTTCTAGAGTTGCTAAAGTACTTGCAGTTTTCAGCTTCTCCTTCACATATTTAATAGATATTTATTAAGTACATATTATGTGCCACTACGACTGTTCCTTTCTTGTGACTCTCTCTCTAGACTGAACACCTGGAGGGACAAATACTACAACATCTTCTCCAGTTTCTCTCCCTCTCACTGGAAGGCTTCATTTTTAATACATTTCTTAAATTTTAGAATCTCCCTAAGGTTTAGTTTTTCAGTTCTTGATTTTCCATCACTATATATCTGATCCACTTTTATCACTTCAATTGTCACCCATAGGTAGATGAATGTAAAATACATATTTCTAGCTTGAACTTCTGCTTTAGTTTCAATTCTGTATACAATACTACCATAAAAAAGGCCTTTAAAAACATCTCAACATGAAAAAATCTAAATCTAAATGTTCTTATCTCAGTTAAATATACTATTAAATCAATTACTTCCTAAAGAAACTCAATTGAATATAATAAAGACTACATCCTAGAAATGACAAGAATATTTATCAAAATTTGAAACCAAACTTTGATTTATTTCAGTTCATTAGTAGATTAAGATGAACAGTTTCTTCTCTATTCACTTATCAGTTGAAAAGGTAAATCCTCTGTGAATTAATATATTGAGGCTCTACATTTTTTATAAAAAATGTGGTGCATTCTAAAAATAAAAGCCAAGATATGCTGAAAGAGAAAAACAAATGACAAATGTTTAATGTAAAAAAACAAACAGACACGAGTGATCCAAATATGGGAATTAATAAACATTTTTAAAATGATCATTTTTGTTAGCCAAATAAAGGACATTAAAATGGGAATATAATAAAAGAGAATTAAATCCTATAAAATGAATCAAATGGAAGTTCTAGACCTGAAAAATACAATAATTAAATTATTAGTATATGATTTTAACAACAGATTAAACAGAGCAGAAGGTGGAAATTGTAAACAAGAATTAAATGCAATATAATTCCAAAACATAGAAAAGAAAAAAATAGAAAATACATAAATACTATAAAACAGAGGTAGAGACCAGTGAAAACAGTCTAGCATACATGTAACTGGAATCCCAGAGAAAGAGAAAGTAAAAGAAACAAAGCAATATATGAAGACACTGTGAATATTAAATTCTCAAAACTGAGGAATTTATTAAGCCACAGATTAAAGAAGCTCTGCAAACCCAAAGTAAGATAAATCAAGGGAAATTACAATCTGGAATAAGTTAAGAAAATTACTGTAAAATAAACACAAAAAAATTAGAAGTAAACATAATGAAAAAGAAACATTATATTCTAATGATAACAATAAATACAATGATACAATAAAATGGGTAACTTACATCTAAAAAGAAAAGAGTGAACTGAAATCTTTAAATGCTGAAAGAAAATAGCTGACAATGCAGAATTCTATACCCAGTGAAAATATTCATTAAAACTGAAGGCAAATCTGAGAAACTTTCACTTCTAGCCATGACAAAACAAGTACTCAACTTGTATTCTGTCTGCAAAAACTAGAAAACTGGTCAAAACATATGAAACAACTTTTTCAGACATTGGACAAGAAATACATAATTACATTCCCTAAAAGAGAGAAGGAAAAAAGATAAATTTACAATCATCTTGAAATTCTGCCTCGAATTCAGGCACTTTCTGGACTGCAGTTTATAAAGGGGAAACTGAAGAAGTGCCTAGAAGTCTGCAGAGTTGCAAAGACAGACGTATTAGTTTCCTATTGGCGCATAGCAAATCACCTTTGGGTCTTTCTGTCTCAACACAGATCAGTTTGGACAGTCTGAGGCAGTTGGAATTATCACGGAAGTGCACTGGAAAGAAGGGAGCCAAACAGAGAAAGAGATCCAGGAATGAACATGGAAATTCCTTTGAATCTTTGGCTGAATTCTAAGATACACGTGAGTGAAAAGAGGAACCCCATGAGGGTGTGAACTCAACCGCTTGCAGAGGGATGAGAAACAATGTTTCTGACTAACTCAAGGAGAGGAAGCTTGCTGAACAGCTGGAGCATTTAGCTGAGACCTCAGAAAGGGCTGCCATGCCTTAGGAAGAAGGCTACACTAATCCTATAGTAAAGTCTATAGTAAACTTGAGATCTGTTGTAATGAAGCTTAAAAATAAGCCTTAGCATGAAAAAGTGATCTGAAAGAAATTAAACTGCACACAGATATAAAATTTAACACACTTTAAAAGAAGAAAACAATATGATGTACACAGTGATCTGTAGGTATTTGATCCATAATCAGGAAGAAAATCAATTAATAGAAAAATAATAGAAACAGAGATGATAAAATTAACAAGGACTTCAAAAGATTTATTATAATTTCAAGCTCTTAAAGGTAAATAAACACCTAATACAGGGAGAAATAGAAGACAAGAAACAAAACAAAAGCATTCTGGAGCTGAAAGCACAATATCCAAAATAAAAATTGATCGGCTAAAAAATAGCAGATACGATACTGATTAGAGAACAATGTATATAAAGACATAGCAATAAAACTACCAATATTGAAGCAAAGAGAGTAAAGAAAAAATTTTAAAACCTGAGTTTTAATTACCTGTGAAACAATATTAAGTAATGTAACACATGTTGACAGGGAAAGCGGGATGCGGCCACTTGCCGCCTCCCTGCCGCTCCTGCTCGGGTCTGCTCTAGCGCTCCAGGCCCCTCCACGGCCACGCTGCTTGCGCAATCCTGATTCGGTACTTTTTGAATCCCACTGTTCCTGATTGGATGTTAAAGCTTGTTCCTGATTGGATGTTATAGCTTGTTGCTGATTGGATGTTAATGCTTGTTGCTGATTGGATATTGAAGCTTGTTGCTGATTGTATGCTTTTTGAGTGCTACCAAAGGTATAAAAGCTGGAAGAGCCCAGGTTGGGGGGGGGGGGTGTCAGAAGATCAGAAGTCAGCGGAGCATGCAGATGGAATAAAGGAGTTCTCCGACTCTCAGCTTGCGGCTCAGTTATTTCCTGGTCAAGAGTTGTTGCAAGAGCTGTTAACACTTGCCAACTTAGAGCTGTTATAAGAGCTGTTAACACTCGCCAGAACAATGTAAAAATGAAATCCTATTAAAAAAGGGAAGACATCTATAGGTGGGCAGAAGAAATATTAAAAGATTAATGGTTCTAATTAGATCAAACCTCTAAATCCACATATTAAAGAAGCTCAATGAATCCAATCAAGATAAACACAAAGAAAACTGCACCCAAACAAATTATACTGCAATGGATGAAAATTAATGATAAATATCAACATTAAATCCTAAAAGCAGTCAGAAAATGAACACATAAATAAGAGAAATTCTACTTAGTTTTCATCAAAACTAATGCGAGCTAGAAGATAGTAAAATAAAGGTCTAAAGATATGGAAAAAATACATATTATAAACCTAAAATTCTGTGTTCAGTGAAAATATCCTTCAAAAATTAAGAAGAGACTAAAGACATTTTCAAACAAACTAATGCTCAGATATTTGTGAACAGTTGATCTGTACTATCACAGATGCTACAAGATGATTTTCAGGCTACTAGGAAAATGTAAATGGACATAGAAATGCAGGAAACAACAAAGAAAAACAGAAATTTACCTTTACCCACAAACATTTACATTTGTGGGTAAAGATAAATGAATATTGTACAAAACTAATAATAAATAACATATAGATTTAAAATATTCATGTAATTTAAAATGAATTATCACAATTCTGTTAATGAGAGCATTAATGGAGGGCATTAATGAGTGGATAAATGGAGTTAAATGTTCCTAACTTTTAGCATTACTGAAAATGTAAATATAATGATGCTTATTAGATTATAGTAGGTAAAAATGTTCTACAATCACTAAAAGAATAGTAAGAATAATGCATAAATAACAAGTAAGTGTTTACCACAGAAAAAGAGAATAAGGGAGAAAAATAGGGGAAAATCAGTAAGATAATAAATACAGATTGAAATATATCAGCAATTACATTAAATATAAATGGACTAAATCCTTAAGAATGTCTTTAAAAGGGAGAAAAATAAATACGTGTATGTAATGTAGCATACTTTAAACATAACAGCACAAAGGGAATAAAAGTAAAAAGATAGAAAAAACATATACCATAAAAGTATTAACAAAAAGAAAGTTGGTGAAGTAACATGATCATTAAACACAGTAAACACAACATTACTAACCAAATGAGTAATGTTTTCATAATATAAAAAAAGGAGTCAATCCACCAGTAAGATAAAACAATTATAAATCTGATTGTTCTAAATACATAGCTTCAGAATATTTCATAAAGCACAATCAACTAAATTCACAATCCACAATCCATATCTATAGTTGTAAAATTCAAGTCTTTAACATCTATATCAATTGTTGACAAAAAGATCAATAAATAATGACATAGAATATTTAAACCACAAAGTTTACAAAATTATCCTAATTGACATAAGTAAAATATTGCTAACAACAACAGACTATACATTATTTTCAAATGACCCTGGGAATTTTATCAAAATAGATCATATACTGACCAATAAATCTCCAACAAGTTAAAAATATTAAATATTAAAAATATTCAAAAATTTGTATTAAATTAAGTTAAAACCCCCAAGTCCTTGAAAATTAAGAAATACACTATTAATTAACCCATGGGTCAAAGAAGAAATTGCAATCCAAATTAGAAAATATTTTGAACTACAATGTAATTAAGCTATGAGATAAAATCTATGGGAATGTAGCTGCAGCAGTAATTAGAGGAAAACTATTCCCTTAAATATATATATTGGAAAAAGTCAAATATTGAAAAAAAATTCTCTAAACAACCACCTCAAAGGTTTTGAGGAAAAAAGAGCAAATCAAAACCTAATGAAATAATAATAAAATCTTTATACTAGAAAACAAGTGTTAAATAGGAAATCAAGCAAAACAAAGTTACTATGTTCAAAATATAATAAAATTCATTAACATCTGGCAAGATTATTCACAGTATAAAGGAATAAAATGCTGCCAATAAGAAATGAAAATAAGGAATATTAATAAGGAAAGTATTGATATTAAAATACAATAGAGGATATTATGAATAACTTTATAGAAATGCTTAAATTATTTGGCTAAATCAAAAAATTCTTTAAAAACACTACTTATCAAAACAGGCTTAAAAAGAAATGGAAAATCAGAAATCCCTATAACTCTTAAATAGAATCCATTAGTAAAATTTCCTGTGAACATTCAGCTTTATATATAGTTACTGGAGAATTTTTTTCAAACATTTACAAAAGAAATAGCATAAATTATGTGCCATTATTCCAGGAAATACAAAAGAAGAAAATGTTTTGCAACTTCTTTTAAGAGGCCACTATAATTTTGATACTAAGACATAGAAAATATATTATGAGATAGGAAAATTTAGAGTATTTTTTCCCACAGCTATATATGCAAATTTTAAAGAAAATGTTAGCAATTAAATCCAGCAATATATAAAAGTATGATTCTTAATGCTCAATTTGAGGTTATTCTAGAAATAAAAAGATGACTGAACATTTGAAAATATGTAATTCAAAAAATAAAAAGGAGAAAAATCATATAATCATTTTTACTGATGCAGAAAAACTATTTGGTAAATTTTGTCCCCAAATAATTAATAAAACACTTTTAGAGCACTAGAAATAGAAACATTCTTATTCCAGTAAAGTTTATCCACAAAATATCCCACAAAACAAAATAAAGCCAGCAAGTTTAATGTTAAATTATTTAAAACTTCTTCCAAGTTTGGGAATAAGGCAAGAATATCTATTATTACCACTTCTGAAATTTCTTGCCAATACAATAAGGTAAGAAAAAGATCACAATTGGAAAGAAGGTATAAAACTGTCATTATTCATAGATAATATGGTTATGCACATAATAATTTAAAAATCTAGAGATATTTGTAACAGTATCAAAGAACATCCAATATGTAGTAATAAATCTAATGAAAGTTCTATTTGATCTCTATCTGAAAATTTTTAAATACTATTGATAAAATCAGAGAACATCTAAGTAAATCGAGGGATTTATAATGTTCATAAGTGAGAATTTTCAATCAATACTATAAAAATATCAGTGGTCCATAAATTCAGTATAAATGTAATTCACCTTTTAAGAAATCATTGCAAAAGGAATGTATTAATTATAATGGGTAAAATAATAACGTAATAGTAGAAGAACATGCCAGACACTGCCTTAGCTGAATAATCCTGGTTAGTGTCATCAATAATGGGACAAATCAACAGTATATACCTCTTATGGTGGTGCACAGAGAAGAACACAGAATCACTTCTGTGGTTTTACTGCCAGAAGTGTGTAAGTTGAATCAAATCATGAGAAAACATCAGATAAATCCCAGTTTGAAGGACACTCTAGAAATTAATTGTGCTATATTCTTCAAAAAATGTCAATTTCAAATAGGTCACTCTTAAATCCCAGTATGTATTTTTCTGTGAAAATTGTCAAACTAATTTTAAAACATATTAAAATGCAGAACACTAAGAATTGTCAAAACAGTTCTAAATAAAACAACAAAGTGTGAAAACATACCACCAAATTCAAGACATCTGATAAAACAATGGTAAATAATATAATGTAATATTGGCATAAGGATAGGCAGGTAAACGAATTGAACAGGATATACAGTCTAGAAAAAGACATCGCACATTCACTTGATTGATGAAAGTTGCTACTATAATGCAGTGAGTAAGGGATTGTGTTAATAAACCATGTTGGGTCAACTAGACATCCACATTGAAAAAATGAATCTTGACCACAACATAACACCATACATAAAATTAAATTCCAGATGGATTACATATTTAAATATTAAATGCAATAAACAAAGCTTTAGATGAAAATACATGAAATGCTTGATATAGAGTCAACGAAAATTTCTTATACTGGACACAAAACAAACCATCTATATGATAAATATGTTAAAAGTTATACTACATAGTAAAAAGAACACATGCCCAATATATTTTATAATGATGCTACAGTAAGTTTGATATCAAAACCAACAAGTATGTCTCAAGAGGAAAATTATAGTCCAACCTTGGTCATCAATACAAATGCAAACACCTTCACAGAATATTAGCAAATCAAATCCAGCAATTGATTTAAAATGGTATATTATATTAGAGTTTATTTATTTCAAAAGTGCAAGGTTAATTTAACATTAAAATACATATTGATATTAACAAATTAAGAAAAAATTCTCAGTAGATACAAACAAAAACAGACAAAACAAATAGAATTCAACACTGATTCATCATTAAAAATTAAAAAGTAAACTGGAAATAGAAGAGAACTTTTTCATCCTAATAAAGAACTTTTTCAAAAACTACAGCAAACATTATATTTACTAGTAATGTAATATAGCATTTTACTTAAAGTGAAAATAATGATTCTATTTTCCAAGTGGATGATCCACTCAATGCAACGAGCAAGCAAAAAATTCTGAAAATGATAGATACCAGAAAAAATAAAAGCCATTATTCTTAGATTATGTTTGTCTCCAGAGAAAATCTAAATAATCTGTAAATTATTATTATTAATTAGATAATTTAGCATTTCTAAATATTTAATCTCAGTACAAAAGACAACTTATTTCATTTTTATGAGGAAATGTAAGTTTTAAACTGGTAGAATTTACCACAACAATAAAAATTGGTATTTAATTTAAATCTAAGAAAAAGTGTGCTATGCTTTTATTAGTAAAAATATTAAATTTTTATTGGAATGCTTAGAGGAAGAAAAAATAAATGGAAATATAAACAAGATTGATAGAGTCAAAGTCATACAGATGCCAATTTTTTCCAAATTAATAAAAAGTGTAACAAAAGCCATCAATGGTATTCACTGGTTTTTGTTGTTGTTTTGCTCAAAATTTACAAGGAGATTATAAACTATATATGAGCAAGCTAAAGATAAAGAACACTAAAGACATTCTGGGAGTAGAAGAAAGACATGGTGAGGAAATGCCCTTTCAGATGTCAAAGTATATATATATTATAAAGTTACATTATTAGGACAGTAGGCTGTTGATATAGGTATATATAAAGATTGGGGCCAACAAATCATAATGGAGTCTTCAGAAACAGATATGTGCATATATACAAAAACGATCGATTCTAGACAGAGCTAGCATTGCAGGTGGATGGTGATAGGACAGACTTTCAAGAAGTGCTAGGAAACTGGTCATCAGTGTAAGAAAAATAGAATTAGATTCTGTCTCAGCATAAATATAATTATTTTTAGATAGATTAAGGACCCAAACATAAAAGGTTAAATTTTACTAACTTTATAAATATAGAGAATATAAAGTAAAAGAATGATAGAATTAGACTACACTAAAAGTAAGTTTCTCATTATGAAAAGAAAACACAAAAAAATTACAAGCAATGCTGAGAGAAGAAATTTTTAGTATGCATAGCCAACAGAGTATTAATATTCAAAGAACTGCAGTGAATTAAAAAAAAGATTTAAAAATAAATAGAATATGAGTAAAAGATTTGTGAAAAGGTATTTCACAGAAAAGGATACATGAATGGCTAATAAACATGACATCATTCTCAAATTTCTTAGTAATCAGCAAAATACAAATTAAAAACCTGCAAAGTATAACATTGACATCCACCAAATTGACAAAAATTATTAAAATTTATTGTGATTTCTTTTATCAATCCAAATAAATATAAACATCAATGCCTAATTTGAGGCTATTTTGTTTTTAAAAAGGCTGTAAAATTATAAAAACTTCAGATATATAAAACCTAGATCCAATTCTTACTCTAGTTGTATACTCCAGAGAAGCTTGTGCCCATATGAAACAAGAGACATACCTCAGGATATTCATAGCAGACTGTATGTAATAGAAAATAATAAAAATAATGCAAATATCTAAAGACAGAATAAGGGTAAAAAATGATATATTCAAACAAATGTAATACATAAATAATAATAATAAATAAACTTCAGCTACATTAATCTCAGAACCTACTCTAAGAAAGTAAGTTGCAGAAATATATATTAAAGCATTATTCTATTCATAAAAACTTCCAAAAGAGGTAAAATTAATTTACATATGTATATGTATATAAATGGCAAAACTATAGAAAATAGCAAAGTAATGGTAAACACAAAATGCAGGATAGTGGTTACCCTGTTGGTACAGGTAGGAGGTAGTATCAGATGTGGGGAAGAGAAATGAGGGACAGCAAAGGCAATTTTTAATACTTGATTTCTGAAGCTGGATATTGGGTATAATGGTCGCTTCATTATTAACCTTTAAACTATTCTAACTATCTGATAATGAAAATTTTTAAGAGATCTCAGGCCCACAGCTAAAACTCAGTAACCTGATTCATTAAGGAGAGTGGCTAGCAATATATCCTCATTCTAGATTCATGGATTTCCCTATCCATGGTGGCAATGAGATAATTGTATTAATAAATGTTATTCAAGCTCTTCCTATGTAAATCTTTCAAGTTACTCAGCATTTCTAGAGTCTTACTAGACTAGGACTGGTAGTCCTTAAAACAGTCATAGTTATTTTTAATATATCCTAAATTTCTATTAATATTTTCAAGTTATGGCATTTGAGACGTGAAAGGAAGAGCTATTATCCGGCTCTGCTTAGGACAGACATGGGGACATATGTACAGGACAACCATGGTCCAGGAGGTATCATTATCATTGCACCCACAATAGGCTACTACCACCTGGAGTGGAAGCATGCCTACAGAGAAAGAGAACAATCTTCTCTCCCATCACCTCTGTCATAAGTCTTGAATATCCCAAAGTCTTGAATATCCAAATGGAAACATGCCCAGATCCACGATAGACTTTTATGCTAAGGGTAGTGGCAGAAAACCTGGTGTCCTTACATTTCCTTTAGGTTCAATATCTTCTTTTCTTTAAGAGACCACCAATTTATGGTGCTTAATTTGGCATTAGGTGAAGTAGGAACAAGTAGTTTAGGCTGCATATAAATATCAAATCAAACCCATCATGATCTAGTCTATAAAAAGCCTTCCAGAAGTGTCTCTGACTGAATCAGATCTCTCTGTGTCTTTCCTGGCCATTATCAGAACACTAAGAACCAAAATCAAATTTTGAAATATAGGTTTTGATTGTGTGCCATCCTTCTCTCCAAAATTATATTACTAAAATATTTTATTTTGTTGAAAATACAGAATCTCTTCCCACCCCACACCCAGCCCTCTACAGCTTTGGATAAGTCAATTACTCTCTCTGGATATATTTTTCATGTAAGTTGAATGAAGCAGTTGAAGTACAATTCTCTATGTGTTCAATTAACTAGAAATCCTTCTGGTTTCAAAGAAAATTAATACAACCTTTACTGTTGCTCTTGCTTTATTAGCAAACTAGTTTTCATCACAGTATATTCCTTATATGATAAAGTATTTTAAAAATATATCATTGTTTCCTTTCTAAGACCTTTGGCTAACATTAGCTCAAAGTACTTTTATTTTGCCCTTGAGATAGATTCACCTAAATGATATTTTCCTTGCTAACCTCAACAGCTTGACACAGTATATTACTTTTTGAGTCACTGTCCTCCTTTTCATTTCTAACATTTTCTTATCATATCTTTAAGAAAAGGGTTTTGTAAAGCCACATTGAATACTGCTAGCTCTTTATTTTCTTTCCTTTGGAAATTGTAAACTATTGTAGTTCAATTATGGGGCTCTCACTCTCTGCTCCAGAGACTTGACTCCCATCTGTATTCATTTTCTTTTTTTTCTTCTCCTCAATTCTACATTCTCTTTATTAAGCACCACAGATGTTTAGTCTAAAAATCCAAGTGTTTAATTCTGACAGAGGAGCCCTCATGTTTTTTCTTTACCAATGGCTATAAAATCATTAGCAGTAATTCTAGGACACATGATCTTGAAAGAGAAAAGTGGAAGAGAAATCAAAATGATAGCTCCACTGTCTGTAAGGGTATTTTCTAGAAAACAAAAACATTAGTGTCATCAATTTATTACCACGAGAATTAGAATTTTCTTAATTTTAAAGAACTACATAATTTAATTTTAACTGAAATATGCTTAGGTGCACATTGTCTAAAAATTAAATTATTCATCTCCTAGAACATTACAGTCTAAGAACAGCACATTCAGGACAGATGACTATTGCCATTTTATGTATAAACAAGTTCTTATAATATGGATTAACTCCCTTCCAACTTAAATGTTCATAGGTAAAGAGTCTATGGCTCACTATTGGCTTAAATGGATAAGATGATGAGAGGAAATCCAATATTCCAGAAATGTGAAAAAACAAAAACAATACAAAAGCAGTAACAGCAGTAATGATAATGACAAAATAATAACAATGGTTACACAGTCATTAAGTCCTTGTTATGCAGCTGAAACTAGCATTTTATATGTATTGGTTTTCTTAATCCTCACACATACAAAAAAAACCCTTAAGGATATATGTTGTGTTCTTATATACGTATCATAGGTGAGCAAACTGAGGCTTGGAGGGATTTCATACGTTTTTCAAAGTCACATAGTCAATTAAAGGTGAAGCTGTAATTTACCGAAATCTTAAATTCTCACACCAGAAAACAAACATTTAGTCAATCACCTGTCCTAGAAAGCAAGGGAAGCAAACAAAAAGGGGGCAGTATTTTGAAAGACAATAGTAGAAAATGCATAGATATAAAATAAAAAGAATAAGAAGATATGAATCTATACAAAGCATAGAAAAAATTAGAGAAGTTGGTTATTTTTCATTTTTTTTACAAGCCTAGGTAATGACATTTATGAATAGCTTTTACCAGACAACCAATATGACCATTAAAGATACAAACTTTAATGATATATGAGAGTCTTGATTAAATGGAATTCTATTACCATTGATCAACTAAGGTATACTGGCCTTTCTACCAATATGCAGAGTTTTCTCGATACCTATCTCACGTAAGTATTCTTTCTGTGGTCTACAGAAAGCCCTGGCTAAGTTTGCACTTAATGAATTTCTAGTTCTAAAGTCCCTAATTCCCATTCTTGCCATAAGACACACTTTTCTCCTCAGTGCCCCAATCCAATTTAGTTTCTATTCTGATCCTGTAGCCTTAAATAGATGGCAAAGGAAGAACTAAAGTAGTAAATAGATGAATCCAATGAAAAAGGAATAAAGAAAATGATGACAATAAGATCTTGATCATAGTAAAAATATAAAGAAAAAAATAATAAAATTTTTTAACAAAAAGAGAAAGTAAAATAGTAGATGTAAACAGTTCTGAAAATAACAAATAATTTATTAAAAATACCATACAAGCAGGAGATGAGTTAAGTCTCAGTAGTAAAAGATACAGGATTTCTAGACATAAAGTACTTAAGAAATGGGAAAATGAGAGTGAAAAGGAGAAAGATAAGACATTGACCTGATCTTTCTTTTAATAAAGATGAGTCTGCAATAATGGACAATGAAATGATGTCAACTTTCTACAACAGAAAAGTATGATGCTTTATCAACCCAGTAGGACTAGGAAGAAGTCTTCAGCCCATTCCCAGAGTTTAGGGAAAACTTAACAAGAGGAGGAAAATTAAATTAAAATTAAATCTTAGTCCTGCAAAAACTCGAGTATATCCTTCTGATATCGTTCATGTTGTCAAGGATTCTGGCTACTGAAAGAGAAAGATTGTTGACTAGGATGTAAGGTAGACAGGAAAAAAAACTGGCTAAAATATTGATGATAGAATCAGGGTCTGGAACAGAAAGATAAAACAAATGTATTCATATTTTATTTACTAATTTGTTTAAAATAATAGTTCTTGTTTCTACATGCAGCTATTGGTAAACAGGACAAACATACAATTTTTAATAATTGGAATCTAGAAAGTGTGCTAGGTGTATTTTTAGAATCAAGATCTCTATTAGGTAGATATTATAATAATCCTCTCAGCAAAGACATTTATTGAACAACAAAATTACAGTGGTACTTAATTCTTCTTCCTCTCCTCCTCTTCCTTCTTTTTTCCTCCCTCTTCCTCTTCATTAAATACTTAAAATTAATTTTAAACTAACTTCTATTATCTTCTCTCTCCAACTATAAAATTATTTTAAAATAAGTTTTGAAGAATATTTTAAAAAATGGAAGATGAAAATTTACATAAAGTTACAATTCTGGGGTTCATTCTTTTCATACTTCTACATCTAATGCTCAACTTCATATTATGCAAGCAAAGCCTAATGCACACTATTTTTCACTTGGATAAATTCATATCAAGGCTGTCTTCTTTTCTCCTATACTTAGAAGAGGATCTTAATCTTAAACATTACATAAATAGAAGAGATTTAATTAAAAACTTGAAGAAATGTGTTACTGTTAATTGAATTCTTGCTACAGTTACCTTTGCACACCAGTGTTAATAAAACTCCAGTTCAAAGTGGATGGGTTTGGGGAATCGAGATAGCTATTTATTTCCTTACCTGAGATGCCAAGATAATCTTCTCAGTAAAATAGAGAACCCAATTAGAAGAGTTCTCATTTGTAGTTATTGGGCAAGTTTACATAAAATCCTAGGATTTCTAAGCAAAACAAAGAGAGGTTCAAAGGCCATTAAACAAGATCAAGTGAGTGAGAAAGGGAAATACTTTGCATTTGAAAGCCTTTCACCTGTGTAGCAGATAATGGACTTGTGCCTCTCTGGAGCTGGGCTCGGCTCCCGCCCTCCTCCTAGTTCTCGGTCCCTTCCCCCACCCGCTGAGCCTTCCTGTTTGGTATCTCTCGGTATTACCAAGCTATAAATTGCCCGAGAGAGAGCTTAGAGACAATCAGGTCACCACCGCTCTCACAAGGGAAAAGCTTCTTACTTTGGAGCAGCGGGGAGGAGAGGAGGCAGAGAGAGAACCTATGCTTTAGTCATCACTGCGCTGGCAAGGGATGGAGAGAGATGGGGGAGGGGACTGGCAAATTAAAAAAAAAAAA
>VBSM01003169.1:2293703-2308667 GCA_008086735.1 Cheirogaleus medius
GGGGGGGGGGGTGAGACAAGATAGAATAAAACCTCTGAGAAAATTAGAGTGCAGAAAGCAATTAATCTGGATAAAAAATTAAACTGAATAAGGGGAGAGGACAAGCCATCGGGCTCCCGCTGTCAGAGAGAGGAAGCATCAAGTTTGACTTGGTTTCCTCCTTGCAAGAGGCTATGTCTCTCACTTGATTCGTTCAAATGGAACAAAAATAAACGACAATCCAACCCACTTTCAACTGCTTAATTGCTCTAGCTTTTAAGTGCCAACCATCTGACTTTTCCTGTTTCCATCTGTCCTGTGGTGCCGACAGTTTGGTATTGCACATCAGTGTTAATTTCTGAACTTTGAGCGGTTTCTTGAGTAAAAGAAAAAGACAATTAAAAATAGATTATTACTTTCCTGAGGTTCCTTGGTATGGCCTTTATGTTGAGGGACAAAGAAAAAATGTAAAGTTTCAAAACATTTGTAAGTGACAACAGTATTATCAGGAGGCTTGGACTTCTACTTTGAGAGAGCTAATCTTCTAGTTAGCTTTGTGTGCATGTTGATATTTACCTTCTCCAATATTAACCCTTTGGTGAAATAAAACTGTTTAACTTTCATGTTAAAGCTACATTTGTACATGAATTTTCATTTATCCTACCTTTCTACTATCTGCTTGGATTTTACTGTCTGAATATAAAATTCATGTCTTGTCTTGTTTTCTTTTAACGTGAGAGTATTTAATGGATGTAAACATGATGTTTATACAATTTCAGCACTACCTTTAGAAAGCTCATGGAGGCTCAGTTGGCCAAGAACCTTCCTGTACTGGAACAAAGTTTAGAAAGTAATGGTAGAAAGAGAGCTTCAAATTTCAAAAATCTTAAAGGGGAAAACATTTTTGTACTCAAGTCTTCTTCAAAGAAAGAGAAAGATACCAAAACAACAATGTGTCCCTGGCTGCCTGCATAACAGGTCAAGTAAATGGTACTTGTTGGACGGAGCCCTGGGATCCTTGACAGCCACTTCAGTAATCTCTGATTCCACCATTGGTGACACAAGCTTTCTTTTCCTTTTATTCATCAGAGACAGCTAAGTGATAGTACTGTCAGATGGGAAGAGGTGTAGAGAAGTGCCTGGTTAGATGAAATGGGAAAGCATTCCAAGTGGGTTTTACATAAGCACAGAGAAGCCAGCAGATATTAGTATCCAGATAAATCCTTTCTTTTGCTTTATCAGGGGAAATGCCAAGTCGTATGTTTTTTAAAATTTTTTTTCTAGATGTCCTCTTAGGATAAGAAAAGCGAATCTTCTATTTTAACTCAGCCTGGCCTTCCACACTAATTTGTGCATCTCAGAAAGTATTTTTCTTTTCACCACATATCTTGAATGTATAAGTTTATACACCAACTTAGAGAAGAGCTGGTTTCATTTGCTATCATTGTAATGTATATTATTTTCCAAATCATTTTCTATTTGAGGCAATTATCTCTCCTACCTAAACAGAATTACCTAGTCACAAGCAAAAAAATCTTCTTTCTAGGGCTTTGACATTTAAATGACTTTTTATAAAATGTAATGTCTCTGTTGAAAGCTAACTCTAATTTTTAGAGGTGCCACCTTTTGGTTACAAGGACAAAAGGACAATCACTTAATTACCTCATGTGTATGTACAACTGAATTAACAAGTTTCGACATGAAAAGATGTACAAAAAAGAAACCAACTGCTTCCATCTGAGAAAAATAAGATTTTGTTGTCTTGTTTCTCCACTGTCTTAGAAAAAATGTGAAAGTTTAGGCTTGGTTTGTGACATTTATTTTCAGGATTCTTTACAAATTTTAATTATCACAATAACATGTAAAAAGATGCATAAGAGTAGTTTTCAACATATTTTTGAAAAATTAAACCTTTAGAACTAATTCTAATATATAGTGAGTGGATTGAGGAGAGACTTTAAATGGTATAGTATAGGTAATTCTTACTCCGTCATTCCATAAAATATTCTAGTGTTAAAATATTATACAATCTTTTTCTTGTTTTGAAAGAATATTTTAATAAATCTTATTAATGTTTCAGAGTAAATACGATAAATATATTTTAAGACATTTTTCATCAGAACTGAAGATTGCTACTAAGAGGAGAAATCCTAAGATACTATTTTCACAAAAATGCCACATGATGGAGAGTTGTTGCTGAGTAGTTTTGAACTTCATTTCATAATTGAAAATATTAGTTATTTTACCTGGCCAAACTATCAGATAGTTCTAATCAAGAAATATGAAAATGCATAACATGGTGTTTACATTATAAGATTTGCATATTAGACATTGTGTTAACTGAAAATAAAACTAGAAAATACTAGCTTGTCTTAATTATATGCAAAATGAGCTGGAAGATGAATAAATAAAATGCATAATGTGTTAGAAATCTGAAAGTTAATTTGAACTTCTTGTTAGCTTAATAACACCATAGACATAATACCAATCCTCACTTTTAATGTCAATATATTAAATCAATTTTGAGTAAATTCCCCAAACAGGTTTTTAGAGTCATCTAATCTTAAAGAACTCAAACTTAACATAGACAGTTTTATGAACCTGAAATACAGACCTTATGATTTCCTGTTTATGCAACAGCCAATAAGGGATATCTTTGATTCCAAATTGAATCATAATATTTATTTTCCTAATGGTAATGGTTAAATAATTTTGAGGGGGAAAAGCAAAAATAAGGCAGTTTGATTATATTATATAATGGATCGAATTCTGATACAATGTTACAGAAAACCCATACTAAAGTTAAACTTTCTGCCATAAAATAGTGAAGATAGGGGTCTTACAAGCATTTTGCTAAAAAATAATTTTTTTAATTAAATATCTGATCTTGTGATTTTTAAAAATTTTTAAATGATTTACTTGTCGTAAATATATCTGAATTGAAAGTTTAATATATAAGAGATACTTTTTAGCTACGTTTGTTTTCCATTGAAATTGGCCAAAGCTATCTAAACAGAGATACAATATATGGCAATCTAAATAAATAATTTTAATTAGGATTAAAGGATATATACACATATATATGTATGCATATGTAGGTGTGTGTATATATATATATTTTAAAATTATATAACTTTTTCATTTTCTGAAAGGATTAGAAACTAATGGACAGTTGGATATAATCTGCTGAAACTAGGGGGTATTCACATAAAAGGTACCATTTAAAGAAAGATGACAATACCTTGGGAATGCTTTTAATGGTTCTTTGGTTGAAAGTCTGGAAATACCCACAGATGATATTAATCTCAGTAGGTCTTTCCTTTTATATAGCTGTTTTTTATGACTTTGGGAAAGGTGATTTTATGAATATTGTGATTGAAAATATTCTCAGTACAAGAAAGAAGATGTGCCTCTGTATACAGATAACAAATAAGATAAAATCATTTTTACATGATTTGGACATGATGGCAGATTAAAGCTTCTGTCTTTCCAAGGTTTTTAGCAGATGTTTCTTTCAACATTTAGATTAAGGTAAAGTTCTTAATCTTTTACATAATTGCAGAGAGTGATTACTGTTGCATTTTCGGGTAAGGGATATGAATTGATAGCTTTTCATTTAATGCCTCAAGAAATGTTGGATATTTTTTCAAAATATTTTTGTAAACTTGATTCAAAACTCTCCATTAAGTGTGTCCATTTTCTTAAGCAGGAATTTCCCAATCCAAATAAAATAACATTTTCCTTTAGTTTCTCTGTCATTTTAAGAGAGAGGAGATACTTTTATATGGACTAAAGATAAACTGTGGTAGCATTACATGTGAACATTACTCCACTCATATGTCTTAGCAATAGGAAATAAACTTATTTTATATTATATTGCCAATATATGCTACCTCTTACAAGGAAGAAAGCATGTCTTCCTTTCCTGTCTATATGAAAAAACTTTAACTATTTTATTAAAAAAGAAATCTTATTTTTAAAGTGTATTTTAAAGTGTACATGAAATATATTGCTATATTGTAAAAATAGTTAACATTGGAGATGCTATTTCTGTAGCTTTAAATATAATTTTAGAGATCCTTTTGCAAAGAAACCACCTTTTAAAATGGCATCAAAGTTTCAATAATTTAACAACTATATTTAAAAGAGTTCTGAAAGAAATTAAAACCTAAACTAGAATAAAATAACACAGTTATGATAGTGTTAGAAATAAATTTTCATGTCTGAGAGATGCAAAACAGATATTTTAAAGAATTATTTTTGTTATTTTTCTAATTTTTATATTTATTTGAACCTCGAATTCTAATTGTTTCATCTCATTCTAATTCTCTTTGAGTTTGTTTTGTTCCTACTATCACACTGAACTCTTGGGAAGGATATTTGTGCACTGATTTCCATAATTTACCGGCAGTGTAAATGAGAAGAGGTCAAAGTTTATCTTTTTTGGTTACAGGTATTGTGGAAATACAAGGAAAACATACTGGTCATTTCTATAAATGTCTCACATATAGTATGTTTAGCATATTAATTATACACATAGGGAGACATTTGTTAAACTCTGGAAAATCTAAAGTGGATGAAGATTGAAAAATGCCTCTTATTTCTTAGCCGTTTGTACAAAATGAGAGCTGGAAATTTTCCATGTTGAATGGGAATGACCTTTAAGCTTGTATAAGAATCTGGTGAAACTATGTGGTTAAGATATAATTCCCTAAATTTCTTAACAGCCTGTTGAACAGAATTTCATCACAGGTAGTAGATCACAACCATACTACCAACAACCACAAATACTGTACACAAGATATTTAGCTGAGTGCCTCAGGAATTATTTTTTGATTGAAATATTAATCAAATCCAAGTATGATTCTGAAACTTTGTCTCACCTTGTCTCTGTGAACCTGTTTCTCTATTTGTGAAATGTAGCTTTGTTAATAATCCTAAAGTGCTTAGAGTCTGTGCAATTATTATTTTTACTAAAGGGTATTCTATAAGTAAAAGTAATTGTGTGTTATTTCCTATGATAGCTAAATGTTTTCTTTTTCTTTCAAAATATTTAACCAGTTAAGCAAGGATAAAATGCACATATGCATTCAAACGCAAATGCAATTAAAGAGTTTTAAATGTAAAACATTCTTATCCTGCAATTGCTTAAATGAGAAATACTATCTCTTGTCCTCCTCCCTCACACTCCCTGACAGCAGACGTCATTTCAGTTCCATGAGAATGGAAGGGAGAGCAGGCAAACACACCTCAAACCTCTGGTGAAAGTTCCCTTGCTGTGGCCTCCAGGGAATAGCCTCCTGTTTTACCTGAGTCTTGTTTCCTCTCTGAACCAGCCTCCTTGCATGTCACCCATGGGTAGGAAGCGGATAATTGGATTTACTGATGGCTACTTTGAGATTCCTTGGCATATTTTCATCAACGTGAGGCAGAAGGACATCGCAATACTCAGTCAAAACACATACAGCTGTATCAAACTTTTATGAACACATTTAAAATGTGATGGTGAATCTCATATAAGTTTTAGGATAATTTGTAAGTAGCTTTTCTTTCACAGAATTTCTTTTGATTACTCACAAGTGATCCAAACAAAAGGTGAGGCTGTTAAACCATGAATCACTACAGCCTTTTCTTACTTAATTAACACTGGATAATAAAAGTGAAATAATTGTTAAAAAGAGTTTCAAATCATACTTCCAAAATCCACCTGTGTCTTGTTATGGAGACCCTTAAAAATGCACACATCTTCATCATCTCAGATAATTCAGATTTTGTTTTTCTGTGACATCTCCAGATGTTATTGTGAAACATCACACATGAGCTTGCTTTTAGGATGGATTATTAATAATGTATTTTCAGACATAATTGCATGTGAGAGTTACTGCAAGTGTAAACGACAAGATAGAATCACAGCAGCAGGCTATACTCACTAAAGAATCAATTTAGAATTGTCTGCTCTCTCCTTCGGAAGGAGAAAGAGCTAATTGAGTGTCTTTTTCCCTCACGACGTACTAGTCTCCAATATTCTGTGCAATACAAACAGCAGAAAGGTCCTTGTTTACCTCCCATAAAATATGGAAGTTGCCTACCTGCTTATTTTTGAGGCAAAAAAAAAAAATCATCTGAGGAGCTTTTTAGACAAATGACTTAATGGCCTTTGAAGCAAGGACAAGTGGTATAACAGGTTATTAAGGCATAGTTGAACTTCTCTAGCAATCAGATTTTGAATTAGCAAGATTATTAAGAAGAAAAGTTAACACAATTTCTCAAGAGAAAGACAAGGTAGCAGAAATCTGTTTCTGACTTAGAGTGTCTGCCAGATCCTAGCTTCCAAGGCTGGCTTTCCGCCTAATCCCTAGCATTTTCATCAGATTTGAAGAATGGATAGAGCAAAGCATTGGGTATTAGAGCATATTTCTATAGCACTGGGACCTCTTCTATAAATAGAATAACATCATCATTCTATTGTGACCAATATCCAGAATCCAAGGCCACAGGTTTTATATTTAAATATATATAAAAACCAGATCAATATATGCCCCCAAACACTTGGATTTTACCTGTCTCTGTATAGGAAATTCTAGCATTAAAAACTTAGTTAACAATATGGCATTACAAACAATGGAACTACTTTTAATGGTTTTATTAAATTATGATGATAAATTTAAAAAGCCAAGCAATCACCTGGAGCTATATCTGAGCCTAATAATCAAGAAAGTGACATTTCAAAAGGAAGCCAATATACCCTTAAATTGACAAAACTGCAGTGCTCTTAGATTGTTTTTTTAAAAATGTACTTGATATGCAAGTTTCTGACTTTTTAACAAGAGAATCATTGATACTTTCTGAATCACTCCTAGACAACACAAAATGAATATTGATTATAGGAAAAAGCTATTTCCTTCATGAAAAAGTGGAGCAGACAAGTTCTGTAATGCCTTTGAGAATCTGTTTCACCATTTATATATTGAACACATAGCAACAGTTTATTTCTCTTGACTTCTGGACTTTCAGACCTGAGCTTATGCGCTGAAGCATATTACTACTTACTGCCTCAGCAGAAGGCAGTACTGCTGAGGTTGTTCAGTTCTCCGGCTATGAGAGTAATTTAGTAATTCCCTTTTCTTCCCTTCCTTCCCTTACATTTTCTTCCTTTATCATCTCTTCCCTCCCTGCTCTCTCCTTCCTTCCTTTCTTCATTCTTTCTTCTCTCTCTTCTTCCTTTTTCCTATCTTGATTATCTTCCTGTAGAATCACTAAATGAAACCTTGGTACTCTTGCCTCATAGTAATCTCCACCAGCTGGATTTATTTTTTGTCAACAACCAAGAAATTTAATTCTTAGTTTGTATACATTTTAGGTTTGCTTCACAAAACATATATATATAGATAAATAAAGGAGCAGACTCTTAATTTGTTTATGTAATTGGCACACTTAAATAGAATGTGCCATGATTTGAATGTTTTTAAAATCTTGCATGTAAAGGCTGGCTTGCTGATAATTTCCAGACCAAAACTGATTGCAGAGAGACAGAATAATTATGTTTTAAAGTTCAAAACGCTGGCACGTACTATTTGGCACATTTTTTTTTTCTTTTCTGTTTTGCTATGGCAGTATAGTAATAAGTCATTGATTTATTTCATGATAGGTGGATAGCACTGTATTTTTAAAAACATTTATGTTGCCTTATTTGATCTCGATAATGAAGAGGTTCTCCATTTTACAGATGCCATAACGAAGACTCAGATATTAAGTTATCTGCCTGCAATTACATACTTATAAAGCCTTTTATAGTTTTTGTCTGTCCTGTCTTAGCACTTACTAAAGAAAAACAGTATGTTTTGTAATGATCTCAGTATGTAAGAACTAGTTTGCCTTTGGTTATCACAAACAAAAACAAAAATCTAACATCATTGAATATTGGATACAGTCTTTATTTCATTGAAAAGATAAGAAAAATTTAATATACTGCCATTTCTTCTGTGACTTTAATTTTGAAATAAATTAAGTTTATATTTTAAAATTATTCAAGAGACACTTTTGTAATTTATAAGAAAAGCCTGAGTCACTAAGCTCAGTTGGCCTGTTGTCATTGCTGTATCACTTTGTGATGTTATGTTAGTTACAAGTCATTTTAGTTGTTTTCTTATTTGTAAACTCCATAGTTCTAAGCCACCATGTAGGATGCAAAGAGATGTGATTGGAATCATAAGTGTTGTAACTTTACCACTACCTCTCCAGCCTTAGCTCTCATTACTGTCCTCATTGGTACTCACATACACAACCACTTACTGCTCCCTCATCTAACACGAATGAAATTTGTCAAATCTATTGATGTTCGTCCTCTTCTATTCCAAGATAAAGAAGTTTCAACATTTTGCTCTAATGGAACATATCCAGACCCCAATTATTATCCAACCCTAATGTGAAGTCATCAGTTGGCAATTCTTTGTGTAATGAATCCAATAATGATTCACAGCCATATGCATTGCAATATAGATTAATATAATTTACTTTGTAGCTGATCTGATATAAAAATGGGAGTCTTAGTTGGGAAAGGCCTATAGAAAGAATGTAAGAGTATATGAAACATAGGGTAGATATTTATGGGAATTTTTGAATGAACCCAGGTAATTGTATTCTTGTTTTTTACTGTATGACAAGCACTTTTCTGTTACTTTCCATGCTTCATCTCATTTAATATCACCAATAATCCCATGGGATTCAACCATAGCAATCACATAATCATTAAATTCATAAATGGCAGAAGAAAAGGAATACATAGTGGCAAAGAGACAGGGAGGTGTCCAAAAGAGATAGAGTGATAGTCAAATTTATCTACTTTATAATTTGGGTCAATATGACCATCATGACAATATGTGAAAGCATGAAATTTGGACTTTTGTAGACCTGGGTGCAGATACCAACTCTGGAATGGTAAACTTCAATAAGATATTTTGCTGCTAAAAGTTTTGTTTCTCTAGGAACAGAAACATAATAATATTTGCAAATTATCTGGTACTCTGTTAGTATACAGCAGATCTGATCACCCTTGCCCTCTTTTTTTTTTTTCTAATTATTTTCATGAATTCTTTCACTTATAAAAATACCACCTGGCTTAAAATGACTTAAGCAAGAAAAGGGATTTTGGAGCTAATATGACCATAAAGCCCAAGAATATTCTGGCTTCAGTCATAGGTGGAAATGGGGAATCAACTCATGTGATCAGAACCAGGCCTAGCCTTCCCCCCAGCACTCCACCACTATCTCCTGTCTTAGCTATATTTCTCTCTCTTTTTTATTTAGAGGCAAGGTCTTTCTTAACTGTGGTAAGAATGTTCCCAGAGACTGGGCTTATATCAGAAACCTCCAGGTAAAGAGAATGTCTTTTTCTTTCCCCAAAATTTCCAGGATAAGCTTGATTGAAAAACAGCCTGGGCCATTTACCCTGAACCCTTCACTATAAAGAGGCCTATGGAACATATTTATCTAGACTTGGGCTTTGTGTCATCCTGGATTTGACAGTTGGACACAGCATCAGTTAACTACATGGAAAGATTTCTGCAACTATAGAAGGGAGATTATTGGATTCAGGGCAGGCAAAAGCAACAAATTTGAGGTCATAATGTTTGGGCACTGACCCATCAGAAAGGATGGTAACTGGCCTTGGAGCTAAAGGAGATTCCTGAAGGGCCCCTATTGTTCCAGGTACTAAGTCCTTAGTTGGTAGGACAGGGAAGCTCCAAGGAGTTCGAGGGGAGGGTCTATGGTAGTTGGGGATGTGGGAAGGAATGGCTTTCAGAGGGCCCAAAGCAATGGCCATTTAGCAACAAGTGTGAACACATTCGATAATTTCACAACTAGCATGATTATACCAGGGCGAAAGGCTGAATAATCAGAAGCGGAGGCCTGAGGTGAGTGCCATTTAACTCTAGTTGGGTCCTTGCCTTACTCTCTTTGGCTCCCCCTCCCTCCATTTTTTACTGCAGTGGACAGATACTTATAGGATTTGAAGTGATTCAGCTCAGTAGAGCTAAGAGCAGTAAACTGAAGATATGTGCAGGGCCATTTCTATATTAATGAGAATTTCAAACTTTTGTTAGTTTTTTTTGGGGGGGAGTAGTGTTTCAAGGAGTTTGTAAAGTTTTATGTTATATATGCTACAGAATCAACAGAATCAATTTATACAAAAATACTACACATTTTCTCTTTGCTACACTCCCAACTGACGTGGAAATATTTGGGAAATAATGTATTTCTTCAGTAAGTACTCTGATGTGTCTCTTCTATGCTAGGTACTGTTTGGATGCTGGGGTTACAAAGTAAACACAGGAGACAAGGTCCCTGCTTTTAGGAAGCTTACATTCTAGGGAAGGAAACAGACAATTAAAAATGACATAAAACATAGCTTTACTAGTTTCAAATAGTAACCAATACTATAAAATCATAAAGCAGGTTAATAATTAAAATAGAGCAACATCAGAGAGTGTGGTCAACCAAAAATATAAAAGCTGAGACTTAAAAGAAAAAGAAACCAACTCTGTAACTATCATGGAAAAGTATTGTAGCCAAAGGAAACAACCAATACAGAAGCTCTACAGTGGGAACTCGTTTGGTCTACTTAGGTGTAAAGACTCAATATATTAATTAAAAAATCTGCGAACGTTATTAAAGAAATTTTTTAAATTATGTAATCACATATAACTTCACCATGCTTTAAATATATTGTGTCTCATTTCTGTGTAATATTTTCCAGTCTGTGTTCATATGCTTACATTTTTTATGGTTACAATCATGCAATACATACTATTTCCACCTTGGCTTTTAATATGCATTCTCAGGTGTCTCATAGGCATATATTTTTATCTTCCATTTTTATCTTTAGAAGAATAATTCCTTCTCTTTTATGGCTATATATTCCTTAGACACTTGCTGTATATCTTCTGTTAGTTAAAACTTAACCTTTCTCCTTCCCCCCTTATTTCCAAGAAGATTAAATATGTGGTCTAACCCCAATTTTATTATTTTTATGAATTTAAGTGAACACCTTGGCTTTTTATCACAGTAATGACTTTTTTCAATGTAATTTCCTTTTGAGTATATATTTGATTATATCCTACAAAACTATAATTTAGATTTTGAAACAAAAGTAAATAAACACTGAAAACATAATGAAACAAATCATTTTGTGTCGATTATCACTTAGACAACACAGGTCTTGGAGCATTAACCGGAAATTATTTTTCCTCTGTCTAGTTTCATATCCTGGTTTTAAGAACTCAATAACCCAAGTCTACCTAGGTCACTATATGATAGTAAACCAGGTGCTTACAAAGGCATATTAACTTTTGTGAGACTGCAATACCACTCAATGTGCTGCATCAGTAATGAAGTAATAATTAAGCCGTCAATCTTAAATGGCCTCTTTTTCCCCCTCAAGACTGTCTATAGACATTATACTCTCATAATAATATGTTTTGAAAATGTAGTTTTCTTTGCTAAAGTACTCTGGTCCATAAGTGATACTCTATATGTATTCCTTATTTGTGGCATCAAGGCTTATTTGTATCCTAAATATTTTATATTATAGTACATACATGCATATATACGTGCATATATAGTGTATTTTGATTTTTTTAATGCAGCTGGTCCCTTCACTAAATGTGAGTTTTTCATGATTTTGCAATGATATTTTTACCATCTCTGAGTCTCCAGTGCCTGACAGACATTAGAGAGTTAATATTTTATAGAATATTTATTGAATGAGTGAGTCCACTAACTTGATATTTCTAACATTTTTAACTGACATTGAAACTTGGTACATAGTCAAACACATGTATACATGATATTAGCAAAAGTTTTACAAAATATTACTGGTTATGCATTCTGATACTTCCTTTTCAATTTTTTTTCCTATTTAATTTACTGGTCATGGTCAACCAAGTTTGTATTACAAACTACCAATGAATTAACACCTGTGGTGTTAAAAACACTTCCAAAAAGTGTTACCAATTTTCAAAGCATTGTAGTGCATTTAAAATTCCATTAACATATCTAAGAATAATATAATAGATATACAGGAACTTGCAGTGGCTTAGAATACATTATCATCATACCATAAATGTATGAAATTAGATACAATTCCCATATCAAAATTATAATGTTCTTGCTATATTCACAATAGGTAATCTTGTGTGAATTTGTACTGCATTTTCTTAAAGTCCACTAGGAATCTGGCACCAATACTGTTATTAGCCACTCTCAATCAAGCAGATGCATGTTGTCCTCATACCTTCTGAGAAATTGAGTTAATAGCTCTTAATCTTTCCTTTTGTTGAAGTGGGGTCAATATATTGCACTCTTTTTTTCAGTGTTGATAAACTTTCTTGTAAAGGAAGATACACAAAAGTAATAGGGAATTATTTACCTTCTTTTATATTAGTTAGTAGAAAACTGTTCTTTGGAACCATGAAGATTGAGCATTAAGTATTTAGAGTTTTGTGTTCAGGTTAAGGAACAAACACCATAAAAACCCTCAATCTGTCACTAAATTCCTGATATAGGGATTATACTAAAGGATCTCTCTGACACCTTTCAAAGCTGACATGTGAGGGTCTGTAATTGACCACGGTATTTTGCTGCAGGATAATTAGACTTATGAGTGGCCCAGCACATAAATGCTCCTTTGACTTCCTTCTACTATTTTGGATATTCTCAGAATGGTGAATAAGGTTAGAGATCATGTCTTCAATCTTTCAGTCATTCGTTAATCTGCTCAAAAATATTTAAAGAACACAAACTCGTAGACATTATAAGCCACCCATAGAAGAATCAAGTGCAGTCCAGTTAAGAGTGCAACCATAAGCAAGTAATGATATACTCAGATGTGAGCTGTGAAATAGGGTACAGTCGGACATTCTGCAGTAGCAAAAAGTACGAAAACCTCAGAGACTTAAACACCAAACCTTTATTTCTTGCAAATATTACATAATCAGTGTGTGTGTGTGTGTGTGTTTGTGTGGTAGTGGAGGAGGGTCCTTTTGGTTTGCATAGTCATTTAGAGACCTAGCTTGATGAGAGCTCCATCTTATAACACTGTCATCTCAACAGAAAGCTTAAATATTTATTGCAGTAGGGAGAAGAGCCCTGGAGGGTTTTTTTTGTTTTGTTTTGTTTTTACCACCAATTAACTATTTTAACCATGTAAGACATACATGTAATTTCTGCTGAGAGCCATAGGCTGGACCCAGTCACATGGCACCTGATTATAAGGACATAGGAAGTATAACAACCCTCACCCCCACACCAGGCTTGGAAGGAGAGGATATGGGCAAGTACTTGAAGGGATAAGCTACATCAGGAAAGTGCAAAGCTTTCTGAAAACACATGAGAGTGAATAAAAAGTAATAGAGACAGAGATGGCTTCACATAAGAGGTGATATAAGAGATATACTCTGAGGGACTTTTGTGTTATTACATTAGGTGCTCAGTTCATTCATTAATGAAAGTTCTCTTTTGTTTGCCTGAATCTCAAACAATGATATGTGTTTGGTTCAGAATGCCAGCACTCTTGAAAAATTTGGATTATCCGTGTCTTCCTAGGATTCCTGACATGTAATCCAACTGCCTGTTTGGCAGATATTTGGATGTCTTAAAGACATCTCCAAGGCAACACATCCAAAACTGAATTCAGTATCTTCACCAACATACTTGGTCCTTTCTCGATGTCTTCAATCTTAGTGAATGATTCCACCATTCATCTGGTAGTGTTATCTAGAAACCTGGGAGTCCTATGTATTTCATATGTCTCTCATCCTTAATTTCAAATTCGGATTATATGCATCTTGATAATTTTTAGCTCATAAGTATCTTTTTGATCTGTTTACTTTTCTGTACCTCTTTGCAACACATAATTCGAACCAACTTTGCAATTCTATTATTCTTAACTAGACTTTCAAGTCTGTGCATTATCTGGCCCTTCCACTCACCATCCTCATTTCTCATATTGTTCCTGTCATTCTCATACTCTGGCCACATGGGCCTTTTTTGGGTTTTTAATATTCCAAACTCTTTTCTGCCTCAGGGTCTTAGCACATGCTACTTCCTATGTTTAGAGTACTTTCTTCCTTCTCTTAGCTGCTTAACTTCTATGCATTCTTCAGCTCTCATCGT
Organism: Cheirogaleus medius; assembly: GCA_008086735.1. Classification (NCBI taxonomy): domain Eukaryota; kingdom Metazoa; phylum Chordata; class Mammalia; order Primates; family Cheirogaleidae; genus Cheirogaleus; species Cheirogaleus medius. The sequence goes on from VBSM01003169.1 coordinate 2,307,855, forward strand.
AGGTATCACTTCTTCAGGGAAGACTTTCCTGACTTTCAGAATCAATCAGAACCTTGCATTATACTTCTTAATAGTGATTTGTACTTTTCCTTTACAGAATTTATCAGAGTTTATGATTATATATTTATTTAGGTGATGATTTGATTAGTAGCCCCTTTCTAAACAAAATTTGAAGCTTCTTAAGGACAGCCATGATCCATTTTCCCCATCAGTTTGGCCCAGAGCCTAGCAGATAGTAATCATTATATTACTTCCCTGCTTCAGATATTTTGTTCTTACTCTTCCCACTGACTGTAGTGTTCTTCTCCCATATGCCTGTTGTTTACTTTCTCAAACTCTTTGTTTCTTTACTCAATGTTAGTGTAGCCTTCCATGCCCAATTTTGCAACATTTCTATAATTTTCTTTGCCCCCTCCAACAATTTTTTCCTTCATATTTATCACTATCTGAACACAGTTATTAAAATTAATTAAATTATTTATCTATTTATTGACTTACTGCCTATGATCATTAGACTGTAAATTCCATGGTGAAAGAGAAGTTTGTATTTTTTTTTACTTCCTGCTTTCCCAATGCCTAAAACAACACATAGTTGCTGTTCCATAAATATTTGTTGAGTAAATGAATGCATGGACTGTGAATTATCTCTCTATTAGTTAGGACAGCTCTATGCCTCTCACCCAATGAAAAATATTAATTTACCAATTTAAGCAATTTACATAGAGATGACAAGCTTGTACTTTTAAGATGCATGTGGAAAATTGTCGGAAGCTGTCCCGGACACGGGTAGAGTTGGGGTACGGCTGCTGCCCA
>VBSM01003169.1:2308767-2320325 GCA_008086735.1 Cheirogaleus medius
AATCCTCACCCCCAAACTCTAGGTGCCGCACGTCGCCGGCTGGCTCCGGCAGGTTTCATTTGTGGACCAAGTTACAGTTTACAATGAGAGGGCCATAATGACTAATTTGTCTGTCATACCATAGATGGAAGCTTTAACTTTCTAGTGAAAGTGTTATATTATGAGAATAATTTTTAGCTTAATTTTTTCTGTCATCAACTCCATCTTAATGAATTTTCCTTGTGAAAATTTCTCATTTTGTGTTCTAATCTCACATTGATTTTTGCAAAACAAACAAACAAATCTCCACCCTCTTCCAGCTGGTTTCTGTACCTTACAGCCCTGTTTCCTTCCAACTCATCTTCTTCATTGTAACACAAGTCTGGTTAGGTTATTTTACTCCATGACATACTCTTGCAGTTCCCCCCAAATTAAAACAAAAACAGAAATTCTTACATAATCTACAAGGCCTGTTCTGACCTGCTCTGATTGGCTTATCACATTGTTACACACAAATACTTCCCTCCTGTCCTTTCTCCATGAACAGCTTTCATCTCTAACTACATCCATTTTGTATAGCTCCCATCATTTCTAATTCAGTTTATATGTCTGTTCCTCAAATAAATTCTCCCCAACCCATCTTCTTAGTTTAAAGCTTACGTAACACTCTCAGCATATTTCTAGCATTATATTTATCATGCTGTTTTAGGTTATCATTTGTATGGCCACCCTCCTCTTGGCTTTAAGCTCACTAAGTTTAAAGACTATGTCTTGTTCTTTATATTCCTATTTATTTAAGGAGTGACTGGCACATAATAGACACTATCAAAGCTTGTTGAATAAAAAGAGAATAAATATATTTAGTTTTGGGGGAAAATGAGCAAAAAATGAGCAAAAAAAAATCTGGAAATTTCTACCTGTGTTTTTAAAGATAAAATTATTTTTATCATTAGCCATTTATGCTTTGGGGAGGGAGTATGCTTCATGCAGTACAGTATCCCAAACAAGCCAAGTAGCTTTAACTTGATGATTTGTCTTCTAAAGGAAGAGCAGGGGAGAGGAGGTAAGGGGAGGACAGAAGAAGGGAGAAGACAGAAAAGGAGAGGAGAGAAAAGAAGAATATCAGCCATCTTTGAGAAGCTTCTACTAGGGCTCGTCTTTGGCAAGAGACAATTTTAAGATTTTTTGTTGTTGTTAAGCTTGATTCATTTCTCAAGCATCGACTTAAATCAGAGAGGCTATTTCTGATCTTTCAATGAAAATTTTGTCTCCCATTATATTTTCCACAGCACCCTGTACTTTCTCTTTCTAGCACTTGCACAATTTGTAATTATACATAAATTTACTAGATTATTTATTAAATGCTATGAGAAGCCACTATGAACATAAACTGCAAGACGTCAGGGGCTAAGTCTGCTCTATGGTGGCATTCACAATGCCCGTCACAACACCTGACACATAATAGATGTTCAAGAAATATGTGATGAATGAATGAGAGATGCATAGATGCATGGAGGGTAGACTGTACTTTAAATGGATGCTTCCTTTATCCCCCAGTCTTCCCAGTCGTTAAGGAAATACAAATGTTTCTATAATGGGGAGGGGCAAAGAAGAATATAGTAGTTAGGTATATTTGAGGGAGGATAAGGAAGCATGGTTAAAATAGAAAGCTAAGCTTTCTACAATGATTGGATCTGATCTGAATACAAAATTAATCACTTTATGACTATCTACTATCAGTAGACCATAAAATTTTAAATTCAGCAATGTTATATGGCTGAATCTTTAAAAATAAGTTTTTATTATTTATACTAGAGTAAACGATCAGCTTTCCCATAAGAGTATGAATATTTCATTTTTCAAAATTCCTCCTGAACTATAGAGAATTAGCAAACTGTGTAGTAGAGATTTGAATAATACTTGAACCATTTTTTTATATTTAGGGAAACTCTGAGTAGAATTTAAGTTTGAATATGTTGAATACTTAATTGATGTTAAAGAAGAAATTTATTTATAAATTCATATCTCATAGGTGAGGATACTGATGAGACTACATTTAGTTGAAGAGAATTTGAAGTGGGATGTAGAGAAGTGTTTTAAATATATATTGCTAAAATTTTAACCTTAGGATTTTTTCCAATTATTTTGATAACATGTGTTTTTCTTAGAAACATGGCATCACAGATTTTTTTTTTCTTGTTTGCTTCTTTTCTTTGTAATGGGAACAGTCTGTGATCTTACATCCTCTGGGTGTGAAAACACATTTTCAAAAATATCTGTGAAAAACAAATCTTCAAGCTAAAGAGAAAATAGTGAGATTGTTACAGAAATACAGGCATATAAGATTTTTTAAAAATCTCAGATTACTTGACCCAGTTGAGAAAAGCCATGTCAAAAAATTGTTGAGATTATGCGTGTGTGTTTCTATATTTTCTTCAAACAATAATGCATTATGTTATAAAGTTATCGCAATTAAGAATTAATGTTTATCACCACAATGCAAAATATCAGTTTGAATTTAAGTGCTGTAGGATTGCAGGAACCATTTCTATATTGTTTTCAATTATATCCCCAGTACAAACCTAGTAGTACATGGCATTTACTAAGTAAGCACTTAATAATATATATACAATATTATACACATTTCATTAGGAGATAATTTTATTTATGTTGGATTATATTTTATTTTATACAAACTACAGTGGTTTTTAAATGTGTAATTATATATTTTGTATGTTAGGGGTAGTTATATCTACTGCTTTTGGTTAATGCAGCATTAATTGTGTGAAATATGTTAATTTCAAGCAATTCCTTTTACTTTAACTTTAAACTAATTCAGTTTAATAATTTTAAGTATTTTCTAATAAAAGTTGTGATGATTATAACAATACACATAAAGTGTCTTAAAGAATTTTATAGGTTTGATCATGTTTAAGGATTTTTATAAATGTTTCATTTTTTCTGATACTGTGAAGTTATCCTTGTGTTAACAGATTTTTTATAATCTTGTTTAAAATTAATATTTTCATCAATTAACACTAGACATCATAATTTACTATAATGTTTTTAATATTTGAGTGCTTATGTATGTTCAGACACTATTATCAACAAAATATTATAAACATATTTAATATGTCTTTGGTTTAGGGCTGTGATTGTTAAGCTTAAGTATTTTAAAACATTTCAAAACGTTAACTAGTTAAGAATGGTCTTGCTTATGTTAACTACTTGAAAAATATTTTAAAACAGAAAGAAAAAATATGAAATACAGTTGAAGAAAGATGAGTTTTTGAGTGCTTATATTTTTGGTAAATTTAATAATAGTTTACATGTACAGAGCTTTAATTATATGGTAGGTGCTATTTTAAGTGTTTTTGTACATTACTCATTTAACTTGAAACCGCCGTGAAGTTTGAACTATTAATATTATTATGTTTATTTTGGAAATGAGAAAATCAAGGCACAGAGAATTAATATTGTTTGCTTAAGGTCATATAGCCGTTAAGTATTACAGCTGGAATTCAGTTTAGGGAGCTTGGCTCTAAAGCCAATAGGATCTAGATCATTTATTATTCATTAATTCAAAACTCTCTGTACATTAGTTCAAAATTATTCAGTATGAATAAGCTCCCTGTCCTCAAAGAGCTTACCTCTTAGTGAAAGCAGAAAATAAATAAGTGGAAGAAGGAAGGAAAGAAGGAAAGAAGGAAAAAGGAAGGGAGGAAAGGAGGAAGGAAGGGAAGGAGGGAGGGAAGGGAAAAAGTTAGGTAGAAAAGGAGGGAGGGAGGGAGGACACATGCTAGTAATAATATGTTTTATCTTGATAATGGTATACAAAATAAAAATACGAAACAGGGAAATAAAGTAGAGAGTGCCAGATTGAGTAGATAAAGGCAGAATACATTTTCAAATAGGGTTGTCCATGAAGGTAACATTTGGTGACAGATGTGGAGGAGGTGAGGGATTGAGCTGTGGTAAGAGGTGGGGCCATGCCTGGTGATGTGAAGGAGAGAAGGAAGGCCTTGTGGACCAGGTGGGGTGGGCTCAGGAAACACGAAAAGCTTTTTTCAGAGAGGTAACTTGGGGCCAGATGGTGTAATGCACAGGAGCAACTTCGGGTTTTATTCAAAAGGAAAGGGGAAACCACTGAAGGATTTTGAATGTCAGGGTAACATATCCAACGTAGATTGTTAAACGATCATTTGAATAAAATATTCTTGATAGACTAGATTGAGTAGGTCAAGGGTGGAAACAAGGAGAGAATTTGCTCTTTGTTGGTTTATGTTTGAAGCAAAAGTGCTTCATATCTTTTCTTAGTATTTCCTAGATTTTGTGGCCCGTAAGTACATTAAGAGAGCAGTGGAAAGCTTGGAAATATGTTCCCATAGAATTTTATAAGGAATAAAGTTTAACTTCTCTCATATAAGGTAGAGCTTTTCATAACTCTGATTTGATTTTATTTTAGCATGTCATACATGCTTTTCCAGCCAGCTTGCCAGCTAATTCATTGTTGTGGAGCAAGTAGATGAAAGTTGGGCTAACTTCAAGGCTTCTGGGAGAATGGCAAAAAAAATAAATAAAATCTATGCTTGAAAAATTTACTAATACACTTCTCAAACGTCAGAGAAAGGGAGGCATTAAGGGTTCATGAATATAGAGTGAGTGCAATTGGTTCTAAAAGCTAGCCTCCTTAAAATACCTGGATTGCTATTGCTTTTCAAGCAAGTTATTTTTAGACAAAATGCTTTTGCTTTTCAATATTTTATATATAATTTAATTTTAAACAAAAATATATTGATATCAACATTCCAAATGATACCCACTCTGCTGAAGGCTGATTTTGAAAGTTGTAAGATATTTTATGCAATTCTTTAAAATTAATCATCACCTAAATGTTACTTATTATAGTCCAATGCATAGCAACAAATTTAGAATTAAAAGATGTTTATAATTCTATGCCTGTGATGATCTTATGTTTAATCTAAAAACATCAATACTCTTGATGTTTTTAGAACACAGTCAGTATGTATGTACTTATTGCCTGCTTTGAGATGATCATTTAGCCACATTTGAATTTAAACATTCAAATTCAGTCTAGAAATTTTTTAAAAAGATTTATTGTTTTTTCAGGGAGAATATAGTGTAAGGAGCTAAGAAAGGACTCAAAAGGACCCACAAAACACTTTCAAAGAAAAATATAAAATAGTTTATTATTTATTACTCAAGTAAAGAAAATGGATACTTAAATACAAGGCATGATCAGTAAGTACATACAAGCTATTGGAGTTTAAGTCACTCAACAAATTTTCATGATCTGTAAGTACTATTTAGGCATGTGCCTGGGAGCTTCACCAGTCAGCATAGGCTATAGAATGCCACTTAGTATCTGTATGAAGTTTTAGGAGGGATATTTTTCTTTGGGTTTGAGGAGATAATGGTCTCCTATGACACTGCTGTTTTTACCTTATATGGTAGTCCCTACCTTATCTGCAGTTGTGCTTTCCCTGGTTTCAGTTACCCACAGCCAACAGTCCAAAAATATAACATGGAAAAATTCTGGAAGTAATTTATAAGTTTTAAATTGCACATCCTTCTGAACAGCATGATGAACTCTCACACCCTCCTTCTCCATCCTGCCCAGGATGTGAATTATCCCTTCGTCCAGGGTCTCCATGCTGTCTGAGTTATCCACCCTTTAGTCACTTAGTAGCTGCTCTGTTATCAGATCCACTGTCTGTACCACAGTGCTTGCGTTCAAGTAACCCTTATTTTACATAATAATGGCCCAAACATAGTGATGTTGGCAATTCATATGCCAAAGAGGAGTACTTCTTTTAAGTAACAAGGTAAAAGTTCTTGAATTAATAAGGAAAGAAAAAATGCCATATGCTGAGGTTGCTAAGATCTACGGTAAGAATGAATCTTTTATTTGTGAATATGTGAAGAAGGAAATACAAATCCGTGCATAGTATTTATAGTGTTTATTACTATCCACAGTTTCAGGCATATACTGGGGGTCTTGGAAGGTATCCCTGACAGGTAACGGGGAACTACTGTACATAGTTATTTTTGTGTATCATTTATTTTCCCTATTACAACATGAGATCCACATACATAGAGAAGATATCTTAATTATCTTTATATTCCAAACAATATCTCATAAGTTAATATTCAATAAATATTTATTGATTGAAGTAGGTCCTGAAATGATAAAATATAATTTCAATATCCAGACTTGTCTTTAGGAGAAATAGATTATTAATCCTTGTTTTTAAAAAAGCTTATTATTTTTCTCAAATGTAATATTCTTGGCTTATTGAAGGCTGGCTTATGGTTTACATTTTCAAGATCAAAATATTTTTTAAAAACTGACTGAATTTTATTTCTAAAGAGGATAACTCAAGTTTTGCACCCCAAAACTATTAATAGGACATTTAAACTAAGTTATTTAGAGATTATAGCAATCAAATTTATTACATGAGAAATTAAGATGTTAATTTGTATCATTAGTAGTAGCGATTAAAAAGTATTAATTAGTAGAACCATAGATATAAAAGTATTTTAAAATTCTTTCTTAAGAATGGGTAATTTTTTTTTAATTTCTCTGATTTTGGGGGGACTAAGTATTATTCTTATTCATAGAAGACTACACATATGACTGTGTAAAGTTGGTGTGAGTAGATTGCTTATATTTTAACTCAGGATATCCTCTCCTGGATATCCTTGTATACAATGTCCCTGGTAGATGGATAGACCCATCTTCAGTTCTGTAAACTTTAGTGAAACAAGTTTTAGCTGCTGAGGTACTCAACCTGCTGAGAGATAACACATATAAAGTGATTAGTATAGTATTTGACACAGAGAAATGTCTAATAAGTAATTATTTCTATAATAGTTATCTACACTAATCTTGTTGGAGTTGTTCATTTTTTGAAGCACTTCAAAGATCACTTCTTTCAGCCATCTTCTGAACTCCTCTTTACTTTTTATAGCTCAGCATACCCCTACCTGATGATTGGTTAGTATCTTTGGTAACTTCTGAGTCATGGTTCATCAGGAAACCAAGGGTGTGATTTGCATTCTAGCATATCCTCCCCCTTCCTCCTGCTCACTGTCACTTCTATTTTTACTTTGGGAGCACAAGGTTCTTTAAGGCATCTTGTATTCTGAGGCCTTCTGTATCCACAGACTTACTATCTGCTTCTCTATAAGAAATGTGTACTTGGTGACAATTGTTTACTAGAAAAAGCATCCATAACCAGATTAATACCTAAGGCCAAAGTTTTTCTTTGCTCCTGAATCCCATATTATTTACCTTTATTAGACTATTATAAATTTTTCATCCCAATTCTTCCAGAATGCCTGGTTAATTTTGCTAAATCAACCAAAAATTATTTGAGTACCTATAGTTAATCCACTGATAAGCACATATTGAATTCCTACTTTGTCTAGGGATGTTTGTTAAGCACTAATTCAGGATTTTTTATTTGAGTATCCATGCTTTCTCAAGTGTTTCAGTATATTTTCCCTGAAATTATTTGCAAAATGTAGTATGTGTATTTGCATATGAATTTTTCTGGGGAGTGAGCCCATAGCTCCAATCACATCATCAAAAGGTTGAGCTTCCCAAAAGGTTAAGATTTACCCACTAGACAGACCAAAATGCAAAAAACCACATCCCTCTAGTTGAGGAACTTGCAATATAAGGGAAGCTGACACCATAAATGACAGTATAAAAATAAGAATGCAGTGGTGCACAATATATAAAAAGAGAAAAATCACTTAGTACTAATTTAGGAGAGGAAGAACTGGGACTTGGTCTGAATTTAGAAATAAGTTATTTATGAAAGTTTCATGGGACTTTCATCCTGTGGTTAAAAGTGCATGAGCAAAGCCTTGGAATTAGTATTAATGAGAGTGTTTGGTAACATAATAAAGAACTCATGTCTTGAATGATATTGGTTCATAAAGAAAAAAAGTTAATGAGTATATGAGATATTAATCATTCCCATGGTTTAAAATATTGAATAATAAAATGATACATTGTGGAATATATTTTAGCTAATAATCCTTCAATTTAAATACATTTGGATTTTGAAAATTTTATTCTTCAAGAATTTTTTGTAAAATTACTTTTAATGACAATGATCATGATGATATATAATTAAGAGAGACACGGTAGTCCATTTCTAAAAAACTCCAAGCACAGCTTTTCAGTAGTAAATTATATTATAGCAGTGTACAGTAACCTAGAGCAAATACTTTATTTGTATTTCAGTTTTATTAAGTATTCCAGTGCATTTTGTGTCTGGGCTTCAGTTTTATCTGAGTAAAAGAAAAAAATATTCCAGTATAACGGCTAAAGAGAGCAGACCTATCCACTTGAATATTCCAGTGTCATCTCAAAAATAATATATCTTCAACTAGACTGCTAAGGATCCTCTTCTTCCTTTAATATCTTTCTTTTCTTTTCCTTTCCTTTCAAGCTTCACACTTTTTATCAGTTGCAAACAGTCTTTCATTCTCCAACTCCTCATCCTTCCCCAAATTGACCCCTTCTTTCCAGGAAACATTTTTTATGTTTTTATACCATCTTTCTTATTTTTATTTCCCACTCTAACTATATCATTTTAAGTATTGCCCTACCTTCAAGGCTTGGCTGAAAAGTAACCATCTGCTCGAATGTTTCTGAATTACAACTATGCAATTAGAACTATGCTCCTAACATGAGTCCTCTAGATTTTAGGTATGAGAATAGTTCACTATTTTATTTAGAATTAATCCTACTGATTCTTCTGTATATGTATGTTACTTATTTTGCCACCTGAAAATCTGTCCACCTTCTGATGGACAGAATCAATCTTTTTTTGTTGGTTTATTGTTTCTTTTGCTTTGTTTTGTTTTCTTCTATCAGATCATTAGGCACAAAATGAGTGCTTCATAGGTAGTTATCTGTCAAGACACCGGCAAGATTTTAGGAGGAGGATGACACATAATTAAAAACCACCAACATACATTGTAATTTACACTTTACAAAGCACTTTTACATGTTCTTCCTCATTTACTAATCATAACAACACTATTTTATGTCATCATCCACATTTTGCAGGTAAGAAAACAGGTTTGTAGAGACTCACTGATTTGGTGAGGTATAGAAAACTAGTAAATGCTGAGATGAGCATTAAACTCAACACTTTTACTTCCATAGCCAGCTTTCCACGTTAGCACAGCTGTCTTCTATGGTTGTATTTTATACAAGAAAGGTAAAAAAAATTATAGTTTCTAATATATGTTTGATCAAAGGTAAATATCTGTAACAAATTTGTCAACATAACTAACAGAAGTTCTAGATATTATACGGAATTGTAAAGTATCTGTGGTGAAATAATATTTAATTGGTATTTAGTTATACATGGCAGAAGGTATTTTCAGCAACTTTTTAAGGTATAAAACTTAAGACACTTCAGAACATGTAGGATGAAAGGAAATTTTTTCAGAAATGTCCTGAGAAACTTGTGACAATTTGAATTGTGCTCAGGAGGAAGGTCACAAGTCACAGCTTCAGTGATATTTGTGAAGTAGTCTATCCTCTATAGCCTCTCTTTAAAAGCTAAGTAGCAGATACCAAAATAAACCAAACTCAAACTGAGATGCATGTCATCTTATTCATGTCTACTTAGATCCACAAAGCCAGAGCTCTTAAGCTTAAGTGCTGAGAATTGTTTAAATAAATCCTTCTGTATGTAACAAGTATTCAGGAGATACTAGAAGATCTAAGAAAATTATAAATAAATTAATAACCGTAATTTTAGATATCAACAATTTTTTATTCTATTCCATTTGGTATATGTTATTTTTGTCTTAATGCTTAGGAATTGAGGGTCAAGATCTGTCTGGTTTTCCTCCATATCTTGTGTGATCTATCTAAACTCTAGTCTGGTGAATCCTGAATGAACCATGTTAAGTGATTTAAGATGGAATGATACTCTATGTAGATTTATAAAAACCAGGAAGACTCACCTGTTAATCTTTTGGATTCACTAATATGCAAGATAACCTCTTGGAAAACACCATCTTTCCATCTTTTTAACCTGAAAACAACCTACCTACTACCTACCACTAATTTTTAAAATAAAAACCTTATCATGACTTAAATTACAGTACATTTTGAGTTCTGCACACAGTATTCCTCAGAAATTAGCTTAGTCACACATACCCAAGGGATTAGTCACTGCTATTAAAAAGATCAAAAAGAACTTTTAAACTGTTCATCAACAATATAAAATGGAAATATTTTAGCAATATGAAAAATAAATGAGCATGGACTCTAAATAATTGGTTTGCATCCTCTCTCCCTATCTCCCTGCATATATATATACTTTATAATATATAAAAATAATTTTAGATTTTGACAAATAGAAGACGTGAATCTGCTGTAGAAAATAACATTTATTTTATTTTGCTCGAGATCTGATTTAGAATTCAGTAAAAGAAGAAATGCATAGTAAGAAATTGGGCAAAAGAAAGTCAAGATCAATTTAGTATTTGTAGCATGCAAATATATAATATTTGATTTAGCAATACATTTGATCACTCAAAATTATCTCAAGGAAAATTGATGACAAATAACAATAAGATGGAGAATCACTTTTGGAAATTATACAACATTTTGACATAAATAGGTAGGAATCCTAATTTGAGAAAATCACTTTAACAGAGAACTTAAATCATACATAAATCAAATTCTTGAATTGAAAAAAATAGGATGTATACATATTATTATAATGTTATCTTTATGGCTTCAGGTCACTAGTAACTAAATTGCCTAAATAAGTTGATCTACTGATGGCCTTTGCCATAAAGAGTATTTACTAATCTCCACTAGGATTGTACAGATAAACAACTGCCATACTTACAATGAGTATGCATGCACTGAGCATGCGTATACAAATAAAAACCAATTCCTGAGAATTCATGGGTAATTCAAATATCAAAAGCAACAATGACTAATAGTAAATGACAAGTTGGTTACTTTTTCCAGTTTGCTAATAATGATTCTTGCCTTCATATTTTTCTCATTTATCAGAATGTATAGATGCTAACAATGACAGTAAAGTTATTGAGCATCGAGATGAATCTTATTTCTAAAAATAATAACATACATATTTTTGAATGAAACATTTAAAAAATTCCATTGAGTATGAAAAATTTGAATCAATTTTAAGCACAACGTTCACAGCCAGCTTATTCAGGCACATTCTTGTCGGTCTGTATTGAAGAGGAGGAAAGTCCAAGTACCAACATTCACTGAGTGCTCAAAAAATAAAAAGCCTGCAAACTTAGATACTCTGGAACTCCAAACTTTAAGGGAATATCATAGAAAACTTTAAGCAAAGATATTAAGCTTTCTATCTGAATACAATTTATTATACTATAATTTCTGCTTTAACTAGGCAAGTGGATGATGATGTGATGCTAAAAACAAACTTCTCTTAAGTGAAACTAAAACCTGACCCTAAACACAGGTTTAAGACCAGAATTTATTTCATGTTCTATAAACAATCAAAACAAGTAAAAAA
>VBSM01003169.1:2320335-2334521 GCA_008086735.1 Cheirogaleus medius
TGGTGCATTAAGTTAATAAATTAGAAATGAATTTAACACATATTTTTATACAGATGCTCCTGCCATAACCAAAACAATAGTATAAAACAGCATAAAGTTGCCCTCTGTGTTTTCCCTCAAGACCTCAACTTTCAGGGTCTTTCATGCACATGGATGCTCCTAGGGGTCTGGGGAAATGAGGAAGTAAGCAATGGATTTTTTTTTAAATAAAATTTGCAGAAATAAGATATTTTAACCAAAGTCTATAAGAGTGCTGTATTTTTTCTACCTAACTTTGTATTTATATTGCTTTTATTATCTTTTCTTCAAAAGAGTCCTCAGAACTGTATAATTGTCAGGAAACTTAACACCTGAAGCCACTCTTTCCTATTATACTGTTTCCTCTGCCCAGATCTCTCTCCCCTCCATTCCTGCTTGTTGAAATCTCTCCAGGTATTCAAGGCCTAGCTCAATACCTTTTCTTCTATACAGGTGTTATCGTTTGTTTATAGCCCTTTGTATCTATTTTCTACCTTAATCTTAATCTTAATTTATGATTGTAAGTGTTTTTCATTGCTTTTTGCATGAGCATAATGTAGAGGCAAATGGCTCCGGACTAGATTTAGGAAGGCAGAGACTTGTTCCCAAGTATCATGACTCCTTAGCTGTGTGACAAAAAACAAGTCACTTGATTCTCTTTGAGCTTCAGTTTTTTCACTATCAAGTGAAAGTCAAAATAATGATATTCTCTTTATAGATTTGTGGTCAGGATTAAATGAGACAATGCATATTGAGTGCTTATCAGAGAGCATGGGCTAAGGTAAAAACTCAGTATGAGCTGGTTCTTAAAATTATGGCTATTTAAAGGCAAGCATAAAAAGACAAATGCCAGATAATCTCACTTATACATGGAATCTAAAAAAGTTGAACTCATAGAAACAGAGTAAATGGTAGTTACCAGAGGTTGGAGGATGGAGGCATTGGGGACATATCGGTCAAAGGTCTCAATATTTCAGTTAGACAGGAGGAATAAATTCAACAGATCTATTGTGCATCATAGTGACTATTGTTATTAACGATATATTGTATGCTTAAAAATTGCTAAGAGATAATTTGTGCTTTCACTATAAAAAATGATAAAAATATGAGGTGCTGCATGTTAGCTAGCTTGATTTAGCCATTTCACAGTGAATACACATATCAAAACATAATGTTATACAACATAAATATATAACTATTATTTTTCAATTTGAAAAACAAATAAAATTAAAGATTAAAACATTATGGCTATTTAAGCTGGGATTTCTGATGTATTCTCCTTTGAGGTTTTCCACAGTGTCCCACAAAATAGCTTAAAAATAAATATTTATTGAAATAGTTATTCATAAGAAAGTTGATTTTTTTAAAAACGTAGAACAGTTTGAATATAAAATAAGAAAAGACAGAAAAACATGTTTTCTCATAAAACTAATTTATGACATTTAGGATTATAGGATTAAGTAATCAACATATTAAATAAAACAACCAAAAGTTTTTCAATTATAATGTTTATTCTATCAAATGCTTAATGTAAAATAATATTTGTTTTAGCAATTACTGAAGAGTTAGTATTTCTGTGCCTCCCACATAATAAGCAGACTAAAAAGAAAGCCATTTGTTGGCTTGAAATATGGCATTTTCATCTGAAAGATATAATATGTTATCATAGAAACATTTTCATTTCTTTGTGATTAACCTATTTTGAAATACTTTTGAAGTTATTCTGTAAAAACACATTTGTTGTTGTTCCATATATTTTGCTGTATACAAAATATTTTAAATGAGAGCATACATTTGAGCCCATGTGGCACAAAAATGAATGATTGTGATATGTGCAATGTATTTGAATAATGAAAGGTAATTCTAGTCTAGTAAGGACAATAAAAAGTGCAAGAGTAACAGTAACTGCCAAAATGCATTCTCAAGTTTTAGTCATATTTGGATCTATGGTCTAAACTGCAGTTTATAACCATCTCTAACTAGCTGGAGTTCTAACCTAGAGAAATCAAAACTCCCTCCCCACCAGCCACTGTACTGGGGGTCTTATAAAAATTGTAATAGTGTAGAAGAAAGAAAATGGGTGAAAGAAACATAAAGGCAGGTGGTAAACTTAGCTATTTAGTTGCCATGCATTGGGCAGTTATTTTACCTTTGGGGCTTTCCTCAAATGTAAAATAGGAATTCTTTTCTAATAACTTAAGTTGCTACTTGCCTTATTTGAATAAAGAACTGGCTATTTCTATGGTTGTGCTAAATAGTGAATGAGTAGTGTCCTTATAAGAATTACAAAAACACATTGGAAAATATACTTGAAAAAAAGAAGATATGGAAATATATAATAAAAAATAACTAGGAAAATGCCTTAGGGTAAATTATTAAAGAAAATGTTTTAGCTACTTTTTTTCTGTTAAACAGACAAGAAAATATGGTCGATGACTTAATATAAATCTCTTGGGAAAAGAAGTTTATCTGCAATTACCCAAAATTTTATCTGAAACTTGTTCTTCATAAAAGAGACAACAAACATGTTCTGAAATATAAAAGAGGGGAACTTAGCTTGAAATTAACAGCAACCATGTTCCCCAAGGGGGGAAATATCCCCAAACCAATATCCTCATGTAAATAGAGACTTTACAGTATTTAGGAGTCAGTAGTAGTTTTATTAATTGTTTCTGATGTAGATACCAAAGCCATTTGATTCTGTTTTTATTTAAAACACTATAAATCTGATATATCTTAGGACACTAAAAATTTTGTGAAAAGATATCTTTGAATTATCTTCATTTCTCCTTGATGAATATAAAAAGAAAAAACACATGTAGTCATTTTTAATTTGACCATTTCTATATCTTTAAAAAGATAATAAGGAATTTTAAAATTCAGCACATAAAATGACTTTCTATAGCAAAATTAATTTCAATTAACAAAAACCTATAATTAAAAAATTTATCTTCCTTGAGTCTCAGAACCTCATAATCATGGTCTTAAATGTTTTTAATATATATGCAGTAACTAAATAAATTTATGACAATATCAGCAGTCAGCTCAAGACAACATGTTCAAGGTAAATTTTATTGTAAACTTCTATTTCTTACATACAGGCTACAGAAGTAGCAGACTATGCATTCAAATATGTAATACCTTCACGTTAATTAAACTAAAATGTGCTATAGAGTAGCCAAATATCAGGATAGTAGTAATGATTTTTGAGCTTAAAAGAAAAGGGACTTTTCCCCCCCTGGAGTTCAAAGGTCCCAACGTAGAAATATTACTTAATATATGTAAGATGAAATGTTCAGTGACCAGAAATGAAACTGTTTTGTCTTAGACCGGGCTTGGATACTCTCCAAACCTGTAGGTAGATCTTCATCATTGCGTAAAACTCTGTAAGCCTGAAAAATGATATCCCAAGACTGTTTTATAGAGACATGTGTAACAGTTTATTCTTACCCTTTAAAGTAGTTAGATGATGCCTTAAGACTGATTCAAATTAGATCTCATTCACTGACTAGGATTTATATAATTTATTAAGTTTCACAAGCACACCCTATGTTAAGGCTTGACATTTATCCTTTCAAAAGAAAGCATAATTGACCTATTGATAAGTTTGTACTAAAAATTCCAAATTTGGGAACCTTCCCTTCCCAGTGGTTTTGAAATATGTTGATCAGGGAATATAGTCTGAGCCTCTGCTGCCTTCATTGGCTTTTGTTTCATAGAGTCAGTGTACGTAGTGCCTCTGCCTGGGCAGAGCTCAAACTCCAAAATTAGAAAATGAACCACATATAAAGACCCACTCGGAACTTGAGTTTAGGGGCCTTCCTCATCTTTAGCTCCTAAAAAGTGGAACGTTTCAGACTGAAACACCTTACTAACAAAAACTCCGAACAAAAACTTTCTTAAGGCATTTGTGAATGCTTAAATGTCTGTGATTACAGTTTAAAAATCCTTTCCCCTGTCTATGTGGGTGAATAAGCATTTTCTAAAGTCAGATTTCTTCCCCTACACTGTACTTAATAACTGGGCTACATAGAGCAAATTACTTAACCTCACTATCTCGTTTTTCTTATCTGTAAAATTGGAATAAGAATAGCACTGCCTCATGGACTTGTTTTGAGGATTTAAGTGACTTAATAAATGCCAATGTTCTTGGAACAATGCCTAGCAAAATCATTATTGGTACTGCTTTTGTTGTTTTCTTCTCGCATATAGGTTGTCTCTATACCATGCTAAAACAATTCTGCCATGTAGAGGGGGGAAAAGAGCAGTCAAGATAACAAGTTGGTGCCTGAACATGTACTTTCCATTTGGTTCCTTTATTCACTGCGTTAAAGAATAACAAACAACATAATCCCTATTTTCAAAACTTCCTCAGCCCTCTGATCGTCCCAGAATCACAGAAAGTAGGATCTGAATGGCTTTAATCTAGTTGGTCTTAGTAATAGACCCACAGTCCGTCAAGAAACAAATGTCATTCTATGGCCTTAGTTAAACAGAATTCATGATTGTTTTTTTTCCCGTAGGACTGCACTGCAACCTCAGATGAGAATGGCAGACAGCCAGCAGGCCCTGCCAGCTGGCTTTCTGCTGTACTCTGGGTTTTGGAGAACAGAACCACAGATATTTTTGATCCTGCAGGCCAATTCAAGCACAATTTACAGTGAAGAAGAAAATCTTTAACAGTGATTTCACATGTGGAGAAGTTATATCTTTAACATAAAAGAACATTGCAATTTCTTAATATACATTCTTTCAAAATGGATACTGGCAAATTATCAGCTAAAACGGGATATTTATAAAAGAGCATGTTTTCTAACAATTGATTGCAAATACAGTAAAGGTAGAAAATGATATTACTGTTGGTATTGCAATATTAATTCATTCCTTCTTTCATTTCTACATCTTTAGTGAGTGCCTACTATGTGCCCAGCAGTAGTATGACATGCATTAACTTTATTATTGATGGCTTTGACTTTACAAAATCTGCCCTAATATTGTTGCTTATGCTAGAATGCTGGAAACTATTGCTCCCTAAATATCACCACTTTCAAATAAAATCTGAGATTAAAATTTTTCATTTAACTCAATAATTGAGATTATTGATGAATTCCTCATGAGTGTATCTAGTGTGTAGGCAACTTTGCTTTGTCCTCTAGTGTACTCCTGGAGCTAGAACAGTGCCTGGCACAAGTTAAAAGTGCAATCTAATAAATAATTCAGTGAAAAAATATGAAAATCTAACTATTACAGAAAGCCAATTAAGGAATTAAGCTAATGACAAAAAGCTACAAACCCTGAACATAAAAGTATTTATATTTCAAAAATCTATGAGGTTTTCTTGAGATATAATTTTTATCTCTAAAAAGATATATATTAAATGTATACTAATGTATTATAAGGCATAAGATGCATGTCTATATTTCAATATGAGTAGAAATAGATACAATCAACTGCATTTAAAAGTTTTAAAAATATATATGTGAAATATTAATATTTTTTAACTGAAAGAGATTTTTCTTTTGTGCTTTTTTCTTTTTCAAGAAGATTTCTCTTTGAAATTTAATGTAGCTCATAAAAATGTTCAGTTCTTTGTTTCATATGCAAAGAATGTAACTGAATCCTCTGAACCTGGCTCTTAAAACATTTTGCAAGGACTTTTCCTATAATATATTTAGTTTGATATGTTTTATATTTTTTATCAATGCTTTTTAATGAAAATCCAAAATAATTTTATAGCTAGATTATTTTATAGGTGAAACAGAGTATTCTCAAATATAAAGTTCCTTTGAAGGGAAGTCATTCATTTTATTATATAATTTAATTCATCTCTTTTTTTTGTCTAATAAACTTTTAGAAACATAAATTTCGTATAAATTGATGGACTCCTTATCTAAATTAAAAATAGCATTATCTTATACAAGTTAATCAATAAACGATCATTGAAAATTGCTAACAGATGCATAGGTGGTAACTAAGAGGCTGTGGGTAAAGTTAACAGCATTTCCATAGATTTCTGATAAAATAATATTTTAGTTGGGGAAACATAATGAAAAGGTGTTTGTTTACTTATTACTTTATTCTTTCATTTAATAAATACTAATTTAATTTTGACATTTGCCAGGAAAAATAAAACTCTATTACTACTTTTAGTAATAGAGTTTTTAAAAAAACTTAGTCTCTAAAAGTCTTTACTTAATTATTATAAACCTTATTACCAAGCTAAATTTGTGAACAAACCAGATAATATACCTGCTCTTGTGAAACTTACATTCAGGAGAAGGCAGACCTTAATACCTAAGTAAATAAACATAGTGAAATCAGGTGGATTTAAGTGTGAGAAGAAAATAAGACAGGCTAGAGGATGTCTGCTAGATTGAATAGTCAAGGAAGTAGTCTCCCTTGAACTGAGACCTAAATGACAAGGAACCAGCCATTGGAAGATTCTGTCCTATTCTGTAGGCAAAAGAAAGAGCTAAAGGCCCCAAGGAAGAGAACTGATCTTGGTGTGATTTGAGGAATGGAAAGAAGATGTGTTTGACTGGAGCCTGTAGAACTAGAGGAAAGAAGTGAGGAAGAGGCCAGTGCACATGCAAAGTAACATCCTGTAGGGTCTTACAGGCCATGGAAAGAATTGGACTGAACTCCAAGTTCAGTGAAGAATTGTAAACAACATAGTGGTAACATCTTATTTATAATTTGAGAAAACTCTTTTATGTGAAAGCATAGTTCTTCTGTACTCCTATAGTTACATGAATTTGGATCCCTGTCGGTGATGCATTCTTGTTTTTTAAATGTCAATCTTCAACACCATCAAAATATGTATAATTTTTAATTTAATGTGGTTTGTCAGAACACTAGAAGGCAATTAAAATCACATAATATTTTCCTTTTCATCATTTTACATGAATGCATTAAGTTCTTCTATAAGAAATTTCAATTAAACAACATCCAATCCCTTTATTTCACTATATTTCTTCTACATAAAACATCACACACTAATTGAAAGGTGTACGTATATGTATTTATCTAGTTAACTGATATGAATCCACTGCTTCTCTAACTAAAAATAATGATCATGACCAATATCTTTTCAGTTTAACCATTTAATATATCATAAACATTTTTCATGATAATAAATTATTTTCTAGAAACATTAACTTTGTATTAAATGTGGACCTCCTCAAATTTTTTTTTCTCAAAAAGAGAGTCTTCTTCCATGATTGATGAAGATTAGTGTTGGTACTGAGGTGGAGATTTTATTTTGGTTTAGTATTTTTTTCCTTTTCTTTATTTTCCAGACATGAATATCTGCCAAGCAAATGCTATATTTAAATCCCTGAGAAGTTCAAAAGGGATTGGAGACAGCAAAGGGAGTTCTTTTATATTTCAATATCCTCTGTAATTAACATTTCTGTCTCAGCATTAATAAAACTAAGCTTTTGCCTGCTTTTGATTTTTATTTCAGTGGTTAAGGCCATTATTATTTGTGTGAAAGAACAATCTAGTAACACAAGTATAAATTGGAGGGTGATTGGAAGAGATAATTTGCTGTTATGAAAACATGTCCAAATATTTGTTCATGTAGTTGTCGACAAAATGGTGATTGTAAGACCAATCCAGTTCTCCTCCTCAGACACCAACTGGTTGTTGTTGGGTGTTTGGCCTTGATAATAGTCATAACAATTTCAAAAATTACTGAACAGAAATAGTAATTTATAATATTCTAAATTATTGAATAATAAGTATATCAGCATAAGATGAATCCAGTTCTCCTCCTCAGACCAACTGGTTATTGCTGGTTACTTGGCATATGTAGCACTCATACTTAGATTATATATGTGTGTATATATATATATACACACACATTTTTAATTCTTATAATCTTGAATGACATGTTATACCATAGTTACATATAAATTAATATATAAGTATGTCAGGATTTTTTTTAGAGTTCTCAACTATATTTTTTAAAAAGAAGTCTTTGTATCCTTTAAACTAATAGGTAATAATGTTACCCCATTAATTTTTTCTATTAAATAATTACATAATGTAGTATATCGCTTGAAACTATATTATACAAAACTTGATCTCTCTGATTAATGGAACCAAATAACTAATGGATTCAGTACAAAATATAATTTAAATAGCTATCTATCATAAGGGTATTAGAATCTCAACTAACTAAAATTTAGTTATAAACCAAATTTATTAATCTCTCTTTTTATAGTAAAATGTTACATTTTGAAAAACAAACTGGAAATATTAATGTGTATTAAATTTTAATTAGTGTTTCTTGTAGCAATGTTTACCCATAAATATTTGTGAGATTTCAAATGTCAGGAACCACACATGTCTGAGCCCTTAAGATACTTTTATATTAAGTTATGTATGTGATTTAACCATTAGAAAGTTAATCCAAAGCTGAGATACATTGGAAAGAGGCACTATTACCCTATAAAAAATATAAAATTTTAATTGTAAGTATTTAATGAGCACCTACTCTGGAAAAAACAATGTATTCTATCTATTAAGAACATAGATATATAAAATAACACAGCCTCTACTCACTAACAGTTTGCAAGTATCCCTACTTAACTTTGCCCAAAGATGAGACTGATTAATTCTAGACTAGATAATCATACACAAATCAACATCAAACACAGAGAAGCTATCTTTGTATAGAAAATTCTTAAAGGAAAATTGCTGCAAGATAAAATTTCTTGACATTTGAAGGGAAAACACAAATATTGTTTGTTATTAAAAAATGATACACATGTAGCCTTATTATATGAGTAATATTATTTGAGCCATAATCTATAAAATATAAAAATACACTAATGGGCATATTTGGCGTTCTAATAACATGCATATAATTTTAACCTGACACCTGAAATTGTATATATAATTGTCATAATATTACCTTGGCAATTAGGCATAATTGAACTAAATGTTTCAGAAGCAATTTTGTTTTTTACTAGAATATTTAAAAGTTTAACTAGAATCAAATTTTTACTTCTCAAACCTATTTAATCATTTTTA
Source organism: Cheirogaleus medius (assembly GCA_008086735.1). Taxonomy (NCBI): domain Eukaryota; kingdom Metazoa; phylum Chordata; class Mammalia; order Primates; family Cheirogaleidae; genus Cheirogaleus; species Cheirogaleus medius. Next base: position 2,329,393 of record VBSM01003169.1, read on the forward strand.
ATATTCTGTTATAGTTTCTGAGTCTCAATGGTCATTGAATCCTAGAATTGGAAGGCCAAAGGAGATAAATTAAGCAGTCTTCCAACTAAGATGTCTCATACAACTCTAGCAGATACTTTCTCAGTTTTTTCCGGAATACAACCAGTTGTGGGCAGTGACTTTATAAGGCCATCTGTTTTAGGACCACTCTAATCCTGAGAAATATCTTTCTTATTTTCTGTGGGCCAGGAAAGTTTACCATTATTTTACCACAACCTTAAAGAGATTCTCTTAAGCCAACTCATAATTCCTCCTTAGTAGAAGTAAAAATCTCAAGAAAAAAACTGACCTATCTATATGCTTCTACATTAACATAAAAGGATTAACTGAGTCTTACAATTATGATCGACTTTAGAAATAGGTGCCCACTGATTTTGTGAAGAACTGGAAACTCTCCCCATCAAAATCACCTAACATTTTTTTGACAGTGGTGGTATGGTAGTAACTGAAGGAAAAACAGTAGTAGTAGTAATAGCTGAAATGTCTTGAGCACTCACTAATATCTGCTTTACATTCAATGTGTCATTCAAAGTCATATAATTTCTATCATTAAGAATCCTCAAAGCAGGAATGGTTTGGAAAAGGTAAATCATCCATTCTTATATTCCTGACTTTTTATTATATAGCCTCTACAATATATTAGATTTTGTTTTACTGACTGTTATTATTTTCATTTTAATTTCAGTTTCAGTAAAATAAATAACTGAACATTGGATTACTATTCTTTTTAAAAAGAAATGACCTTGGAAAAGGGAAGGTGGATTCATTAATCTATTTAAAACAATTTTAAAAATTACAGCATATTATAGTACTATTAAAAATGTAAGTAATGTAAAATCTACTTAAAACTCTAATATGGTTGAAATTATTCTAATTCTATGTGATGTAGCATCAAAGCATCAACACATCATTTTATTTTTCAGAGGAGATTCTCATCTTTCATAAACACTGATGAGTTTTTCCTTCACTGAGGTAAGATAAAAATAATATTTGTAATTTACTCTTCCTTGTCATGGATTTCAAGGAATCTGAAGAAATCAAAGCTCTATTTTTAGAATATTTTTAATCAAGTGAGTAAACAAATACAGATATTTGGAACAAATACAAATATTTGTGTATTTAGAAAAAATATTTTTAAAAGCTGTTTCTTTTAATAGGAGATTTATTTAATTATTTTCAATAATGTTAAGAAAGTCTTAACATTTTAAAAAAAGGAACAAATCAAATATTAGCCATATTAGCTTCTGGTGACTGATTTTATTATAGGCTTTTGTATATATATTCAAAAGAATAGGAAGATGTTCTAATGTAAAAATGTGTTTCCTCCTGACAATTGGAAGTTCATTCAAACATTTAACAAATAGCTGTGAGGACCTGGTCAGTGGTAGACTCTAAAGGCTGAAGATACTTTAGTGCACAGAACAGGGAACGATGCCTGCCTTCCGGGAGCATATATGCTAATAGGGGAGGCAGATAGATGTACCAAAATGTGAAATATTTGGCATGTAAGATGGTAAAGTGCTCTGGAAAAAGGAAAAGGGAAATGGGCATACCAGTTGCAGGAGTATGAGTTGTCCACAGACCACGGATGGTGGAAGTGTGAGAAATAACCTTGAAAGTGCTAGTTTCTTGTGAAAATTAGAGTAAACAGAGGATTAGTTATGTCTGTCTCGATGCAGGTAGTGATCAGACTGAGGGTGTCATGGCATGGGAAATGACAAGAGTCCTGCCAGGAGAAAGCAGTATTCTGGGATCCATCTTCACCATGTCATACCATAGCACATGGTATCCCTAGGTCATACTAAGCATTCTGTCGTTTTCCGTTTAACATCTCATCACTGTAACATTGATTTTAGTGCTCACCGTGCCAAGCATTATGCTGTATTTTGTGCATACAAAGATAATTAAGGCTTTATAACTGCACATGAAGAGTTTAAATTCTAGCACCTTAACATTATAATACATATACGTACAACTTTTTGATGTAAATTATTTGATTATTTGATAAATTATAAGATTTCATTTTTTGCTTCATTAAAGCATCCATTTATGGCAAAATGTGGTTAGAAAGAGAATTTAACATTTGTTGAGAACCTTCTCTTGTCCAGGTTCTGGGGTAGGCGCTTCACATACCTTACTTTGTAAAATTAATAAAATATTCTCATGAGTTAGATATTATGATTCCCATTTTTTAAGACAAGAAAAAACAAGATATCCAAATTTGTTGAGAGAAGCAAGTGACAAAGCAGACAACTGAATCCAAAGTTTTCATTTCTTCTTTCTGCCAAAATATGATGTGTAGAAAACCCACACCATAAAATAGATTCATTTTGTAGTTTGATAATATCATCAGGGTTGCATGTACAATGTGGAAAAATCAATGAGGTTATATGGAAATATGTGAAATCATAAGATATTACAAAATACATATAAATTCTTTGGAATATCACTTCTCTAATGAAAGACCAAGAGATAAAGTTCCTGTAGCAAAGCAAACTGATTAATTTTAGGTGATGATGCTTGGAGATTTACATCCTCAAAGCAGTCGTTCTTTCCAGAAGTTGCATACTTATTAGAGCATTAAATACTAAATTCCTCTTTTATGTACTGATGGAAGTATCAAAAGACGAGCTGTCTGAAGCCAAAATATAAAATGCCATGTGCAGTTAGGTCAAACACTCTGATCTGCTTCCCAGTTATTACTGTCATGAAGCTACTTCTTATTTTGTCAAATGAAATAAAAATGTGAGCTTGCCTATGAATTACAACCAGAAAAATATTGCCAAAACCACAAGTCCTTGGGACTTGATAGAAGCAAAGTGATTAAGATGGCTGCTTATACAAAATGTGGATCCCATGCTCTGCTTTATGCTTTGAAGGGAATGAATGAGTAATTTTAATTACTTCTCAGGTATAGTAGGCAGAAAAGCTTTTCTCCAACTATTTCTTACAGTCTGAAATATCTGGAGTTCCTCAGCCAGCAGCCATGTTAGCATACTGAAAATATGCAAATTTTGTTTTATGCCCAAAAGATCAAAATAATTGGGTTTGTTAGCAATAGAAGCTCTCATGCTAAACTACTATAGTCTTATTTTAACTTTTTTCTCATCTCTGTTTACATACACAAAAACACACATACTTTTGTAAAAACCACTCTCTCCTATATATAAAATAAACACACACACACACACACACATATATGATGTTATTGTTTCCCTGGCAAATGGCAGAAAGCCAAAGTTTTCAGAAACTCAAGGAAAATGATCTATCAGGGATTCTTCACTAGCTGGTGTTCCACCTGGGACAACTGGATTCATCTTTAACTTCAGTTTCCTCATATCTACAATCTCCAAATTTCTGTGAAAATTCTTTTTCTCCTTTAAATAGTATTCATAGAATTTCTAATTTCCAGGCGCAGAGGATCTTTCTTATTCCATTATTTTAGTTGAAATACAGAATTTAGACTTGCAAATTCTGAAGGCTGATGAGTTTTCTTTGAGTCCTAATTATGTTATTTCTAAATATAATATTGCCTTAAGGGGACATAGTACAGCTTCAAAGAAACCAGAAGCTTAGTTCACAATCTCTACCAGTTTTGATAATTGCGTGTCTCAATAACATAAAACTGAGCAGAACAGTTCACTTGTAGACCAGAATCTGTATCAATCATTCTGCTCTGCTGATCAGAACTTAAAGTCAATATTTTTCCCCTAATCACTAAAACACAGTGGTGCCATGTTCCAATGATTCTTTGATAATATTTCCAGTTTGCCCTGTGTTGTAACTCTCTTTATTTCTAGAAATAAAATAGGCTCAAGAACATATTGCAGACGAAACGGGTGAAAAGGACTCATGGAAAGATAGAGGGCAGAGTCCACGGTTTGGCTTTTAAGAGAATCAGTAGATGTTCAGATCGAACGTCTTACCTGGCATTTCCAGAAAATCGATTTCATGACTTTACTTGGGATTGATCAGGTTCTGGAACATCGATCTCTCTATTATACACTTTTGTAAAGAATTGATTTAAAAATCAGATCAAAATTTACGAATGTATAATCAAGGCCATTTTGATAAAACAAAAGATTCCTAATCTCTGAAGGACAAGGAGGGCTTAGGAGTTGCATTTTATGACAAGCCCTGCTCCTCTTCCATGTGGATATGGAATAATCATTTCTGTCCAGAAATATCTATCTTATTGGTACAGCACTGAGTAAATAAATTATACTCCTTTTTTTTCTAAACTCTATGCATTTTTCATGCTCCTAGTCACATTTTTATTAACTCATTGTAAATATTTCCAAAGTGAGTGGTTATCTTATATAAATGTATGATTAGTTTAATGACTTTCTGAGATGAAAGTATACTACGATTTCTTATCAGTCATTTATTTATAAAACATTTCTCTGGATAAGTTATTTGTAAATTGCTTTGCTTCCTCTACTTGTTTCCTTATTTTTCAAGGAGAAAAGATGATTTATTAGTTTTTCTTATCTTGCCTTCAAATTTTTTGAGGATGTATAGTTCTTTTTACTCTTGATTCTAATTAAATTGTAACTGCAATAAAAATAACAAATACAAGCTTAGGCTTTACATATAGAGGAAAGAAATCAAGGGACACATATACTTCATCCTTCTACCTCCAGAGAATTGTTATAGAAACCATTCTAACCAGATTTATTTTCTGCCATATTTTTCTCATAGTTAAATCTTTGTCCTCTTGTAATTTAAGCCTAGATAGACATAGCTGTAGATAAATATAAAGATTCAGTCCTCATTGTTCTCCCTGAAGGAAAAATACAGATAAAAACTAGCTAATATAATATCTATTTGTTTTCTTAAACATTGCCATCACCAAACTAGTACTTTAATAAATAATACCTATCTCAATCATTTTACTTTTGATTTTTATAATTTATGTTGCTACTGATATACTACTAATAGTATTTCATTCTAACTTAATCTTCAAAGTGTCAAATACCACACACAACACATTGTTATTTTTGTTTGTTTTTATTATTTTTTGATTCATTCTTTACCTAATTATTTTATTTCAGAATATCACGGGGGTACTAACGCTTTGGTTACATAAA
>VBSM01003169.1:2337007-2378497 GCA_008086735.1 Cheirogaleus medius
AAAAAAAAAAAAAAAAAAAAAAGTAAGCTTTCAAAGTGACATTGGGAAAAATAGTTGTGGATCTTTTACACTTGAGAAATAGGGATTGCAGTGAAGATACCCTGGAAACTATTTCTATGGGTGAGAAGAAGGAGATTGTGCTAATATTAAAGGGTGAGATTCATAACTGGGACTAGAAACAAAACGAAAAGAAACTTCTATTTCCTGGTTTGTCCTTGGAATCAAGTCTGGAAATAGCTGATGACCTCTGCACAGATGTTCTCATATGCCTTAGCCACCAAGCAGTTTAATGAGTTAAGTCTAACAGCAACAAATTATAAAGTAATTTGTTTTCCTTTATTGATACACATTTATATATTTCCACTTTAATGCCCTTATTTACATAAGTTTAAACAGGCATATGAATTACAGTTCTGAGGCCGATTTGACTTAGTTTATGGGTCCCTATACCTTTTGATGTCTGCTTGAAAATATGTATAGCTCAGATGTTATTTTAGAAGTATTTCTTGTTTTTCCTTCTTATAAAATCTCTGAATTTAATTCTGATTCAAGAACACCATTTTTTCCTATGTCTTTTCATGCATTAATTCATACAATTGAGATATGTATGCAGTTTACATAGTTCATACATGTACAGATAATTATAATACAAAAATGAAGATTATAAGTGCCATGTGTGTAATACAGAATGTTTGGATACAGATTCCAAGTAGGGAGTGATGACTTTTATCACAGATAGTGAAAGTTGGCATCTTAAAGGAAGTGCCTTATGAGCTGTACCTTGAAACATGACTAGTAATCTCTTGAAAAAGATGGATTGAAAATCAATTATGAGCTACTGGAGGTTTTAGAACAGGACGGAAATATTGTGAGGAAGATTGAAGTAGTGGCTTGAGCCAGCTGGACTAGAAAGACGACAGGAATGACCCTGCAGGTAAAAATGCAGTTAGGGCACTGTTTTAACAATAGGTCAATGGCTCCTAAGCACTGAGCCCTCCCCCCACCCCCAGAAGCACTTGCAGAAATTTTTTAAATGGCGAATTTCCAGGTCCTCCCTCAAAGGCTGATTCAGTGGGTCTGAGATATAGTCTTAGAAGCAATATTAAAAACCTACAGAGTGATTTTGAGGCATAGCCAGGATTAGGAACCATAGGCTGCAATGATAAAGCATCTGGCCTCACTGATAAAGACTGAAAGTAGGATGAGAAAATAAACGGAGGCAAAAAAGAAAGAAATGTAGGGATGACATAGAAAATATTTTAGTTCCTGTTACTTGCCCAACATTCAAAATAATAATTTCTACTATTATTTGAATTTCATAAAATATACTTCTCAAAAATTTTATCCTATTTTATTATTATATTTATAGATGTATTCAGTGCCTGTTTTCCTGCCATTTTCTTATATTTACAAACAACAAATATGATTTAAATAAGATTAAAATATTTTTTTCTGTTTATGTTAGCTAGAATTTTTGGATTATTTTAAGATTTTATGTCCTTTTACAAGTATACTGATATTTAAAATAACTCCATTTGCTATCCTAAATATTTTTATGAAGAAAAGTATCAGTTGATGAGAAAGAAAATCATTATGTTTGAGACAGTTTTCAGGGCTTTGTTACCATGTTGCATCCCAATTTCTGTATATTTTTATTAAGATTCCTGAATGTATAAGGATAGAATCTGTGATTTATTTTTAAAAGCTTATTTAAAATATTGGTATTTAATTATGCTATGTTAATAGGAACATTTTATTCTAGATTTTAATCAGATGTTTCTGAGCATAAATGAAATCTAATGTTATTTTAATTAAATGGTAGAACATGCTAGAAATGATGGGTAAAGCTACAGGAAATGATCTCTGATTGAAGACTCCAGTTTCAGTTGCTGATTTCGTAAATGTAAATAAAGTAGTTCAGCCCTGTAGTTGAGCCTCCCAGACAAGTCTTGAAATCATGATATAGGACCCATCTGTTGAGCCAGGATTTTCTTTTATTTAACCTCATTGAATTATCTGACTATATCACTTAGCCAAAGGTATGGTTTCCTGTTTAAAAATATTAAAATCATGGCAAAAACCAAAATTCTCATATAAAATAAGTAATAAAGGTAATTACAAATGGGTCATTCAAAATTTTTTTTAGTAAAATATATTCGAGAAGGATTCAGATTTGGTTATTGAAACCAACATTCCTTTGGTAATTTATTTTCCTTTTTCTTCCAAAGTTCAGCCTAGCTAAATCAATTTATTTCCCTTCTGTCCTACCCTTTTATTCACCTGCAACTAAATATATTTAGTTATTACATCCTCATTGATCTGTTCTCTTGAAGAATCCAGCTTTTCTTTACTATTGTGTACAAATAAAATAAGCAAAGTATTTTTTATTTATAAGAACTTTGGTTAGTTGTACCCAAAGAAACTATCAAGACCCCTTTTAATTACTTTTAAAACTCTATTCTCTGTCCAAGTCTCTGTGTTTAATATTTAATATTGAAACCATAGTGTTTATTGTTTTGTTACCTAATTTCTTTTTTTTTTATGGGCTTTATTTTGTTAGAGCACTTTTAGGTTCACTGCACAATTGAGAGGAAGATACAGAGATTTCCTTACACTGCCTGTCCCCACACATGCATTTCTTTTTAAAAAATATAAAATTGAAAACCTTTCTTTCCACAGTCTCAGTATCAATTCTCAAAGCATTTACAATGACTCTGTGCTTTATTAGAAAGTTCCTTCGTGTATTGAGTTGAAATGTTTTCTTATATTTCCACCTATAGCTCAATCCCTTGTGGCTATACAGAACAAATCTTATTCCACACAACAGCCTTTCAAATATTTGAAGACAGTTATATTCATCCTCCTACATCATCTCTGCTCTGGGCAGTTTTTCATGAGTCTTGGCTTTGATTTCTTTACCATCCTGTCTTCTGAATGTATCCCAATTAGTCTATGTACCCAACATTGACTGCAGGACTCGGCTTTAATCTAAACATCATAGCATAAAATAGGACCCACTCTAATCTTGTTCCTGAGAATATATTTCCATTAACTCCTCTTGTCCTACCCACACATACCTGCATACTTGCCTAATCAGATTAGCTTTTAGAATGACTACTTCATAATCTTGGCTCATTAAATTTGTGATTGACTAGAATTAAGGCCTGGAATAGAACTGAAGCATAAGTTGTTGGATAGACCAAAAAAAAATTTTTTTGATTAACTTAAAAATTCATGTTTTATATTGAACAAACCTTTTAGGAATTTTAAAAGTCATACATTGATAAAGAGATATTTTATAAGTCTTTGGTAAGGCTTTTAAGTACTCTCATATCAAATCCTCTGTAAAATAATTTAGCTCAGAAATGTATAAGTAATATTAACATTGATTTTTTTGCTTAAATAATATATTAGTCTCTGTAACTTCTAGCATGTACAAAATAATGCCAGGATTTTTTCTTTGGGTGTTTTTTTGTTTGTTTGTTTGTTTTTTTTTTGAGACAGAGTCTCACTCTGTTCCCTGGGCTAGAGTGCCGTGGCGTCAGCCTATCTCACAGCAACCTCAAACTCCTGGGCTGGAGTGATTCTCCTGCCTCAGCCTCCCGAGTAGCTGGGACTACAGGCATGCGCCACCATGCCCGGCTAATTTTTTTCTATATATTTTTAGTTGGCTGATTAATTTCTTTCTATTTTTAGTAGAGATGGGGTCTCACTCTTGCTCAGGCTGGTTTCGAACTCCTGATCTTGAGCGATCCGCCTACCTCGGCCTCCCAGAGTGCTAGGATTACAGGCGTGAGCCTCCGCGCCCGGCCTCTTTGGGTGTTTTAAAATCTGCTAACAAGATAAAGAAAAGATTAAATTCTTTCAGTCTCTACATATTAATGAAAAAGACAGAAGACATGTGTTTTATTGCAAACAAATGAATAATTTGTATTGAAATTTGGAGCAAGACTATACACCCTACCTGCTCTGAGTGGGCTTGATTCCTCCAGGGAACAAGCCAGGAAAGCACTGATGTGAAACAGCCTTTCCTTTGCCATTCTCTCCATTCTAGGCAGGTTATCTGCCAAAAGGCTCATCCTTATCTGTAAAACTGCCAGCATCAGTTCATGCAGCATGCATGTGTAATTTGCTTTTTCTGGAGAGCCATATCAGGGCAGAGTTGATTGATTGAGGGAATTAAAAGCTACAGACTCTGGGACAAGAGGACTGCCCTGTGGGGATATGAGCTGGTTACATTTGGTCCCTTTTCAAGCCAGGGAAATATAACTCTTGGTATGTGTAAGGAAGGCTGAACTGCCTAGACTCGCAACATGCCCTAGCAGTGCAAATGATCCTCATTGCAGGTACCTTGTTCATGTAGTGCTCACCAGAGCAGCACCTAGACAAAAAACAAACAAAACAGTATATAGAGAGACCAACTGGGGCCAAATTTTATATAAAGAACATTCCTCATAGAATTATTTATTAATAAAATTGGAAGCAAAAAGGATACAATCTGAATGACAATTGCCGTAGTAACTGTAGTACATCTGTACAAGGAATTTTGCATCCGTGTATAAGTTTACTAAAAGAAAGCTTTAATATCTTCATGAGAAAAGTTTATGATATATTCATGTATGAAATACATAAATAATGTATTAATATTTAGAAAGAGATAGCCATTGAAACCAAAATGTGGAGACAGGACAAATAAAAGATTATAAAACAAAATTTTAAAATTGTAAACTAGATAAAAGTCCTAGAAGTCCATGATTAGGTAAATAATGTAGGGACAACTTCTTACTAGAGAAACATCACACTTAATAGTGGTATGCTCTTCACTTGAATGCTTTACAAGATCGGAAAGAGTTATAGATCGAGTACTTGTGACTCGGTTGTTTATGAGCTAATAAGTGATATTCAACAGATGAAAATGAAAAGACAAAATTTGCATTATAGACAAATGTACAATGTTTTATCATCTTTGGATGTGTGCTAAGGGATATTGGAATGACTTTAAGACGTTGAGGTTAGTCTAATAAAAATTTAAGAAGCAACTGAGTTTTTCACATATTTCATTTCTTAATTTTACCCATTCAGATGCATTTTTGTATGTAAACTTTTATAACCACAACATCTCTAAATAAGAACTTCTTTCATTAAATAGCTCACATAACCACATTAAGAATTTTTATTAAATTAAGGAAGAGAGAAAGAGTTCTTTAAATATTGCTATTACTTTGGCATGTGTAAATTAAGCCTCAACCTTCAATTCAAAGCCTTCTCTGATCTGTTCAGTTGAAACTACTTTCCTTCCTTTCCCTCATGTTTCCATTAAACTTTGCTTTCACCTGTATTATCTGATGCAAGTTTGCGGTATATGATAATGATAATAATGATAATATTGAACATTTAGTGATTAGAAACTCAAAGATGGATTAGCTAATTTGTTCAAGGTCATGAAGCTGATAAGTAAGGTACTAAGATTAAATCCTGAGCAGTCTGATTGATTCCAGAGTCCGTACTTTAAAACCCTACACTATTGACAGATTACAGATTTTCTTCTCCGCATTATCAATTTTTTGAGGTTGAGGTATTAATCTTATTTAGTAGCACAACTTCTAAAATACTTAGGACCATAATGACCACCAAATAAGTAAGATTAAAATAAAATATACTAAAATGTTTAGTGCAGTTGTTGTAGAGTGTTAATATAAATAATTCATCTCATTCTTTTACTATTTTAATATATTTCCCTAATATTCTATAATGACCAGAAAGCAGCATAGGAGAATAATTAAAAGTAGGAATTCTGTTCATACATGACTACTTTCAAATTACTTCTTCCTCACTTTATAACAGATTATTGGTTCAGTTATCTAATCTACGAAATGGGAATATTCAACGGAACTGATACTCAGGATTGTTGTAACAACTATAAGTTAGGGTATATTTTAAAATAACTAAAGGGTGGAATTGGAATGTTCCTAACACAAAGAAATGATAAATGCCTAAGGTGATAGATACCCACATTACCCTGATTTGATTAATTCACATTGTATGCCTGTATCAAAATATCTCATGTACTCTATAAAGATATACAACTATTAGGTACCCATAATAATTAAAAATAGAAAAAAAAGATATACTTAGAGTATCTGGCAGAAAGCAATAAATAGATGCAAATTATTATTTTTAAATCAAATAAAATATTTAAGGAGAGAATGTTAATAGTATTATTAATAAAATAATACTAAAATTTGTGGTCATTAAGTTCCTTAAATATGATCATTCAAATCCTTAAAATATATTTTTATCTATACAAGCAAGTCTGAGTGCATGTGCTACAATTTCTAAAACTCTGGAACATTTCAGTAAGGTGCATTATACACTTCAAGTCTTGATTCTAATGCTTAAGGTGGGTAGAATAAGCAAAAAGTGCTATTTACAAAGATATTCCCAACCAGACTTTTTCTCATTGATATGCTGCATTGATACAGTCATATTTAATGGGGAACTTTGTTTAGAAATAATTTATATGCATACATAGATACGTTCACATGGTGCTACTGAGATTAATACAGTATTAGTTACTAATTTTATTTGGTATTTCTGCCATGGCTTTAATAACAAAATGTTGCAGAGACATGGGTCAGGGAAAGATAAAAGATGGTGAGAATGAGGTGATTTTGTAAATAAACAAAAGAGCAATATCTTTGCACACTTTTGTACTTGATGAAAACAGTAGAAGAACAAATTTAGGTCTATGATAAGATAATAGATTATACTTTAAAATCAAACACCTTTGACCATCACTGCAGAAATTTCAATATATTTTATCTTGCATCAGAAAGCTGCATCTAAATATTTCCTCATAAAAGTTATCCTAGCATTTCACAAACCCAGTGGGGTACAGAATTACTTGACTTTCTTTCCATGCAATTCCAATTCAAATAAGGTTTTATAAACTATGTGATTCTGTGAACAATTTGAAGAACTTCAACTGAATATCTCTTATACTAAGCACAGAAGAAAGTTCTCCATATTCAAAACCATTTTCCCAGTATAGCAGCATATCCAGTACACAGTATGTGCTTAACAAATATATAATGAATGCCTAACTAATAGAGTCAAGTGGTGTAAAGGACTTGGGGTTGCAAGATCTTTCTTCAACCCTAGGCTTTGCTACTTACTGATTACTTACCTTTGGCTAATAACTTATCATATAAAATGTGCTATGTATTGTATTAAATTATAGATATATAATTATTTACTAGTTATTTGACCTCTTAGAAAGTAAATTTATTTATTTATAAAATTAAAAAAATTCAACTGTATTAAGGATATATAAGTAAATTATCTTTACAAAGTAGAAATGCTCATTATTATAACGCTATTTCCCAGGCAGAATGACAATGCTCTTAATAACATGGAATCATGGAGTCTTTATTGAAAGAAACCTTAAAAGTCATCAAATTCAACCATACCTCTAGTACTTAATTATCTTCCTAAATAGGGACCTAATGGATGTGAAATGTGTATTTAATTTTCCACTTAAGGAATTGTTAACTTTGCCCCCAATATGCCTCAGAACATTCCCTTTGAGTTATAAAGATATATTCTTTTCAGTATTTTATTTCACTCATTTGATTTTCACACAACCCCATGAGGTAGACACTATTACTTTTCTCATTAAATAGATGAGAAAACCTAAACAAAACATTGTGAAGTTACTTGCCCAAGGACTCAGAGCTAGTAAGTTGTAGAGCCTGGACTTGAATCCAGGCAATCTCCAGAGCCCATTCTCATCACCAGTACAGTACAGTGTTGCCATGTGAAGTGGAATGTGAGAATCTCCTGTTTCCTGTGTATAATTGTGGATGGATGTAAGAAGCATCCGTTTCGATTTTATAACTGTCTAGAGCAGCACAGTCCAATAGAACTTTCTGAGATGAAGGAAATATTCCATAATTATACTGTCTAATAGGATAGCTGGTAGCCACATTTGCCCTTGAGCACTTGATATGTGGATAGTGTGATTGACAAACCAACTTTTTAATTTTCACAATTTTAATTCCAATATGTACCTATAGCTAGTTCAACACTTGGTCAATGAAGTTTTAGGTTCTGTATCAAAGCTCCCCATTTCTTTTTTCCTGTTGGCATGTATGATAGCTACTACTTATAGAGAGTGAGACACTCTCTTATTTATGGCATAGTAAGATAGAGCAAAATAGTGACAAGGAATTTAAACGTTAGGGAGAATTAAGCTCAAATTTTGGCTGTAGTGCTTATAGGGTAACTCTGTGTGTAGAATTGACTTACCCTTAAATTGAGGTAATAGTTGAACTACATCAAAGAGCTGTTTTTTTCAAGTTTTAATTTTGACATAAAATCAGACTTACAAAAAAGAGATAAGAATTGTACAAAGAATTACTGTATGTACTTCACTCAGAATCCCCAAAGGTTAATGTGTGTGTGTGTGCGCTCACGTGTGTGTTTCATTGTTTTCCTGAACCATTTGGGAATTAGTTACAAGCAAGATTCCCTTTTTATTTACTAAATTCCTAAGTGCATATTTTCTAAAAATAAAGACATTATCTTACATAAATCAGGAAAGTAACATTTACTAGTCATAATGCTATTATCTAATCTACAGACCTTATTCAGATTTCATCACTTGTCTCAATAATGTCTTTTATATCCAAAGAAAATATCATCTTATGCTTCGCATTCAATTTTCATGTCTCTTTAAACTTCTTTATTCTGAAACAATTCCTCAATCTCGATTTGTGTTTTATGTCATAGACATTTTCTAAATAATATAGGTCAGTTATTTTGTAAATTGTCTCTAAATTGAGGTTTATCCATTGTTTCCTCATGATTAGATTTATTTTATGCACTTTTGGTGGCAATATCACAAAAGTGATGATGTGTCCTTTGTAGTGTGTCATATCAGAAGACACATAATGTCCATTTGACCCATTATAGCAGCAGTTCCCAACCTTTTTGGGACCAGGGACTGGTCCCATGGAAGACAATTTCTCCACGGACAGGGGGCAGAGGTGGGAGCAGCGGAGTTCTGCAGCCCGGTCCCTCACAGGCCACTGGCTGGTTCTGGTCTCTGTCCCAGTTGATTGGGGACTGCAGCATTACAGGGATGTTAACTTTTTCACTTTGCTAAGGTGGTGTCTATGGGAATGGTGTTTACTAGTTAAGGTGATGTCTGCCAATAACTCCAATATAGTTATTATTTCTCACTGTGTAATAAAAAGTAGTTTGTGGTAAGATACTTTAAGAATAAATAAATATCCCACCGATACTCAAAGTATTACCAACTTGTTTTAGCATTTATTGATGCTTCTTGTGTGAATTATCTTGTTACTAAATAGAGAATTTCTAATTCTATATTTTCTTTACATTTGTTAGTTGGGTTTCTACTTAAGATACAACTTTTTATTCCATTTTTATTTATATCAATGTATACTTACAGTATTCAATGAGTTATAATCTTTTATATTATTATATATAATATATAATGATAAAGGTAATGATAAAGATAAATATATAATTATTTATATTAATGATAGTATATATAATCTTTTATAACATTAATTTGATGCTCAAATTATCCTGGATTTGAGCTAAGGGAGCCCTTTCAAACTGGCTTTTATGTCCTCTTGACAAGTCTCCATCATTCTTTGAATACTTCCATTATTTCTGGCACAAATAGAGGTTTCAAACTCATCTTCTCCTTTCCCTGACTAGCACTGGTGTCAGTAAAAACGCTTTGATCCCTTTTAGTGAAGAAAGGTGTTTAGAAACCAAGATCTTGGTGTTAGGTGTGCTTCTTGTTGCTTCTGTTGCTTCTGTTGCTTGTTGTCATTGCTTTTAGACTCAGCAGGTAGAATAGAGCTAGGAATGTATGTGTGTATATATATATATATATATATGTAAAATCACATATATATTCACAAATATATACATATTTGAATATGTTTTAATACACATATATGAATGTATATATCATTAATATCTATTTTATACATATCTGTATATCTATCTAGCTATCCATCTTAAAAGCCCTAAGTTCAAACTAACACCTAGAAAACCATTGCCATGGGATTCATTTTATCTTCTCCCTTTTCCATATTTGTAACTTTGTTCCCTAACTGAGCAAAACCTAGCTCCCGTTAGCCACAATATATTTATTTGCTCATTCTAGAATATATAGAGACTAGTTTCCAAATTGGTAATGAATGAATCTGAACACAAGAAGCTAATCCCTAATTTAATATTTGTTTAGAGTTCTTTGTGCCTTCAGACTGAAGGTAATATCAAAGCTTGAATAGTTCACAAGTTAGCTAAGGTTCTACCACTCAGTGTGGCTGTTATGCATTTGAAGTCTTTGTTCATGTTTTTGTTTTGGGTTTTTGGATCTAGGAGTTTTTTCCTCCTATGCTCATTGATTTTCTATTCTTTTAAGCATGTATATGAAACATTAAAAATTCCAAAAGTTAGAATAGTACAAAAGAGAAGTGTTATTCCATCTTCCCTTTCTTCACAGAACTGCTATGAAGATTAAAGGATAAATGTTTAGATTTTACACACTACCTGGCAAATATTAGGGTTTCAAAAAGTCTAATCTAGGTATTCATCTAATAATATTGCTTTATCTATATTCAAATACACATTCACTAAGTAATTCATACATTTTCCTCACATCTATAAAATTAATCAGAAAACACTATTGTGTTTGATTTCCCAGTTAAGAATCAATAGCTTATTTTATCCCTTAAAATGGAGAATATGATTACTGCATATGACATAAGCATAATGTTATTGTAGGAGTAATGTAAAAAACGTATAAGGGTCAGAACTTATTTCAGTGGTGTCTTAAATGTGAAGAAAATAGCTTGAATTTTGTATAAGGCTTATAATTGTTAGATTAAAGTGAAACAAAAAAAGAGTCCTGAGGCATCTGAAAAAATGAGCAGATTACATGCTTAACTAATTCTGGAAGATAAGGTTTCCAGATTAAGTCATGCTCTGCAAGGGAAACAAAGAAAGCATTACATCATTAGAACCAATTTTATTTTAATATATTTCTTTAAAGAAAAAGCTTTGTTTCTGGAAATATCTAATATGCTGCATTTTTCTCATGAAGTCTTCTGTGCATACTTAACTAGCGATTCTAATGTATGTACCTTACTGGTAATATTCAGTAAGTATGTCAGAGAACAGGTTTCTTTTCATGGCTAAATATTTGCAATAAAATTTCTGTATCAAATTTGAATTATTTTCCTATTGAGTGAAGTATATATTCTTAATAAAGCATCCTTTTACTTCTTATGATCATGTATAAATGTTATTGAATTTCATAAAAATTTAAAAGCATATTTAATTTTACTATGATCTCATAACAGCAACAGAAAATAAAAAGGCCAGGGACACTGGCTCACATCTGTAATCCTAGAACTTTGGGGGACTGAGGCAGGAGGATTGCTTGAGGCCAGAAATTCAAGACTAGCCTGAGCAATGTAGCAAGATCCTGTCTCTACAGAAAATAAAAAATTAGGCAGGCATGGTGGCACATGCCTGTAGTCCTAACTACTAACTACTAACTACTAGGGAGGATGAGATAGGAGGATCCCTTGAGCCCAGGGGTTAGAGACTGCAGTGAGGTATGATTGCACCACTGAACTCAAGCCTGGGTGACAGAGCAAGACCCTGTCTCGGAAAAAAAAAATTTTAAAAAGATAAATATATTTATAGAGAACTAATAAATGACAAAAATAGCTATAAATCTCAAACATTTATGGAAGCAAATAGAGATGATACATCCAGATCAAAAATGTAATAATCATATATTAATAGTTAGCAGCAACATGACAATCTCCCTAAGAGATGGTTACTGTTTTATATACTTTCTATAGTCTTAATAGTATCTAGAAACATATTTTCGTCCACATCTTAATAGCAGTGTGAACTTAGAGTTAAATCACAACTTGCATGCATTTAAAATGTTAATTTTAATGTATTTTGGTAAATTTTATATCTCAACTTGAAGGGAAAATTTAATCCTATAGCATAGATATGTCAGAAAATGCTTATTCATATATACAGGGACTCTAATAGCCAGTTTTGCCAAGAATTTTCTTTTTTTCTTCTTTATTTATTTATTTATTTATTTATTTGAGACAGAGTCTTGCTCTGTCGCCTGGGCTAGAGTGCTGTGACATCAGCCTAGCTCACAGCAACCTCAAACTCCTGGGCTCAAGCAATCCTTCTGCCTCAGCTTCCCAAGTAGCTGGGACTACAGCCATGCGCCACCATGCCCAGCTACTTTCTATGTATATTTTTAGTTGTCCAGCTAACTTCTTTCTATTTTTAGTAGAGACGGAGTCTCTCTCTTGTTCAGGCTGGTCTCAAACTCCTGAGTTCAAATGATCCTCCCGCCTGGGCCTCCCAGAGTGCTGGGATTATAGGCATGAGCCACAGCGCCTGGCCAAGAATTTTCTTAAAGCAATGCACAGAAGCATATTGATTGGTTAGTACTCATTTTCCACACTTCTGGGGTCTCATCTTGCAAACAAGGTAAATAGAACAGCTCTCCCCAAGAACAGCCCCTCAGGACCAAAGTCCTCTCCATGCCAGAGCTGGGGCTTCCAAAGTCCTTCATTTCTCCCTCACCACCCCTCTTTAATATTTCTTTCTTTTCTGATTTCTCACTCAACCTTTTTCTGCCCACCTCTGTCCTTGCTGCTGGAGAAGTAAGTGGAACTTCCAGCTATCATCACCAGGATGCATATGAAGTCTAACTGCATATTAAACCCCAGGATTTCCTTGGACTACTTTGGACACCTAATTTTTGTGTAAAGTTATTTCTATGAAACATTGGGCTCAATGTTCTAAACAATTAAACTATAAATTTTACTGTAAGACTATTGTGTTTTTTTTTAATTTTGTATATTCTATCCATTATGAGATATGTCGCATTCTATAATCTGTGACCACGGATCATGCCTATATTTTCATGGCCCCTTTTTAAATTAATGTCTTTCTAAGTGTTCAGAGTATGTTTTTAACCAGCTAATATCTCCCCCTTCCTTGTTGATCTGAATTAAATCCGGAAGAAAAAAATTATCCTAATAACTTTCTTTTCCTTCTCCAGATGAAACTGTTAGCATGACAAGGAAAAAAATTATTAGCTTTTCCACCTCTATTGCAATAATATTTCTAGTAGATATCAGGATAATTTAGGGCTTCCATTGTTACAAAAGCTTGCCTATCTCTCTCTGATTTTGAAATTATCATTAGAAATAAAAAGCATCCATGCCCTTCATCTAGCCAGCCATCTATATAAACACAGTACTATATACCCCTACAACATGATGCTTCTGTTTGTATTTCTGTTATTTTATTTTAATGGTTTTTACTAAGCTTCTACTCAAAAATCTATCGAGTCCTCCCACACCTTGTTTTTCAGTATGTCTCCTTATTTGCATCCACTGAGATTTGAATGTATGTGAAAAATTTGAAATAAATAATACTAATTGACACAAAGTAAAAAATATTTTGCTATTACAAGATCAGAGGAGTGATAATTTAGAAAGACATACGTAATTTCTAACAGTAATAAAAGAGTTTTGAACATTTATTCTTCTTGGCTGATCTTATTAGTAACTATTATAAGATCATTTGACACTTCATTTTATTATTTTTTGATAAATTTAAGGGGTATAAATTCAGTTTTGTTACATAACTATATTGTGTAGTGGTGAATGCTGGGATTTTAGTGTAACCGTCACCCGAATCGTATACACTGTAACAATGACACTTCATTTTAAAGTACACTAGTCATCCATTGTCCTGGAGGGATACATTTGAAGACCACCAGTGGATGCCTGAATCTCTACATAATATCAAACCCATTTGCTGTCAATTAATACATGTTTCTGTTTATGTCTTCTGCCTATAAATTTAATGCCTTTTCCATCCTAACTAAGCATTTTTCATGGTGTTTATTATTTTACCATTTAGTTCCAATTGATCTTTCCATAATCTGAACATTGGAGCTTGAATGTGACTTTACCTTCTATGCCCACATAAAGGAGCAACACAGAGGGACCATTTGATGCATATCCCAACCTCTCACTCAGTTTTCTTCTAAACGTGGTTCAGGTCAATATTTGCTAGTTATAGGATAATTTTAAGATAAAACTTAAGATTGTTAACTAAAAAAAAAGGAAGGTTGCATAAAATTATCTATACTTTTATCCTCTGCCTGAAATGATAATAATTATCTGGATAAATATATAAAACATTGTTAATTATTAGAGGAATTATTTTGTGGAAGATAGGAAGAATCTTTATTCAGTAATTTTACTTTCTAACTTAACAATTTATGTAGTGTTTGAATGATTTAAAATCAGCAGTTATTACTTACCTAATTGGAAAAAGATAGTTTTTCAAAAGACAAGCTTCATAGAAAAGCCAAATGATATAATGGAAAGTAATGGAATTTAGAGTCAGAAAACATGGCAACTCTCTACCCATGTAACTTAATAGGTGTAATTTATTCCTTTTGAGCCTAAGTATTTCATATTTTATCTGTAAAATATGATTAATAATTACCAGCCTACAAGGTTGTTGAGCATGCAACATATGAGAAATATGAACTGTAAATAGCAGGACACATTTGGTAGTTCTGTATCAACAATTTTATACTGACTTATAGATACTTAGAAGGAAATTAAGAGAGAAAGAGATGGGGGCTGGAGGAGAGTGGGCCTTTATTAAAATAATGGGAGCAAAATTCAATAAAGAAAGCTCATGTTTCTATGAAATAATTTTTTTGGATTCCACATGTGAGTGAGATCATACAGTGACTGGGGGAAGAGAAGGACGGATGGGAAAAGGATGGATGTTGATCAAAGGGTACCAAGTTTCAGTTCCACTAGAAGAATAAATTTTAGTGATCTATTGCTCTGCATGATGGGCACAGTTAACAATAATATATTTGAAAATTGCTGAAAATAGAAAAAACTTTTAATGTCCTCATCACAAAAATACATTGGTGAGGTGATGAATATGTAAATTGAGTTGATCGAATCTTTCTACAATGTATATATAAATATTCACAATTTTTATTTATCAATTAAAATAAATTAGAAAAGAAAGCTCATGTTGAAAAAAACTGAAGGTGAAGGTAGAAAAAAATAAAGTGGAAATTTACTGGAATACATTTTCAAAGAAGATAAAATAGCTATGTTGTGCTACAAACAGAGAGGAGGGGAATTGAAGAAAAGGTAACATAGTAAACAAGAAAGTCAAAAATTGGGGAAAAAATAGAGGTAATGACTTAGAGACTTTTAGAAATAGCACCAAGCTGTGAACTCTAAGAATGGTTATTAGATTTGAGAAGGATAGTTAAGCCTTTGCCACTCTTGCTTGTTGATAAAAAGATGTAAATATTTTCTAAGATTGTCCATTTAGTTTTATACTATATAGTTTGAGATTGAGAAGTGGTCAAAACTTAAACATAAATAGAAAAATTAGCCAGGTGTTGTGGTGCATACCTGTAGTCCCAGTTACTCGGGAGGCTGAGGCAGGAGGATTGTTTGAGCCCAGGTGTTTGAGATTGCAGTGAGCTATGATAACACATTGCACTCTAGCCCAAGCAAGAGACTCTATCTCAAAACAATAAAATTTAATCATAATTAAATAATACAAACAAAATTTGATCTACTGAATGTAATTCATCTCTTCATGGCTTCAGGTTACAATGAGCAGCAGAACAAGCTAAGGCATAAGCTTTGGAGTAAGGCAGAGGTCCCAGCTCTACCACTTTCATAGCTATGTAATCTTGTGCAAATTACTTTTCCTCCTTGAGCCTCATTTCCCTTATCTATTAAATGAAGGTAAAAATAATATCTATCCCATAAGGCTGTCAGGAGGAAAAAATAATGCGTTGCAATACTTGAGACTGAATACGTGGTAAATATTCTTGTAGTCATTGGAAAATGCCCCAGGCATTGTGCATCACTGATTCAAGAAGTGAAGTATTCAGAGAACTTCCTTCTGCCCATAGAACTCAGGGCTTCAATCGGCATCTTGAGAATTCAAATTGGTTACTTAGAAAGGAGTGAACAAGTGTGCGGGCATGATGTGGATTTATTTGTTTTTCTCTTAGGAGTTATTTTAACAATTTTGTTTTACGAATTCTAACAGACTTTCTGTAACTGTTCTACTACCTTCTATCGTTCTGTGCCCCTTGCTGGCAAGTACTGTCTTTCAATAAAGATGAGCCAATTTATTTGATGCTGCCTCTGGAAAAGAGAGGGGCCCTTTGGGTGCAAAGTGTGCCTGTCGTGCAGATGACTTCTCTTATCTAATGAAGTAGAGAGCTGAGCAGTTAGGGGAGGAAGTAGTGTTGGTAAAAGCAGTCTGTTCTCTGCACCCACTTCTCCCATCCATGTATGAATATCTTGTACAAGAGCCACTTCTACAAGAATTCCTAAAATTTGACATGCCTTGACAAGGGTGAGTCTCCTGGAGTTGATCATGTCTGAGTCTGTGCATGGCTGGTCTATCAGTGCAGTGTGTTTGGGCAACCATTTTCCCCTACTGCAAGGTATGTTTCCTTTTTATTGTTAGTGACAGTTTGCTTTATAAAATCTACCCAGTTTGGTGAAATTGTGAGAGACTAAATTGTGTTCATCCTCTAAATCTATAACATCTATAGAATATAATATGAACATCCAAATTTAGGTTTTTCTTTTGTTTAATTAATTAATATTTAACCATAAGGACTTCTGTGATGAGAAACTAACTGTGGCTTATACACTAAGCTGATAGTGGTAATGAAGGATATATATGCCCGCTGCCTTTATACTTTCTGTGCCTCAGTTTCCTCATATGTATTAGTAGGAAATATGTCAATACCTTTTATTTGTCTCATAGGAGAATATTCAGTGCCATCTATGTTAGTTCTAAAATGTCTGTAAAGTTATTGATGCCTTCAAAATTACCTAATGTCATGTAAAATACTAATTTTAAAAGGATCGTATTGTAATGAGCTGTCAGTTTTAAATATTTTGATTTGATTTTTATTGTAAAAGCACAATCCACTTTAAAATTTATGTAAATATTAGCATCACATAGAAATCATATTCTGTTTAATTTTATAGCCATCATTTATTTTTTATCTGACTCTCTTTGTAATTTTCTTTTCAATTGCCTTTAGGGAACAATATGCAAACTCTTCAAGAACTCATTTAACTCCTATCAATTCTTACCAATAAAAATCAAAGATTATATAGTATCATACAAATATTTTAGTCACTTGGGTAAGAGGGAGTCCCTTCAATTCTACTAAATCAGTTTTTGTATTAAAACAATTATTCATTTTATTTCATCACTTTAACTATAGGCCAGCAAACTCTTTACAACCTTTCTCAAACACAAAAAACCCAGAAAGTATTATATATGTAAAAACAAAATTTACATTCTAAAAAAAGCAAATCTATGTCACAATAAGATGAATACATGAATAAGGAAAGACTGCTATAATTCATCTTTGTGAAATAAATTAATTAGAATACAATTTTGTAATTTATAAAATTTTGTTTGATACTCACAGCAATCTTTTGGGATGAGTAAAAGCATGATTATGTATCTTCTCTGGTGTTGTTAGTTATTTGACTTCCTGACCGGAGTCAGTAACAATCTATTCTACTTGTGAAAGATCTAAGAGTCATCTGAACAAGCAGGAGTTGAAGTATTAAAACCACTGGTTTTATCTCATGTCTGGAATTGAAAAGATTTGTCAACCAGTCAAAATCTGCATTAATTGTATATGTAGAGAAATAAGAAAACAAATCTAGAAGTTGAAGTGAAAAGTCTGAAAAGCAAAATATGTAGATTAAAATTAAATGCGAGCTGTTTTAGGGAAAGATATGCTGAAATTTACTACGCAAATAAGCCAAGCCTCACTCTGAAAAATGTCTTTAGAGAGAGTACAAACATAGGAGCAGCAGCATGGCCACCAAATTCTCTGGAGGTAGATGTAATCTTGAATTTATTAATTCTAGCAGATCATGTTCTCTGCCCTTAGAGAAAAGGTATTACATGTTGGCAACTGAGGTGTGAAGAACCAAAGGCCCAGATCTTTGCTTGTATTCTGTAGAAATCATGCCTTGCCCAAGTCTAGATTTGGTTGGATTCATTTCCAATGAATGAAAAGCAGAAACCTGGAAAAGACTAAAATTGAAACTTAGATAATTTAAAAGATTTAAGCTCTAAGGATAGTAGATACTGGACCTAGAGAATTTAGAAACCTGTCTTTGGACAAGAGGGCAATCATGGGAAGCAGGTAGGCATCTTGCAACAGCTTCAGAGATGTCCCATCCCCGGGATGGCACTGGTTGCATTTTTCATGAAGTTTGCTCTAAAATTCAAAGCAGACACTGAGAAGTTCTGACAGGCTAGTTCTGAGTTTCATTGATTCACCGAATCATTTATTCAATTATTAATATTAAATCTTTGAGCTTCCGCTACAAGTCAGGCAGTATGCTAGGCCCTGCAGCTGTCATATAGACTTGGCTCATGTTTTCTGCAACCTAAATTTTATTTCTTTCTCAAAAATGACATTATTCATCAGAATGGGAGATACATACTGAACTATAGAATGGAACAAAAGTAGGACCCTTCCAAAATGGGAAAGGAATACACAAGAATGGAAATTGAAGTGAGGTTGAGGTTGGGTAAATAAAACTATGGGATTAATTATATGCAATTAATTACTCTTACCTTATGTTTATAATTAAGGGAAAAAGCCTTTCTAAAAATCACATGCTTTTATACACGGGTTTGAATTTGCCATTTGCCAATGAAAATCTCTTTCTTAGCAGCTAAAATAAATTTATATAAATTAAAACAAAAAAGAGAAAAATCCTTCCTGGGTTACTAAATTGTTAGAGCTAAGAACATACATAATGTAAGAAGTTTGTTGTAAAGTCATTTGAAAGGGATGTACTGATCTGTAACTACCTTAGCTATATCTTAGGGCAGAATAATCCCCCTTGATCCTGTAATCTGGAATCCAGAATTTTGGTAGCTCCATAAAATATTTCCAAATATGAAGAATTAATTTTATTTGACATTACAAAAGAGAGATACAGTAACTAGACAAGGTTTTGGATAGGAGATTTTAAAAAGCTTGAAGAAAATTCATTATCATAAAATCAATTATTGAGATCCACTGTATTTATGTCACTTAGAATTACATGGGAGAAATTTTAAGCTGCTTCCTCAAAGAATTACAATTTGAAAAGAAAATTTCAGTGTAGGAAAGGTTAGCTAATGGATAGATCATATCATATTTGGGAATGTTTATTTAGATGACACAGTATTCATACTTCCTCATCTGAAATACACAGTGGTTGAATAAGCATTATCTCTAAGTTTTCTCATAACTTGAATACTATGATTTTGTGAACCCTAAGAAGTCAGAATTTTAAATAACTTGTATACTTGCTATTATGTAATTGGAAAATTAGACATTGGTTATTTAAGATTTCTTAAATCATTACATAGGGGAGCTATTCAGAAAGTATCCATTATTATTATAATAATGTTATATTATATTTAATATAATATTTATTTATAATTTATTTGTTTATAATTTATTTATTTATAATATTTAATATAATATAATAAATTATATTAAATATAATATAACATTAATATAACATATTAACAATAGCTGGATATTTTTTGGACAGCCCTCATATATGTTATATCTTTTGAACAACTTGTAGATTGGCTTTGCCTGTTTATTTTCTTTTTTACCTCTTTAAATTGAGTATTTATAGATAGCATTAGGAAGTGTGCTTAATTTTAATTTTTCTTTAATTTTTAAACATATATATATATTTATTTATTTGAGACAGAGTCTTGCTCCATCACCCAAACTGGAGTGCACTGGCAAGACCATAGCTCACTGTAACTTTGAACTCCTGGACTCAACCAATCCTCCTGCCTCAGCTTCCCAAGTAGCCAGGACTATAGGTGTGTGCCACCATGCCTGGCTAATTTTTTTGTAGAAATGGGGTCTCAGTATGTTACCCAGACTGGTCTTGAACTCCTGGCCTCAAGTGATCCTTCTGCCTCAGCCTCCCAAAGTGCTGGTATTATAGGTGTAAACCATCATGCCCAGCCACAATTTTTCCTTAAAAAGAAGCCAACTTTAATATTCACTAACTGATAAAAAAAAATATGCATCCTTTATTATTATATGTGGACAATAATTTTTTTCTGAATTTAACCCAGTTTGGCAACTTTGCATAAACAAGCAAGGAAGAATTTATTCAAGACTTTTACAATAGGAGAGAAAGACCAGAACTCCACCTGAACTCTACTCCACTAAAATGTGGAGAAGGTTTTGTTAATTGGTTTTACCAAAAGGAAACTGTCTTAACTTCAATGCAGAAGGTAGTTTTGTAACTTAGAGCAAGGCACCCATGGCGGTTAGGCTCCTACCCTCCAACAGAGAAAGGGAATAAGAGCCCTATCTTCCTTGGTGATTACATTTCAAAGGGATGGCTCCCAGGTCCTTGAGAGAGACATTTCTGGGCTGTAAAACTGGCAAGAAGCTTTTCAAATGATTTACATTTCAAAGGAGGAAAGATTTTGCAATTACAATTTTTCTAAAGTAAAGGCTCTAAGACAAGAGAGATCAAGGGCCTAGAGTCAGAAAGAAGCCTGTCTAAAATTTAGTCAAGCTGAAGGGAACAGTTAGGCCAAATTGGCCAATGTATTATGTTTTTTCCAAGGTCCTTTGATTGCTGACCTTCTGGGTAGACTCATTTTGATTCCCGAAGATGAACAGGAAGAGGGTGATGTTTCGGCAGGCTCTTTTACTCTCTGTTACCCACTATTTATTCCTCGAGAAGCTGCCCTTATGGCCTTTAAATTCTATAAGTTGAGTAGAAATTAGATATTTATCCGAGTAACAAACAAAAAAAACATAACTCGATGGGATTGCACGGAAGAGGATTAGCATTGAAACACAATTAGTAGTAGTATTTTTAGTACTTTTATAGAGCATAACCATTATGATGAATACTACAGAGATGTGGTTCTATTGCAAAGATAAGTAAATTCAGTAGTAAGTCATGCTAAGCGACTACTTAAATAGAATAGACACATTCTTATATTAGCAGCTTCTTGCCTTCAACTTGAAATTAAAAGAGAAAAGGTGTTTATATGCCATTTTGTTAAGAAGACAGCCATAATTATTAATTCTTTTTTCTTCAGAATCTTCTCAACAAAAGGACATTAATTCTGGAACATTCTACAATGCTATAATGCTGAAAATGATGCCAAATAAAATTGCTCATAAAAATGTCAGTTAGAAAAGTTAACTAGTTAATTTTTATTTCTCTGAAAGTTAGATCTCTCTAATATCTATTTTTTGAACGCTGTTTAGGGTAATTAGGTATGATTGTCCAGTTACTTGGGGAAGAGCAGATGTGACTGGTATTGTTGAGATCATAATTTTAGGCTGCTAATGTGATGCTGACCATACAAAGGAATGTGAGGGTAAGATAGCTAAGGAGATGTAAAGATTGGAAACTGGGAGTCTTTGAAATACATTTAAAAGATTTATAGCCAGGGCTAAAAATCTTTTTTTTTTTCCTTCCTCTTTTTTCTTCTTTGCTACCATTCCTATAGTAACTAAATTCTTGGGTACTTCTCTCTCCCTTTCCAACCTTTTCCTTCCATTTCTTTCTCCTTTAACAATGCTTTTCTCTAGGAAAATAGGACACAGAAAGAACATATAACTTTTAGCAGCCATCAGCAAGAAAATCCTAATCATGCCAGAACTCAGTAAGCCATGTCTGAAGATTCACCCTTCCCTCTGGGTTTAATAGGATAAAGCTAGTAGCAGAATAGAAATTGAGAAATGTGGTTCTACTGATAAGGAAACCATGCCATAAACTATGAATTAGCAGCAGTTCACCAGATTTACTCAGGAGTGTTTCATTGCTATTATATTGCCTGTTTTATCCTTTGGCTTCTATGGACATATTATTTGAGATAATGACCTTTCATCTATTTGCACAGGTGCAAGGAAAAAAGGGCCTAAAATGTACATGCAACACACACACACAAGCACACCAAGCATACCAAATTATGGAAAAGAATAATTCATCAATAAAGCAAATGTTGTGAAATCCTGTGACTCATCATTCATGATTTACTCATAACACAAATTAAAAAATAATTCTGAAAAAAGTTGACAGATTGAACCAGAGGCATAAATCTAAGCTATCCAGGAAGTATAACTCTGTACAGTAACACTATGGAAACAGCTGCTGTCTTTGTGTAGCTCACACATCGGCTGCTTTTGTAGACCCTAATGAAGACAAAACTGATAAACAGGTTAGAAATTGCCAGAAATCAGAGACACTCTGCTTAAAAATCACTAAAAATGAATAGTATTTTGGCCAATGCTACTCTTCATTTATCTAAAGATTTATAGAATGAGTGTCTTATGTGTAAAGAGTCTTATAAGTGTCTTATGTGTAGCTGCTTCTCCAGGAGAGTGTCCATCAGGCAATTACCAAATAACATGGCAGAGGGGCACTTTGTGTATCCAAAAAGCCTTAAGATCTCTGGCATAGCTGAATTTCCTACTGTGGATTAAAACTTTTAATCAGGTATGTTTTTAAAACAAAATAAACCTAGTTCATAAAATGAACTGTTGAATAGTTTAATGTAAAAAAAAAACATTTCAAAGGTATTTCATTTAAATGCAAATGTGGACTATAAGTTATTAAAGAGAATGGAGCTTTTCATATTCTTGTTTTTCTAGACACCTGGGATCAAAATCACCTTTTGAACTTGCAAAGTAAGCTTCTAAACATAAATCTTACTGTTAGGATTTAAGTTCCTTATTTTTACTGTTAAAAGACAAATGCTACCTAACACCTTATCTGCAGCATTAATTGTCCCTTAAAGACAAGGCAACTGAATTAACAGGGGAAAGGGTAGGACTCTAAAACATTTAGGTCATGGCTTTGGAATCAAAGCTCTCAGCAGTTTCATGCTTTGTGGATAATTAAAATCGATACAAAATAATTACACAGCTAGAAGGATCTCTGGATACTTAATCCAGTCCCTTGTCTCCAGGAGAAACTAACTCTAGTTCAAACTAACCTCCACACAGCCATCTGGATTATATGAGAGAAATGGGGACTGTAGGTTCACTCTCAGCACTTACCAAGAATATCGCAAATGTGGCTTGGTAACAAGTGTTTAGAAAGAGATTATTTCTTATAAGCATGACTTTGATATCATACAACCATCTTCTACAGTCTCGAAATCAGCAATGGAAGGCAATGATGGCCAACAGGACATTCATTTTTCATATTACCTTTATAGAAATTTTAGGATTTCTGGCAATGTCTCCTCTACTAAGTAGTTTTGTCATCTTTAATGTATCTTATATCTTATCTTAAAAGTCCAGATCAGGTGCTACTTCCGCCATGAATTTTACCAATCTCAATTCTAATGGATTATTTTATTTTTGACTCCTTTATTTAGTTAGACTTTAGGATATATACATAACTCCGTAAGGTAGATATAGATAACCATGTAAAGTAGCATTTGCCATCTCCACCTAAATGAGAGGCCCTTGAATGCTCGTCCGCAGAGCCTAGAACAATGCTTTTTACTTAGTCACTACTTAGCAATTGCTGGTTGGTAATAATTTTTTCTAAATCTTGTTGAAACTCATTCTCTTCATTTTTCTGTCTTCAGAGGAGATGAGGACAAACATGAGAAGTATTCAGTCTCCTGACTGATTTCAATTATTTATTCCAACATTATGTTTCTTTTCATTCCATTTTTAAGGCATTTTTAAAAATTTTATGTGCTCAGGCATCATAAGAACAAAGGAAAACAAGTATTTCCAAGTTCCATTAATGTTCCACTTTCTTTAAGTAAAATTTAATATGACAAAATTACTGTGCAACAGAAGATTTTGGATGGTCCTTTGGAGTTTAATTTTATTTTTAGATACCTTTTTTTTTCCTAAAGGAAATGGCAGTGGTTATTGAAGCTTTTTGTAAATCAGTAGAATTCAAAATCCCTAAAGTAATGTGTCAAGTTAGATTAGTGGACTAGTCCAATGATACTTTCCCTTTCATAAAGGTCACCATTGAAAACATTTGTGTATCTACATTACTAAATTGAACTGGTGATGTTGAAAATTTAATTGTGTGCTCTATGAGAATAACCACAGTCAGATACATTCATTTAGAACATTACTTAATAGAATCTACACGCACACACTCTGTATAACAGGTTTGAAAAAAAATGATGGGTCATTTTCATTGATAGGGAAAGTCTTAGGGAAATTTTATGTATCACATCCACTACATGCTTTGAAAAAACAGAAGAGAACTTTTCATCAGTATTCAACATCAGACAACCATATGGAACTACATCCTATTTAGACCCATGATATTCCCCTTAATACTACCATCCTTGACTACTGGCCAAAATGAAAGATTACTATTAGAGGAAATATTTCTCATTGATTGCCATTTCTACAACCAAGAGCCTTCATAATCATTCTCTACATTCTGAGTGACATCCTGCATTTCTTTACAAAATGCTTCTTCTTCCTCCTTGAGCTAATAGACACCTGGTTAGTTTACCTGCCAAGAAACCAGGGCATCCCAGGTAGAGGCTATTCATTCCATTGCACCAGGGAGTAGGGTGCAGGAGAAGAGGGCTGAAAGTGGGGGTGATATTCTCCTCAGTTCCCATTGCCACTCAAGGACCATTAATTTCCTTTCATGCAAAACTCTTCCTCTGCACACACATCCCAGCACTGTCTTCTAATTATTGAAGACACCGGAATCTGGCTTACTATTTTTCCTTTGGCCCCAAATCCAAGCATCTTTTTACATAACTTCAATGTCTTTGTAGAAAATTCATCAATTTATCGCAACACCCTTTATCAACACTCTAGTCAGCAAATATTATCAAGCCTCAGGTGCAAAGAAAAGAGCCCTTCATTTGAGTCCTTATTATTCATAGAATCTCTCTCTCTCTCTCTCTCTTCCCCACCCCATTCAGCTTCCATGTCCTTTAACCCTATAATTACCAATTTAATCTTCCCAAAGCACCACATTAATCCAGGCATTCAGTGCTTCCCATTACCACATGTAATCTTATCCTGAAAGTCAATGACCTTCAAAATTGGTCCTGAACCTTTGTCTCATTTTTTTTTTCACTTGCACAAGAGTATAATAAATCCAGCAGTTCTCCAAATCTACCTGTCTTTCCAGACTCCAAGTCTTTCTCATGGTTTCTCTCCATCTTTCCAACCTTCTCCCCCTTTAAAATCCAAATTGCCAGCTACTTCATGACCTTTCTATATGTAAATGTCCATGTCCTTCTCTGAACTTCTACAGAATTGTGTCCAACTGTCTAAAAGCATTTAATCTCTTGTTTTGTGGTTAACTGTGCTTTTTTCTAAGTTTGATTAACTACCTGAAAGGAGGTACCACCTTACTATGTTAGTAAAATAGGGTTATTAATTCAGTGTCTGACTCTAATTAGCTCTTTCTGACTTTTCACTTCACTTCTATGAACTACAGTTGTAGAGTATAGTATGTAACACAAGGATGTTGGTTAAAACTGTGCGTTAAGTTCTGTATGTGTCCTATGAAATTGTCAGAAAAAATAACACATCTTTCCTTTGTTTATTTTTCCCACATCACTATCTAATAGCCTAATAATAGTAAATATTCAGTAAGTATTTAGGAGGTGAGTATTTTACTAAATTCTTTTGTACAGGGCACAAATATTTACAGTTTATAATCCATTTGGGGCACTAGGTCTTCAGTCATTTACCATTTCTTTCGTCCCATCTGTGATTGTATTGTTCACTGAGCCTGATCTTACAGACCACAACTCTAGCCTATAGCAAATGCTAAAACTAGTAGAAAAACCATGGCATTCTAGGTTTGGAAAAACAGATTTTTAAGTTTCAGTGACAAGTTGTACAATGTTACAATGCCACAATTGTTTTAAAAAGACTTTGCAAAATTTTCAAGTACAACTCATCATTATGGATCTTGTACCTTCCTAGATATTTCCGTAATAAAACTGTGTAATAAGGTCCCATTACATGGTCCATCTTGCTTGAACCTTCTACTAAGTCAGAAGTTATAACTTCTTTGTGTTGAATTGGTTGCCTATAATCACTAATTTGGCATAATTATATAGGTGTTTCTTTAAATAATGATATCTTGTAAATATTACAATTTACATCTTAGAAACCTATATCTTTTTGGATATGTACATTGATAAACAACATTTAAAATTAGTTTATTTTTATAAAGAATTCATAATTTTAAGAATCTCTGAGAAGGGATATATGCCAGCAGATGCTTAGTTTTCAATATAGCCCAAATATACCCTATGCTTAGGGAATAATTTTTCTTTTTTAAACAGTTAAATAAGAGTAAATTTGGTGAATGCTATCCCTCTCTCCACCATATATAGTACAGGCATGGTTTTGTTAGCTATCAAAGAGATTAATATCATTGGTCTTTGTCCTGAAGATGAAGCCTTATTGATAAATAAGGTACAATAAACAGCATAGTTTTATTTTAAAAGTGGCAACAAGCTTCTAACTCAGCCTCAGGGCTTTGATTTTGTATACCATCTGATATTTATTTGTAAGTGAACTTCATTTTAGGTTTATCTTGGGAGTTCAGAATGCAAATATAGCAACAAAATTCCTGGGAGGAAAATGCAGCTATTGAAAATTCCCTTAGAGAATTGTTTAAAGGACAAGTTATTTCTTTTACTGCAATAAATAAAATAAAAGAATATTGTGACCAAAGCATGAGAGAAATGAAGTTAATCTGAATTAAATACAGAACAGAAATAAATTTAAGTTATAATAAATTCAAAACAGAAATATACCTTATTTATAATCACAATATTTGATTTTTCCTTTAAATATAATTTTAGAGAAACTAAATTACTTAAATTTTTATTTTAATAAACACACACATATATTGTAGCCCTCTGTTATAATAACTGAGAATAGTGTCCAGTGTGCAAAAGTATTTTAAATTAATAAAGAATAATTTTGAAGCAAAAATGTTTTTGCTTAGATTTGGGATATGATTCAGCATTTGAAATGTATAATTTCCTAAAAGATGTTGAAGAGATAAATTGTACTCAATTTGTACTCAATTTGAAATAAGATTTTAAGAGCGATTTCCATTATTATATTCCCAAATCTGGAAATATGTGTAAGAATGACAACTTTGATCACCGCCACATTAGTTTTCCTTCCTTATCAATTTCTTAGAAAGGAAAGCTTTAAAAAATGTGTATGCTTAGCCACAGGACAGAAATGAACTTGTAAATAATATAGCAATTCAGCTGTTTGATTTGTTTTTTAATAAATAAGTAAATATTTCATTTTTATGAATTATTTTTAGACTTTGGAAATGTAAATGCACCTTGACTTGATGTTTTTATTACCTGAGTATTTGTGGATAATTAACTGTGCAAGTTTATAGTCCAAGATATTCTTTCATGTATGTTTTTCTTTGCAAGTTATAACATATATATGTATACACATGTGTCTATATAATATATCACATACATATAATATACATATACAATGTACATATGTATATACATATAAAATACATTCATATGCATCTTATGTGTTATATATATATTTATTTCTTTGTAAGATTATACAATTTTGGGTTAATCAGTGATGTGATTGGTTAGCAAGCCAAACCTCTTTCCCCTGTTCAGGAAATGAGATTAGCACTGCTTCTGTGACATACTCATGGAATCATCTGTCTTTGGTGCTAATCTAGTCAAATTATCATTGTGCTTCATTAATGTGGATTTTGGCAGTTTAATTCAAAGACATGATTCTAATGGTATTAATGGAAAATCACTTCCATTTCCATACAAGGTAAAGGAAGGTCATTTTGTTCAGCGTGCCCTTACTCAGTCCCCTGTGTATTCCCCAACAACCAACATGCCTCCCATATCCTACATAAAACCAAAGGCAGCCCTTCTTGGTTTTACTACTTTTTCTAATATCCCTTAGCCTTGTAGGAGATTTGAGGAGGCACAAAAAAGTCTAGTTCAAAATATGTGGTTTCCTCTTTAGTGTTACCACTGTACCATGAAAAAATTTTAGGCTATAACAGGTCAATAATATTGCAGCAGACTAAAAACACACAAATAATTATATAATGGAGAATTATAACATAAAACCCTTTTGTTTTTATTTCAATAAAATATTCTTTTAAAAGTATTTAAAATCTGAAATAAGAATTTCCAAAATATCATTTTTTACAGCCAAGGAACAGATTATTCATTCCCACAAAAATATGCTGGAAATCTGATAAATGTTATATATCTCCTAACAGGAAACAAGAAAGACAAATTTCTTGCCCTTGAGAAGCTTACATTCTAGTAATACTTAATGGATGAAAGCATGTATTTATAAAACCTGGGAGCTATTGCTAAAACTACTAAACTCAGTAATTCTATAGAGCTGATAGCATTACACTAAATAAGTAACAAATATTTTTTTGATGATTCACTTACTCACCAAATTTGATGAGCAGTGAAGATACCTATTTAGTTAAATATCCTAGCTTTGGGAATGAATCATAAAAACACTGGATTTGATCAGAATGTGATGAGTCTGCCTTTTAGTCTAAAAGGGTAATTTATCTATTTAAAAAAAAACCTAGAACCAAGTTTTGTTTCCCAAAATATTTAATGACATTTATTTATTAACTATGCATGATTATTACTACATTGTGATGGAGTATCACTTCAGGTTTTTTGGATTTCTTTTTTTCCTTTTCCTTTTCCTGAAAGCTTTGCAGCTACTTCCTCCCACTGCCTTGGTTTCTTCCTATTCTTGCTGGAAGCCCCAGTTCCCTGGCAAATAGCAGGAATGTTATGGATTTAGGAACTAACCTTCAAGAAGGTACTTTAGATGATGATGTCCCTGGTGTAGTGCCCAATTCTTTAGCTTTTAGGAACAACTTGGCAAAATGAAAATATACCTAAAGATGGAGAAGGAAAAGAAAGGTATTTTCACATTGGGAATTTCTCACTGGTGAAGCCCTTTTCCTAAAAGAAACATCACTTGCATTTAGTCTAGATTATGCATAATGACCTGGAATTGGAAACCCAGTGGCTGGTGAATTGGGACTCTTTTGAAGCCAAGTCAAACAATGTAAGTTAGAGTATTCACACAGGCAATCAAATTCAACCAGATGAGTGAGGCAGTGCCTGAAAAAAGTTTGACTAAATCTAGAAAAAGAAAAGATTCACATAAAAGAAAATGGTGGATACAAGATTAAAATGTTAAGAAATATACTAAATTTGTGTTGTCCAGGCTAATAATATTCTTAGTGCCTAAGACCACAGAAAAACTGAAAATAGATAATGTAGCTTTGGAGGATGACAGGGATTATGTTTGTTAGTTTGTTTGTTTTTATTCCTATGTTTTCTTCAAAGTATTGTTAATCTTTATAGAACTACTTAGGTTATTTTCATTCGTTTGGAAAAGCCTGTTGCAGGAAGAACTGTTTAAAAAAATGATAGAATTTAAATAAATTGAGTCTCTACATAGGTAAGAGAAAAATAAATTAATGTAAGTCTTTTATATAAACCAATCTCTTAAAAAACCTTAATAAACATTTTA
Organism: Cheirogaleus medius; assembly: GCA_008086735.1. NCBI lineage: Eukaryota > Metazoa > Chordata > Mammalia > Primates > Cheirogaleidae > Cheirogaleus > Cheirogaleus medius. The sequence continues at coordinate 2,366,784 of VBSM01003169.1, forward strand.
TTGTAATCTAATAACATACCTCCATAGTCCAGTAGCATTCTAAAATACCAGCTATAAATCTTCAAGTTCATTTATTCAGGGAATTTAAAAAGAACAATAGAAATATTATATTAAAAATGGATATACTTAATGGTTATAGAGAAAGATACAAATACAACATGAAAGGTCCTGCAGATTATATTAACCATTTAATTAGGGAAAAGAGAGAGCCCTATTACTCGATAATTTTTTAAAGTCAGTGTTACTATAACTCAATATATTAAAGACTTTCAAATGAAGGAATTAGTCATGGAATAAAATTTTGTATAATTAATGATATATTTAATTTTCTTATTTAGTCATAGTGTTATCTTTACTCCTAATCAAAATATAATTTAGAGAATGTATTATTTCATCTAGAAATTAACAGCTGGCTTGTAAGAAACACTTAAGTTAGGTTAATTACTGCCTTTTAAAATTTTACAATATACTGTGACAGAAAATTAATGATGCTTACAGTATTTAGCATAGTTCATAACCCACATTTTAATGAAAACATACTATTATTAATGATACACATTCTACAGATATAATATAAGCCAATTGCTGGTCATTTACGTCTGTTCTATATAATTCTATAAAATGAGGCCAGATTTATTCTGTTTACTAATTTAGACTTCACAGAGAAAAATTTGCATTTAATATATTCGTGTGTATATTGGATTATATGAATTTAATCAACCTAAGGCATGACAAGTGGAGTTTGACTGACAGATTCTCAAGATTCTAATCTGGTCAAGAATTCATTTTCCTTTCATCTTATCACAGACATATGAGCATCTTAAATTAGACTGAACATGTTAGCATTTTAAGTAGTATCCATTTCCTTCATGTGCACTGTGCCAAAAGTGAGATAAGAACTTGCATAGTGTCCATGGAGAGATGCTTCCATAAAATGCCCTGATATTAAATGTATAACATCTTCAGTTCTGGAGTCTCAAGTTTAAGTTTACAGAAGCCTAAGTTAAAATCTGTTTTTTTTTTTTCCCTGTAGCAAAAATCAGAATACCTTACACCATATTATAACAACTGTCAAATTTCAGTTTCTCAAATAAGGTCACCTCTTTCTTTAGTCCTACTGGATTCAGTGGTTATCTTTATACCTGCTAATTATTGGCTATAGGATTTTTCCAAACCAAGGACTACAATTATTAAGAAATGTAGTATATCCCTGAGCTAACATGGGAACAGTTATTTTTGGAACCACAGACATAAAAATACTAGAAAGAGTGCCTCAATTGTTTTACTGCAGAAGATAATTTTAGAAATATAGAATTGGTATGGAATACTGGCAGGAAAGTTGATAAATGTGAATATTTGAGATGTCTGTATTAATAATTAATGTGAAATGCAATTTTATTACTTTTGTAAAGTAATACCAACCAATTTCTGTGCAGGGCTATGATAATGAGTAAAGTATGTCCACTGATTTCAAGGTAGTTCCAAGTAAGTTTAGAAGATGTAAGTTCTCACAAGACAATATAGCTAATTTTTTAAAAACCTTATAATATCCAGTTTGAGAGACCAAATAGGATGGTAGTTCCCTCTCATTAACTGGAAAGGACAAACAGGAAAATGTGAAACTAGGAAATCTAAACTACTTTAAATTATCTGAATGATGAAAACCTTTAGAATATGAATTTACATCTAATTTAATAGGAGGAGTAGATATAAATGATTTATTTTGGAGACAGAATCTCACTTGGTCACCCTGGTAGAGTGCAGTGACATCATCACAGCTCACTGCAACTTCAAACTCCTGAGCTCATGAGATCCTCCCGCCTTGGCCTCCCAAAGTGCTAGGATTACAGGCGTGAACCACTGTGCCCGGCCAATGAATATTATTCAATCAGTGCTTGTACATAGCAACAGAATAATTTTTTTAAAAAGTTACAGATGTTTTAGCATTTTTCTGTTAAACCACAATTCTAAAAAACAATTTTAAAAACACAAAGAAATTAAAAGCCTCCCTAGAATTATATCTCTTAAAAGTAACTACAATCATCAGTTTGGTGTGAATTCTTATAGATTTTTGATAATATATAAATATGCATTTTTACATTAATGACATTTGTGTATAATACTTTACTGTAGACTACTTTTTTATTCACTCATATGAGGCATAAACATTTCATATGAATGTATATGAACCCACTTTATAATTGTTTGTCACCACAGTGTTTCATTAAGTGAATGGACTATAATTTATCTAAATAATCCCTTTGAAGTATATTTCAATATAATGATATAAACAATCATGAAATATATGTAATTAAACAAAATAATCATGCAGCACACATACTTCTATTGAAATTTACATTTTGATACAGTTTCTGATAAGCCTCAGTGATAGGAAGAGACCAATTTTAGTGGAATATATACAAAATACCAGGAACTTTTTCACATATTATTTCATATAATCACATTTGGTTTTAGAAATTATGAGCATCATTTTACAGTAGAGGACAATATGTTTCAGAGAGGTTAAAAATTTCATTGAAAGACCCAATAATGGCAAAACTAATATTCAAAGCCAGTTGTGTTTGTGTGATTCCTTGTTCTTCTCAGGTCAACAAACTGCAAGAAAGGCACTTCAAATGTGCAAGTATGTTTGATTAGGTCATGATTTTTAATCAAGTGGTTTGACTTTCAAGTTGTGTTTCTTAAGCACAAACCTATGATTTTACTTTTTTAAAGAGCACCAAAATTGTGCTGTTCTGTTTTTCACCTAACATCTCTCATCCCATTGTTTTCATAATAAAGTCTCACATCTAACTTTTTACAAAACAAAGATTTTTTTTTCTTTTGAATAAAAACTTTTCATCATCTCCTAATTAGCTACATGTCAGTCTGTTATGGGACCAGGAGCTTCATTCATTTATTTATTAAACAAAACTTATGAAACAATTATTATTTGCTAGATTTATGCTGAACTCTAGGGATATAAAAGCAAATTAGATATCTCCTCAAAATAGTAGCTACCAATGTAGTAGGTAGGAAAGATACATGGGTAAGGAATTGATACAAAATAAGATATAAGGCAAAATGACACTCCAGAGATAATTTGGGATTCTAGTGCAAAACATATATGAGCACAGGTGTTATTCAGGTTTTCAGAACAACATTAATATGAAATTTAATAGTATAAATATTTTAAAGCAATTGGGACACTCCAAGGTGAGAGAACTGTTAGTTTAAAATGTACCATTTAATATGCTATGTCAGTTTGTAACTATATAAAGAAATAAAATGTAGAGTTATCATTAAAATAGGACTCCCTTGGTCTGTATTATGAGTCAGTGCAGTGAATAAGTTAGCCAGCCAACAATTGGACATCATGTTAAAAGCCAGATGAACGACCAGATTTCTTGTTCACCTGAGTATTTTGCCATTGTCTAGTCACAAGCTTCATGCAGCTCCCAGTGATTTGGCTGTGAGAGTGCTTACTGGAGCTGATGTGTCATTCAGAGTGTCTCCAGTGTCCACACTTCTGTCTGTTCTAATGACCACACTCAGCAAGCACCAGCTTTCGAAGGAGACTCCACTAATTAGCTTAGTCGACATAGCATCTGGTAACTGGTCGGTGGGATAAACAGAAAAGACTCCTGAAGTGAAGGATGGAAATATGAATTCTCCAGGCCACTCAGAACAAAATGAAATTATGAGCATACAACCCAAAGCCATGAGATGCTTGATCATTTGCATTAGCTGCAACTTTAACATTGCCTGGCACGAAATCCTGGGCCAAAATAGAGATAATTGGAATTACACAATCTCAGCACTTCAGTTTGGCATCAGTTTCATAATATAATAAAACTTATCATTTGTAAGCCTGTCTGTTTTTTCGAAAAAAGACTGAGAACAATTTGATCTGTCCTGCTACAGCAGACACTGATGCAGGTGGTTTAAAAACAAAGCATTTAATCAGGCAGGGTTTTACTTAAACTACTTGATGATTCATCATCCAGCCTCTGCTTATTGTCAATTGTGCCTCTCTGAGCTATTATTTATAGAATATTTAAAGAGCCTGGACTGCATGTGCCTCTGTCTTGGGTTCTATTGTACTATAAATTATAGGTCCAATTTGTTTCAAATTCAGCATGGACTGTCAGGATGCCATGACTCATCTTCTATTCAGACGAATACTGTATAGTAGCTATACAGAAAACTACTGTTGTCACTAACAATTTATGGGTAATCTGGAATATTCCTAGTCTACAGTTTTGTCAGGTTTAGGCCCATAAAATCATTCTATTCCTACATCCTTTTACATTTTACCCTGTTCCCCCACAGGACAAAAATAAATCAATGGCTTAGTGAACATTGAGTAAGATTATAGTCTCCTAAAATGGCTATTGCTATACAAGGTTATTCGGGATGATACAACACTTTCTCCATCATGGAAAGAGACCAACATTGCAGTATTTCCTAGGTAGAGACTACATACATTTCTTGAATCACATTTTATATCCTGAGGGTTTAGTTGTTTTGTAAGTTGACCATTAACAACAAAACAAATGAGAACTGGATTAAAGAAAGAAAAAATTGATCTTAAATGATAATTGCAATCAAATAAATATTTAGTTTACTTTACCCTCACAAGCTCCTGGAAGCAGAACAGTCTGCTTTCTTTATTACTGTACCTCAGCCTTTAGCTACATAGTAGAGATACAATAAAAATTGGAAAGTGATGCATGAATGAATGAGTCTGAAAGACAAATTGTGTAACTAGACCATTGTGAGTCCAGAGAAAGTTTTTTTTAAAAAAATAGTAAAGTGTAATAATAGGACTTATTGAATGATACAGAAAAGAGATGAAAAAGATATGTGTGTGTCTAGCCTAAGAGTTCACCTCAAAATGAACATCTCCTCCTCAGAGCACACATGCATTACTTGTGTGCTGCTATTGCACTCACTACATGTATTTGTTATTATTTCCTAGGGAGTATTTAGTTAGTTAGTTCATCTTTTTATTTCCACCATAGCATGTGCACATTCTAAGTACTGGAAATTCATTTATTGATAGACTGACCCATATTGAATACAATATTATTATCACCCAATCCTAAAATCTTTCCCAGTATATATAGGGAGTTGAGGTATTATCTTGAAAAGTCATGCAGATTGGAATAACGCACCAGAAGCAATGACTAAAAGAATTTATGCATAAATTTAAGCATAGACACAAATTTTAATGAAATTTGAAAGCTCAAACTGCAGTATAAAGTTAAGAAAACACAAATATTACTTTGACAGAAGAAAAAGGGTTTTGAATTTTTTCATAAAATATTCAGGAAGAAAAGAAGGTAGGTCGTGGATCAGGAGACTGAGAAATAAGGAATATGTAGAAGGGAAGGGGGAGGGAGAAGGCAGTGGATCAGATTTTTTGTTAGCACTAAGCTGGTTTGCTTTAGGCCCCTAGTCATGGCTGGCTTTTAAACCTATTCAAATGTCAAAAACAATCCTTAATGATATTTTTAAGTCCACTAATATTTTAGGTAGTTATATCTGAGGGTCAGTGATTTGCAGGTAAATTATTCAGATTTCCCTAGCAAACAAAGACACTTAATAGAATTCTTGGACTACTTAGAGAATCAGAGAGATATTTCCTCTAACTACTTTTTTTGTGGCTGTAGAGAAATAATGCATTAATCTGCAATTAGATCATGTCATCTTTCAGGATGTTTAGCTAAGGTGAAATGTGTAATTAGACATTTTAAATTGCATGTCACCTCCACCCACAGGGCTGACACATGTTGTTTTCTCTTTGGTACAGCTCTGTGTGAGGATTCACTCAGTATATCCAGAAGTCACCTTGACCATGAAAATAAGGCTGTTGCAAATTACAGCTTCAGAATTAGCTCAAACATTATCTTCCATTATTTGTATTCTTCAATATGAACAAGAATGCATTTGACAAATAAATTTTTCTTTTTCTTTTTTGCTTACTTATTCATTTAACATGAATTTTATATTTGAAGATATAATTAGTTAAATTTTCAAAATGATTAGCAAGTAGTGAATGACAGACTTAAAAGTGTTCTTATATGGTGCCTCATCTACTTTTAATTATGGTAAGAATATACATGAAAAGTCAGAGAAAGAAAGGAAGAGAGAGAAAAGAGAAAGAAAGAAAACATACATGTAAATATCTTCTTAATATTGGAACATTTGTTTCATCAGTTTGTTATGCATATAATAATTACCCTAGAGAATATTTTTCCATAATTTCATGTTTGTTATTATAAATAACTTTAAATAAGTATTTTTCGTTTGGGATTTTGTTAAATATTAGCACAGAGGGGAAAATAAAATATGTAACTCATCTACATGTACAAAATAATGAATCCTAAATATTAAAGACCCATTTGATAAATAGTACTTAAATAATTCAATGCTGCCTGCATTATATTTCTCTCTTCTTTTATTGTAATATTAACCAGAAATTTAAATTCTATTTTCGGGCATGGGATTATTCTGGGTATATGTGAAAAGGAAGTGATGATGGAATTTTTATTTTAGTGTTAACAACAGTTTTCAAGAGAGTTAATTAAAATCTTTATCTGAACACTGAAGATGGAAAAACTGTGTGAATGCATGTGCTGAGTTCATATGCCTTTGAGATTTTCTTTTCAATGTTATAATTTCACCTTTATAGTTTTTTTAATCCTTTCTCCTATAAAATCAGTATTTCTTGATGTCATTAATGCTGCTTCATTTTGAAGTGGCAATTAAATAGAGTTTCTAAGATATGTTGAAATACTTTAAAAAGAAAAGGGGTTAGCAATAATTTAGCAGTTCTGTTTAGTTTTGTCCTGCTACTCTATAACATGTCAGATTAAGGTGGCATCTGGATAATTAGCAGGATTAATATTCAGAAGATGAGAAAAGTGTTGCTTGATCAATTTTCAAACACATCATTCAGGTCTTTTCAGTAGACCTTGAGTGATATTCATAAAACACCAGTTGGGCCTTAGGGAGAAGTAAGTGCTTATTTGTAATACAGGTTTTTAGTTCGTATCTTAGGCCATTCAGGCTGCTAACAAAATACCTGAGACTGGGTAATTTATAAACAACAGAAATGTATTTCTCACAGTTTGTGTGAGATGTCCTAGATCAAGGCACCAGCCTTCCCATCACAGAGGAGCAAACAAGCTTCTCAGGCCACTTTTATAGAGTAAATCCCCATTAGGGACCTAATTACCTCCCTAAAACTCCACCTCTTAATACTATTTTGGGAGGCACGTACATAAAGACTATAGCAGTTGGTGTAATTGGTGGCCTTAGTGTCATTGAACAACACCTTTATAATGATCAGAAAGAAAATAATCTTTGCTTGCCCTTTACTGGGAGTTTGCAGGGACCATGCATTTTGTGCCCAGATCAGCTGCAGACTAGAGAGTAGAGCTTTCAATGGAAATTTTCAACAAATGAGATCAAGATCCTTAAACATTTCTTGGAAGAATTGTAACAGAAGATGAAGCATGGCTTTACCAGTATAATCCTGAAGACAAAGCACAATCAAAGCAATGGCAACCAAGAAGTGGAAGTGGTCCATCAAAGCAAAAGCAGATGGTCAAGAGCAAAGGTTATGGCAACAGTTTTTGGAGATTCCCAAAGCATTTTGCTTGTTGACTTTCTGAAGGACCAAAGAATAATAAGATCTACTTGTTACAACAGTGTTTTGATAGAGTTAGCCAAAACTTTAACAGAAAAATGCCTGGGAAATCTTCACCAGAGAGTCTTTCTCCACCATCGCAATGCGCCTGCTCATTCCTCTCATTGAAAAAATCAATGGGAAATTATTAGGTATCTATCTTAAAGTTCTGATTTAGCTCCTTCTGATTTCTTTTTGTTTCCTAATCTTAAAAAAAAACTTTAAAGGGCACCCATTTTTCTTCAGTTCATAATCTACAAAAGACTACATTGACAAAGTTAAATTCCCAGTCCATTTCTTTAAAGATGGACTAATTGGCTGGTATTATTACTTACAAAAATGTCTTAAACTTGGTGGAGCTTATGTTGAGAAATAAAGTTTATATTTTTTATTTTTATCTTTTAATTCCATTTTCCATGAACTTTTTGAAGTCTTCTCATATATAGGAGATCAAATCTCAATAAATGTCATAAACTAATCTGCTTTTAAAACACAGAGCTTCTACACAAATGTCCTTGCCAGTCATTAGTTTTGAAAATCAATACTTTTTTTTCATTTTTGATGGATATTTTAAGTTTAAATGATTGTATCATTGTTTCAAGTGTTTGGACCACATCCCTGAAAAGCATGAAAACCTCTTCAAGTTTCCTTTCTAGCAGTGGGATAAAGAGGGATATTAACTCACTTAATCCTTAAGACAATTTAATGAGGTCGATGGTTCTATTTTTCCAATTTTACTCATGGGAAAACTGATGATCAGGGAAGTTAAATAAATTGTTTATCATAGAAATAACAATTAGGAGCCAGACTTCAAATTCAAGCAGTGTGACTCCATATTATTTGTGTGCTTTATGTTAATATATGATGTAAAAATGTTCCAGATGTTTTTCAGAATGTTATTTCACTTTTGTGAAATATTTATTAAATGCACACCCCTCCACAATACCAGTCATTCTATCAATGTTGGTACTCTATTATTACCAAGACACTCTCTCTCAAATTATTACACATCACATTTATAATTCAGAAAAAGTACCTATGTTCAATAGAGTAAAGCACTTTCACTTTATAATATTTTTTCATATTATAGAAGTCTCCATCCTTACACCCACACTCTGACCTCTTATATTGCTCCATTCCACACAGACAAACTCATTTAGTTTCAGCCAAAGAAAAATATTAATCTCAAAATATGAACTTGACTTTGACATGAAAATGCAATTGATCTGCTAGATGACCACTGTGCACATAGATACTATATTTGAGTCTCTGTCTGTCTGTCTGTCTATCTATCTATCTACATATAGATATAGATATAGATATTTACATATAAATATATACATGAGTCAGGGCTATAAGTGTTCCCATCACTCAGATAGTGTTCATTGTATCTGGTAGGTAGATTTTTGCCCATCCCCTCTTTCCTCCTTCCCCCTGCTTGGTTTCCACTGAGTTTTACTTCCCTCTGTGCACATGTGTGCTCATTGGTTAGCTCCAATTTAATAGTGAGTACATGTGGAATTTGTTTTTCCATTCTTGAGATACTTGACTTAGGATAATGGCCTCCAGTTCCATACAAATTATTGCAAAGGCATTAATTCATCCTTCTTTGATGGCTGAGTCGTATTTCATGGTATACATCTAGCAAATTTTGTTAATCCACTCATGAATTGTTGGGTACTTGGGTTGATGCCACATGTTTGCAATTGTGAATTGTGCTGCAATAAACATTCAAGTGCAGATGTCTTTTTGATAAAATGACTTCTTTTCCTTTGGGTAAATACCCAGTAGTGGTAGGTCTACTTTTAGTTCTTTGAGGAACCTCTATACTGTTTTCCATAGAGCATTTTCCATGAATTTTTTTGAAGACCCTTCATAGTTGGTAGATTGAGCCATAAAAAACATTTATGGAAATCTGAAAAAATACAAACTATCATCCTAAAAACTTTGCCTATTATAATGAGTTCCAGTCTGATTTTCATGGAGAAAGTAATAATTTTAGAAAATGGAGATGGGACATTATCATAGTATTAAAAATAACTAAGAAGGTTGGAGGGCTTTTGGATTAATTTTTGTTTTTTAAGGACAGACACCTTAAAAATGTTATTGTTATTCAGGATCATGAAGTCCATTACATTAATAGTAAAAACCTAATAGTGTTTCGAGTAATTATTTTGCAAAATACTGATTAAGTAATTTGACAGCCAAACTTATTCTCCATTAACTATATAACTTTTGAAGTCACTGCTCCAGTGCTGATAGTAAGTCAATTTTTTCTTTGTAATCTTTATTTTTTAGTCCAACTGTTTTTGCTCTATTGAGTGTCAACTGCCTGTAGGCCAGAGGAAATCTCTCTTCATAGCTGCACCTTCATAACTAACACAGCAGCTGCTCAATACATGGGTCTTGAGTGAACAAATGGTAATGAATGAAAATTTGTCAGTCTGTTTTAACTTATTCCTACTTTATTTTAATTAGTTAATTTTGAGTAATAAAATTGACATTAAGATCTTGTGGTAAGGATACAGTGGTGGGAAACCTAAGAGCTGAGGTACAGTTGAACAGTGACATGGTCATAGAGGACAAACATCACTTAGACATGGCTCTCAGATCCATGAAAATTGGCAGCTATAGCAGAGAATTGTGCATTATTGGCACTTACTGACGCATGTTAAATGCAATTTCAAATTTATCACCAGTCATGTGTTTATCTCACTAAAATCACTACAGATTGACAACTTCATTAATAGTTAAATTAGAAAACCAAAAGAATAAACAAAACCTAGTTAAAAATAGTTACATGAGTAATAGTTGAATAGTTTTAAAACAGTTAAATTAGAAAAGTTATAAGTGAAACTAAATAAGTGAAAATTTAAAAAATGAAACAAAACATCTAATATTTTGCAGCAGGCTCTTTAAGATAATTAGGTATCTGAATATATATATGGAAGTTTTACTTATGATTATATCATTTTTTTGATCAAGAAGAATCTTCTGTTGATTAATTTTTGGTATTCAAATATAAGAATCTTGGAATTATGGTTATTCTGAAAATCCATTCTTCATATCAAATATTGTAATTCCTAATTGTCTCCTTTCTTCTACCTGTACACCTTGCCTCTGTCCTCAGTATGTTTGATGATTTTCTTCCCAAACTTATTAGTAGACCTCCTTCTCTGGAGCACATTTAGCCCATTTTTTCAAAACCATCTGGGCCGCAGAGCCCTTCCTGACTTGAAAAAGAAAAATCAAATAGAATAGGAGACCTATTTCAGTGATTTCTGTTCAGCAGGGTGAACATCAACTCTGTCCTTGGCCTACTTTATCAAAGGACCAAGGAGATAATGTCAGAAAAGGATTTGCTTTTGAAAGTTGTATCTCCCTGACTCCATCAGGTTTCCACTTATTGAGGGAAACTGATAAACAAACATCTGCTTAGGTTTTCTATCAACTGTCAATTTATTGGAGAATATATCTGTTTACCTCGATTATTGAGAAGAATACCTTAGAAGTATTTATGGGTTTTGTATTTTCTAGTTAAATAAAAATGCTTCCTAAATATCCTAGAGAAAACTCTCCTAAATTTCATATTCTACCCCTTGCTAAAACACTTATTAATATAATATTTAATATAATATTCAAGCATTAAGCATAATATATTATTTCACCTAATACAAACCTCTTTGGGATTGAATGTATTGAATTCAATTGTATTTTGAAACTTTTAAATGAGCTCAAAAGATTAAGTAATTTTTCTGTGGTCACAACATGTGTAGAGCCAGAATTGAATTGTGTTTCTTTCTGAAAAAAGAAAAGGCTTATGTTCTTTGCATTTCTTTGAGAGTCTAACTCTATGCTGGCTCGAATTCACTACTAGGTTTTTTGTTTTCAAGATCACATATGCATTTTTTTTTCATTTATTTGTTTATTGCTGGTGAGAATTTAAAATAGTACAGCCACTTTGGAAAACATTTGGGTAGTTTTCTGTAAGTTGCTCATTCCCCCCTTTTTTTTTTTT
>VBSM01003169.1:2378597-2408200 GCA_008086735.1 Cheirogaleus medius
CTCGGCCTCCCAGAGTGCTAGGATTACAGGCATGAGCCACTGCGCCCGGCCCTGTTTTTTGTTGTTTTAAAGGTTTTTCTTTTTGGGCTTTGTGCAAGCTTATCCTGTAGCCTATAAATGATTAATAAATACAGAAAATCACTACTAGAAAACTATCTCAAATTTTATGACCTAACTACATCAATCAAGTGGGTCAGTTTAGGAAGGAGATTGGAAAAATGTTGCAAGTATATATAAGTAAGTGTGTGAGTGTATCTTGTGTGGAGGTGGGAGAGAGAGATTGGCGTTTGTGTTTTCTCAGTCCTAATCTCTATAGGGAATTCTAAAACCAATCTGTCATTTAGACTCTTTTTTAAAAATGATATGGCTTATAGAAACAAGGGATTTTATTAATCAGAATTAGAAATAAATAACCGTATAATTTAACTCTTCCATCCTTTCCCTGAAATCCATTCACCAAGCCATAGCCAAAATGATGTTTTGAAAATGAAACTCTAAATCGAACTCCTCCAGTCCATTTAAAGATTTTTAATGACTTTCTTCTTATTTTATTGTGGTTAGAACACTTAACACAGATCTATCCTCTTAACAGATTTTTAAGTGTACAATATAGTATTGTTATCAATAGGCACAATGTTATACAGCAGATCTCTAGAACCAATTCATCTTGGATAAACTGAAACTTCATACCAGTTGAATAACAACTCCCATTTTCCCTTTCCTCCATTCCCTGGCAGTTGTTATTTTTTGAGTCTATGAGTTTGCCTATTTTAGATATTTCACAACAGTGGAATCATGCAGTAGCTATCTTAATATGACTGATGTATTTCACTTAGAAAAAACATCCTCAAATTTCATCTATCTTGTTGCATATTGCAGAATTTTCTTCTCTTTTTAAGACCAAATAATATTCCATAGCATGTATGTTACACATTTTGTATCCATATATCTGTACTCCTAGAAGAAACATAGGGGAAAACATCATGCCATTGGTCTCTGCAATGATTTTGTTGATTTGAAACCCAAAACACTGGCAACAAAAGCAAAACTAGACAAGGGGCCCTACATCAAACTAAAAGCTTCTGTGTAACAAAGGAAACAAGCAATAGATTGAAAAGGCAAGCTATAATAACCCTTCTAATATCCCAGTTGAAAATTGACCTAAAGACTCAAAAAGACATTTCTCAAAAGACATACAAATGGCCAATAAATATATGAAAAGATGGTTAACATCACTAATCATCAAGGAAATGCAAATCAAAACCACGTTGAGATATCACCCCACACCTGTTAGGGCAGCTATCATTAAAGAAAAAAAAAAGCACATGCTGGCAAGAATATGGAGGAATTGGAACACTTATTTGCCATTGGTGAGAATGGAAAATAGTGCAGCTGCTATAGCAAGCAACATGGAAGTTCCTCAAAAAGTTAAAAGTAGAACTACCATATGATCCAGCAATACCACTTCTGGTATTTAGCCAAAAGAATTTAAATCTGATCCCAAAGAGATATAACACTTGTATGTTCATTGCAGCACTCTTCACAACAGCCAAGATGTTGAAATAACCTAAATGTTCATCAATAGATGAATGAATTTAAAAAAGTGATATGTACACACAATGGAATACTATTCCACTTCCACTTTGCTTTCTGTGCTTCAGCTGCCCTGGGCACATGCTTGCTCACATCAGAACTTTTACTCATTCAGGGCCAGCTCCCTGGAACACTTTCTCCTCCAGGCCTCACTCAACTAATTTTTAGTAATAATTCTCAACACAGTGGCTGGCACATAGTAAGTACCTATACATATATGTAGGATAAATGAAAAAATTAATGAATAATTAATTGATGTGTATTTTCTCAGAAGCTCTGTAATAAAGGATAATCTGAAATTTGTTCATTAATTTTCCTTTTGCTTGAATTGGTTTTATATTATATTGGTTTATATTAAGGCCCCAACTCAATGTAAAGCTTCCCTTTCTTATATTCATATTCATATACCTGAATTTTTAAAAGATACTTAGCAGTTTAACAGAGAAAAGAAGTCCTTTATTGGCTATTGTCTTTTAAAATTTAGAGTTATAAATATATTAAGTGGGGGAGGGGAATAGGTACTCTTTTTAGAATTTTGGAAGACTTTGAGATAAGGTCCAGAACTGGGCTCACTGAAAATGGAATGACTACATATGTCAAACCTATATTGAAAGGTCACAGTGTAATAGTGAGTATGCCATAAATAGCATAAAAACTGTTTTCCTATTTGTGCTCTAAAGAAGATATTATAAAACTCTATTTATAGGGAGATAATAAATTAAGAAAAAATCTTAAAGAAAAAAATATACATGTAAACATCACGACCTTAATTTCCTGCAACTGTCAGAATCTCCTCTTGCAGCAGCCTTGGTTGTTGAGAGTGAGGAACTGTAGGACAAAAAGAATTTCTTTGGAAAAAAAAAATATTTGAGCTCCAGAAGCTGATGAGTTTTCTTCTACTCTCAGAGTAGTAAAAAGAAAGATAGACATAGCCTCTGAACTTTATTCTTATCTATAACGAGGCTGTTGTGATCAAATAAATGTGAAGAATTTAGAATTCTGTATAATTCTAAAATATTGATATGAGTAATAATAAGATTTTATTAACTATTACTAATGCAAATAAATTCTAATATTCCACTGAGGAAAATGGTATATTTCATGCACACTAAATAAAAATGAGACTCAAGCTGACAATGATAAATTATATTTAATCTTACTTCTAAGATTTAAAACATCATTCATAATTTTAAATCATGAAATTTTACTATTCACTTTCATCTCCCTTACAGGTTAGTTCTACACCATCTTGAAAAATAGTATTTGTTGTCTGACTTACTTCTTAGAAAATAGGAATTAAACATTGTGAGATATTTTTAAGGCTTTAAGAGATGTCAGTTTACTTTTTCAGTTCTTAAAAAAGCTAGCTGTCATTTTATATATATTGAGTGAGTAGATACTATGATCACAGAAGGATAATACCAAGCAAATGATACACAATCCTTGCTCTCCTGAAGCATGCAGTCTATAATCTTGTTTCTGGCTTCCTACTAGATATTTGTAGTTGGTTGACCTACTGGTATTTCAAATACAAGACATTTAAGTCCAAATCAAATATATGTTTTCCCCTTAAATCTACATCTAGTACTGATAATGCTTTATCTTTAAATGATTACCTGGTAAATCAAATATTACCTTAGCTACACTTTAAAATAAGGAACTTTTAGAGGGTTTTCACAGGTGAAAAAAGCTTAGTGGGAGTCAGTGTGTTGCCAAAGATCACACAGGTAATAAGTCCTGGAGCTGACACTTGAACCAAGACCATTCTTCAAGCTCCTTAATCATCATGTTATACTCTGTCATCAAAGATACCGTGCTGCCTGGAACCTAGTAAATTATCAACAAATGTTCTCGAATAAATGAAAATAATGAACCCTCTATTAATTCAAAGTTGACATTTTTTTACTGTCTATTTTCTGATCCTTTGGCAGACAGAAGAGTGGGAAGGGACCAACATTTGCTGAGCACTAAACATTCAATACCTGAATCATTTATTTGTCACACTTCATCTCCTTTTATCCTCATAACACTAAGATTGGTGCCTTTATCATCATTTCAAGTTGAGAAAACTCAAGAGTTTAAACAATTTTCTCAAGATTTCCGGGCTATGTGTTAAAGTCACAGTTCAATCCAAAGTCTGTCTAACTTTAAAGACTTACAATTTTTCTACTACACGATCTTGCAGATATATTTTGCCTAAAAATCCATAGAGTACTTTTCTCCTCCACCACATTTTTAGCTTTTCACAAGAGGTACGTCAAAATTTCTGTCATATAACTTATATCAGGTAAGGCAGAATAAAAATAAATTGACAAGCTAAGTCACCTATCTATTTATTTAGAGTGCCTTAGGCTGAACCTAGAAGTATGATTCAAAAACTCAGGTGTGTGAATTAATCCCTCCTTGTGTCTTTTTGATATGATGTGTTGAGAAAGTACTTATTCATTCTGTGTTCTTCTCATACATATAAAACATACCAAAAAGCTAATTCATAAAAGCTTTTTTTTACAAATGGGTATTAAGACATATTTAAGGGAAATCATTATTAATATATTAATATGAAGTCAATATATGCTTTTAAACTCTCTTTAACTTTTCCAGTATGTTATAATTTTGAACAATACCTTGTTCAAAAACTAAATACCGAGGATAATAAATAAAATAGTAGGTAATATTCGAGCATAGCTATTAAAGACAATAATGTAGTTTTACTTTCCTATGTCAGTGTAGAAAATTCCATCATCTTAGTCAGCCTAGCACAATGGTGACATATTTTATGAATTGTTTTTCTCACATATCTTATGTTCAATTTAACAAATATTTATTAAGTGCATACTATGGGCAAGATGACACTATGGAGGATATGAAAAAGACTAAGATATCATTTGTGCCCTTGAGGAATTAATAATCTGATGGCAAAAGCAGACAGGTATACAATGAATGACAGTATTTGGAAGAATAAAGTGAGTCCTTTAATAGCAATATGAAGTGCTCTGGTAGTATAGAAAAAGCAAGGCTAGAGGGCAGAGCAATGTGGAGCTTGGACTGAAGTGGCAGGATATTAAAGGCAAGACATCAGTTACAAAGCTAAAGCACATAGAGGCAATAACATGATAAGAGCCTGAATTAGTCAGTGGACTGATAGAATAGAAGCAAAAAATATACAGGCCATTTCAGGGGAGGAATCAATAATATGTGACAATCAGGAATGGGAGTGGAAAATAGGAGGAGTCAAAGATGAATTCAAGTTTTCTTATCAGATACTGAGCTAGGGAACACAAAATTAGAAAAAGCTGCGGGAGAAGTGTACAACATTTCATTTGAGGTTTGTGGGTTTAATATACCAGAGAGACATCTAGGAGCAGATAGCCATCAGTTGGAAATTCAGGTCTATAGTACAATAAAGAGGCCAGAATAGCAGCAATTGAAGTGTGCAGAAGACCGGACAAACAGAACAGTGCTGATGATAAAACTTTGGGGAATTAAACACAAATATGGTAAAGGAAGAGTAAACAGAAAAAGAAACTGAAATGAAACACGAAACTAGAGAAACTCAAAAAGTCTGTGCATTGACACAGAACCAAAGTTTTGAAACAAAGAGTGGAAAGGTGCTCAACAGTCTTAATAATGTAGAAAAGTTCAGAATTGAGAATTAGGTATTGGATTTGACAATCAGAAAGTTCATGGTAACTGTGGTAGAAAGCAATGGGGAAGCCAGATTCCTAGAGATTTAATAGATCTATGAAAGTAAATGCATGAAAATTTACTATAAAAGTTTCATTGTAAAGAGGACAAAGATGAGTATATGGCTTAAAAACAGGCAATGGGGAATTAATAATTTTGTTCAGTATGGAAAAATATGAACATGTTTGTAAACTAGTAGGGAAGAGAAATAGAGAAGAAAAGAAATAAGAGTTCTTAACCATGGTTCATAGACTAGGAGTCTCTTTTGAGTTTCAGGTTGTTTTTGATCTCCTAAAAACATCAACAATATATTGAGTATATCAGTATTTTTATTAGAAGAGTCATCACTTTCTCATAAGGATTGATATACCCCTATGCTTCCTACCACCTCCCTAAAAAAGAAACCTTAGAATATCTGAAATATGTAGACATTTTATGGGCAAACTCCATGGAAACAGAAGGAAATTAATCTAGGAGGTTATATATTCTGTACCATTTCGTTGAAAGGTTATCTGTGAATTTAAAAGTGTTCCATGTATATTTATAACAAATTTGGAAAGAGTAACTCATATCTCTTAATTTGTTCTGAATTCTGAGAAGAAATAGACCTGAGAAAACATCCACTGTATTCATTACTTCAGTATATGATTTTTGAGCACTTACCTACTCTGTGCCAGGCATAGTATAGGGTGCACTCAAATAATTAGGCAGGACACCTACCCCAGACTTTAGGGGGACCATGCCAATGTAGAATTCAGTAATATTTTAGCAAACATAATATCTAAGCTGAGACATGAAAAATCCGTTAATTCAACAATTATCTATAGAGTGCCCACATGGCCTGATACTGTCCAAGGTGCAGGTATCATAGACGTGAATAAGACAAAAATTTATGCCTCATGCATTGTATGAAAGAGAGAAAATAAACAAATGAACAAGTAAACATATTCTATAATCATGTAGTGATAAATATTATAAAGAAAATATTCATATACAGTGGGCTATTTATATCTGTTTGGTTCTGGATCCTTGGATTCAACCAACTATGGCTCAAAAATATTTTTTTTAAAATTGCATGTAGAGAGTTCTTTTTCTTGTCCTAATACAGTATGACATCTATTTACATAGCACTTACATTGAATTAGGTATTATAACTAATCTAGTATACGGGAAAATTTTGGTATCCATGGGCAGTCCTGGAACCAATCTCCTATGGACACCTGGGCACAGCCGCATAGGGAAAGGGTACAGTGGCAATGGAGGACTTCCTTACAAAGGTGACATTTGAAAAAAGACTGGAACAAACAAGGGAATAAGCCATGCAAACATCCAGGGAAGAATCATGAGTGGGTAGAGGGAAGAGCAAGTACAAAGGCCCTGGGTAGGAACACAGCTTGTTGGGCTAAATGGTCAATGTGGCTATCAGAGTTTGAGAAAGACAGACAATGGTAGATAAATAAGGCCAGCAAAGGCATTATGGGTCATGGGAAGAACCTGGAATAGGAACAAGTCAAGTTAGGATTGGAATCAGAAGCTTGATCTGACTCTGAAGTAGAAAAAATGAGAGTATGGAGAAATGAGGTTGGAGAAGTCAGCAGGATATAGGAAATAAAGGGATAAATGTACTCTTTATCATCAGAGTAAAGGTGAGCCATTGAAGATTTTAAGTGGGGGAGTGACATAGTTCACCAGTCTTGCATTTTTAGCTTTGCATTTTTACTGGGTACATTACGGAAAATGCCTTGGCAGAGTATCAAGATTGTCCTCATGAAGAAAATTTGTAAGTAATGGCCTTGGATTCAATGTCTATTATTCTTTTTCATAGTACCTTCTCTCCTAATAATGGGAATGGTTATGTACTCAATTTTAGGAAAATTAATCTGATATTAGTGTTCAGGATAGATCAGAAGTAGAAGACTATTTTGCAGTTTGTTGCAGTATCTAAGCATAAAGGGAGAAAGACTTGAGTCAGTGATTTCAATGTATTAATGGTAGAAATGGAGAGATAAAAGCAAGTTGCTACTGGAGATATAGGAGAAAGAACTGATAAAACTTGTGCCTGATTACAGAAAGAGGGAAGGAAGCAAAGATGACCCCATAAGAAACTGTTACTTGTATTTGTGGGTTTCTGTTGTTAACCTCCAGTAAACTGTACTTAAAATAAATGAACACATGACGAAATGAGAAAGAAAGAAAACAAGATTATGGGAGTTTGTTTTAGTTTTAGGCATCTTGAGTTTGAATAAAAAGTGCAAAGATGTTTGCCTAAATTAAAACAAGTCATCAGACTCATTTTATATCCTATACTAACTCAGCAGTGTTATAAAAATGATTTTCAGCCAATTAAGTAGAACAAAGAAATGTCTAAAAGCATGGGCCTGAAGCCTCATAGCCAAGGTTCCAATCTCAGCCCAATTTCTTCCTCCTAGTGTGACCTTGAGCAAGTCACATAATCATTCTATTCCTGAACTTCTTAATTTTTAAAATGGAAATAATAGTATTATCTTTCTCATAGGGTAGTAAGGACATGAGAAATGATCCTCCAACAATAGCCTTTAGCAATACACTAGAAATCTGAGGTTTGCAGATCAAAGACATCACTAGGTGACTTGATCACTTAAGATTCTCAACCAGGAAATTCTGATTATTTATTTACCTCTTTATACAAGAAACCGTATTAAGTACAATGCCTCAGATTGAAATAGGTATATTCTAATATAGTAGTTGTATATAACTATGTATTTTTTCTTACTTTGCAGTGCCTAAAGTTCCAAGAATTTTCAAAGTAAACATATTTCACTGATTTATCTGTACATATTTCAAAGAACATGAAAATAATAAAAGCAGTTTGACTTTTTTTAGTTTTACATATTATTCTAAAATTTCATCTATGTATTATCACATAAATAGTGGTCTAGTCATTAATTGGGCTTGGTTTTAAACTTTATAAAATTTCCAACTTCATTTCTCTGAGTGGCCGTCTTTACTATACAATGCTTTTAGAAATATAACATAATTCTAGGACCTAAAAAAATTTCCTAGATGCCCTTTCTTTTATATAATTGATGGACTCAAAATGTTAGTGATTCTTAAATAGTTTTAATCACTGGATTAAATTATGTACTTTTACATCTGATTTAAGAAACAGATAAACATTTATTTAACTGCTCAATTGAGATTGACACAATTGTCTTTTACTTATATTATCTTGTCATTGCCTAAATCATACCTAGAATATATGTCACTTTCAAAAAAAATAGGTAATTTATCAAATTTAGAATTAAAAGCTTTTGGTTGTCATTAGTAAACAAACAAGCTATTTCAGTAGAAGCTTTCTTGGTCTATAGCATTGTACTTGCTATGTCTTGGTTTTCTTATATCTGGATTCTTCTGAAACTTACAGTGTAATGTAAAAATATAGGACATGCCAAATATTTTGTTCAAGATAAACTCATACCACAAAGTAAACTTTTAAAATTATAATTTTCTTCATTTATATTTTCATTGATATCTTTTATTCTCATTAAAGTATACAACCCCTTCTGTAAATTATAAAAATATTTACTGTAACTTAACTATAAACATCTTAAACCTGGTTTCTTTAGTACTTATTTAAATGAAAAAAATTTGAATTTATTTACTTGATATTATTAATAGCCATTCAACCCACATCAGTATACTCTACCTTCTTTATTGTACTTCATTTTTCATAATTAACTACAATTATGTGAAACTTTACATCTTTTTAAAAAAATGTCCTGTATTTTTTAATACATTTTCTGGAATATATACTATGTGTTACTTTTGATCATATCTTTATTTTTGTATTTGGCATTCCAACATTGGCATCAGTATTGAATGTAGCAAATATTAATAGTTACACAGTGTTCATTGAATTGTACAAGAACTTAAGCAACATGAAGGCATGAACTTTATCTGTCTTGTTTGTCTCTGTAACTCTAGACTTTAAGAAATTCTTGTCATAGGTAGAAACTCAATAAATATGTGTTGCTATAAAGTGAGGGAAGAAGGGAGAGACCTAAAACAAGAGAGAGAGGGGCTCAGGCTTGCCCTCAAGAGATTTACAGGCAAGATAAGGAAAAAAGACATGTGGGTACAAAACTATAAATAACAATCAGTACAATGATGTACACTTCAATATATCATAATATGTTCTTTAAGCATTTAAGAATGTTTTCTATTTTGATTTTGTATTAACTTTATTTTAAAAAGAACAGTTATATCAAGAATAACACTAATGGTCAACCTAATAGGGATTATCATGTGCTACATATTTTAATAGAATTAATTTATCCAGTCCTCACAATAGTGATATTGGAAATTTATTGTTACACTAGGTTTTTGTTTATTTGTTCTTTTTTTAGACAAGGAAATCAAGGATTATAGCTAGGAGTTGGTAGAGTCTGGATCTGAACTCAAATTGTCTCAAAAAAGAACCCAATGACAACCAAGAATTAACAGTTTGTAATAAATCAATTAATATTTTAGAAACCTGAAAGTTGTTAAAAGAGCAATTCAGTTCTTTACTGTCAATATCACTCAAAAGATTTTTGTATAAGATTCCACTTATTGTTTCTTAAATTGAATTTATAGTAAAATGATAATAGTTATATACATAATAGCAACATAAACATTGTTTCAAACTATTTAAGAGTTTAAATGTATTAAACAGCATAAACATTAATAAATTATGCTTTATGGGGAAAGTTATTAACAGGGCACCTTTTGAAACAAGAAACTAAAGAAAATAGAAGAGGATGTCAATGTTCTTCTGGTTCTAATATTGTATTTCTCTAGATTTCTAACCTTGCTCACAAATTGCTATTCTTTCTCATTCCATTCTCCACTCGCACATGTCAGAAAGTCTGCTGCAATTCGAGCAACTGATTGCTGTGCAGGGTAAACTTTTAATTTCTTGGTTTATTCAATCCAGAATTATTGTTAAATTGGGGGTTGTAACTGACCCAGATAGTGGCATGAAATCAATTGCTCTAACTTTAGTCCCTTAAAATACATATATTAAATATGTGTGTAAATATATATATATATATATATATATAGAGAGAGAGAGAGAGAGAGACTTTTCATTTTAATGCTTGTGTCCTTTTTCCAAATTTATTCTCCCAAGGATTTTCCTGCACTTTAGAACAAAATTTACTTAAATCCCCACAGTGGTCAACTGTTGCTAGTATTGCTGTTATTAATTATCTAGTAACTACTATGCCACTCTCCAGTGTTCAGTAGATCATGTGCATTAAAAATTCCTCTCTCATGATGTCTAGTTTTAGCAAATCTTTAGATTAAATCCTTTTCTTAACTAAATTTATCTTACAGAGAAATCCAAACCTCTTGAAAATACATTTACAAAAGAAGAAAATACATTCATCTGTCCTCTCTAAACAAAAGAATCGGAAGGCAATCAGTTGAACAAAAACAGGGTGTTAAAATTCACAACATAGTTTGTATTGAGATTTTAGAAATAAAAAAAAGAGAGTAGATGCATTGCTTCCTGGATTAAATCAGACAAGAGAGTCAAGCTTTTCAAACTCACCTTTACTGATCAATTCTCAAAAAAAAATTATATAACGTGTCTTATGTCTTTCATCTCACATTGAATAATATGGCAGGATTTTGTTCTCAACATTTTGGCTAAAGAAATAAATCAAACAAATTCTAATTTTAATAATAAAGTAAAAACCTGTTTTTATACTCTTTTAACTTTGCAATTCCGGAGAGAAGTAAAGTGCTACAATGGTTTGACATGGAATACATATTATAGCAGAGGCAGTATGTATTCTGGAATGAAAAGGGCACTTTTCACTGACCAGATTGAGAATCAAAAGATATGAATGGTATTGCTGCTAATAAGGTGTGAGATTTTGGCCAAGTAAATTTTCATTTCTGAGCATTGTTTTTAAGGAGAGGAATCATTGACCTCTTTTGAGAATCTGGTAAAAATGGACAAATGCATAAACTCAAGTTTACATAATATTTCAAGGGGTTTGCAGATTTCTTGGAATTATAGTCCACATTAATAGGTAATGGAACCAAGAAATAAATAATTCATAAAGGGATTTTTGCTTTCTGTGTTTCTGATATAATTTTAAAATTTTAATCCTAAATTATTTCTTCAACTGGGGATAAAAATCAGTTGAATGATGTAGGTAAAAGGCTAGCTCTTCTACTTTCCCCTTCACTTTTTGCCTTTGTCTTTTGCAAACAAGATTCTTCTTATGAAAATATCTTGTAGGACATCTTGACACACAAAAAAATGTCCCAGTGTAATTATTCTTTAAATTTTCATGGCTTGAATAATTCACTGGTACATTGTCTATTATTTGCTTATACATAAGGTCAAAAACCTGAAGTCATGCTGCATCATAAAGTGATCATTTCTATTTTCTTTGCCAAAGTACACTGAATCTTTTGACCTACATAGACTACTATAAAGTTAATTTTCATATTAAAGTAATATTAAAATTAGCCTTTTAAAAATTATGCTATGGAAAATATGAACATACATAAGTCAGAATTAAGGTCATCATAAGCAAATAACTTTTGGCAGTTTTTCTTGGGAGAAAACATATGTTAAGCACATTCCTCTAAATTATTTAGGCTGTTTGATATATTAAACCAATTTATATCTAATCCAATAAAATTTATGGTACATATGTTCATTAGGAGAAAATAATTGATAAATGAAGAAACCTCTCACTGTGAAAAATTTATTAATATTCCTAACTCATTTCACTTTTTATTTTGTCTATGAGTTTTTGTGGATTCATTTCTATGCCATAAAGATATAATCACTTAGTATTATGAAATTTGAAATATGTATTTTTGGTTTATGTTATAGTCCCATAAGTCACACTATCAAATCAAGGGTGCCAGACAGTCCATTATCTGTATCTATCTTTAAATTGATTAAATTGATAATAACTCAAGGATTCAGAGTTTTATGAAAACATCAAGAGACTATGCTGAAAATGATTGAATCTTAATAATAATAGATTTTCAAGTCTAAGAGACGTGTGTTAGGCCAAATGTATTCTGTTTTCAAATTAGCCTCCTCACCTTCTATTTTTCAGACCTTTGCTTTGTTCTCCCAACAAAAATGATAACTATGCAAGGCAATGCATATGTTAATCAGCAAGATTTAGTCATTTCACAATGTATGTAGACTTCAAAACATCATATTGTAGATGTAAATACATAGAATTTTATCTGTCAATTTAAAAAATAAATAGGCTTTAGAGTTGTAGCTTATTGAAAAGGTACAAATAAAACCAAACTGAACAAAGCAAAGGTTTTGTTACATGTATATATTGTACAGTGGTGAAGTCTGGGCTTTTAGTGTATGCATTGCCTGAATAAGTGTACATTATACCCAATAGATCATTTTTCTCATTGTTTCTGAGAGAATTAAAGAATGAATTGACAAGCATCAAAAATGTCTTCAGTTTAAAACACATAGTTTTATGCAAACATGGCAAAGTAGGTTTTGGTGGGAACTAGTAATAGCCTTTAAACCATGGAACTAAACAAATGATTCTAGTTTAATCTGTATTTTTAATTTTTTTTTCAGGATGATTTTGTTTCAGTTTTACTGGATTTGTTTTGATAGAATGCATGCGCTAAGACCAGGAGTGCTGTTAATTATAATGTTTATTATTATTATTTCAGAATGTTATGGGGGTACAAACCTTTTGGTTACATGAATTACTTTTTTAAAGTTTGAGTCAAAGTTCTGTGTGCCCATCCCCCAGATAGTGTGCATTGTACCCATTAGGTGCGAATCTACCCATCTCCTCCTTCCCCCCTCACCTGTTTGATTTCTGTTGGATTTTACTACCATATGTGCACATGAGTGTTGATCAATTAGTTCCAATTTAATTGTCTGTACATGTGGTGTTTGTTTTTCCATTCTGTGATGCTTCACTTAGGAGGATGTTCTCCAGTCCCATCAAGGTTGTTACAAAAGAGTTTAGTTCACCATTTTTTCTGGCTACAGAGTAGTACTCCATGGTATACATATACCACATTTTATTAATCATGAGTGGATTAATAATCTGTATTTTTTAATCTATGTTACACATGGTTCCTGCCCCAGACTCTGCGGGAAGTCTACTGCTTGTTTGTAGGCTTATAGTCCCAATGACAGATGGTTTCTAATCTTTGCTATTTGGCTTCCAAAATGGGTGTATATTGCTAACTCATGCATTTTCTCTAACACATAGAATTTGGTTCGGTTGGCCATCCTCTCTGAGGAATCAGATACTTTCTGGGATGTATAGCCATAGGAGAAAAATTGTAAATGCTTTCTAGTGGGGAAAGCCACTTTATGCTTGCAATCATTGTTGACAAAGGATGCAATTGTGAAAAGCTGTAATTGTGCTATAAGGCATTAAATAATCCCAGGTAGCAATAGCTCAGGACACTATGGTTTGGTCACCTTTTGCCCAAAATTCTCAAGGACACACATGCACTTGTACAGACATACAGGACTGATAATGTTTTCTACTTCTTTCTGAGTGAGAAATTAGAATTCTTTTCAAGGCTGGAAATAATCTTTCTTCAGTGCCTAGTATTAATATATCCTAAATCTCTACCATGGCACTTATCAATTTATAGTAATATTTTATTTTATTTCCATATCTGTCTCACCAACTTTTTCACAGGGAAGTACCCCATCTTTCCTCTTTTTCATCCTCCAGACTTGCCCCCCCAAAAAAAGGTCCAAAATAGACACTCAATTAATACTCATTGAGTGAATCATAGATAATAAACAAGTAATTAGAAACAGCCTGAGTTGCAGTCAGCTATCCTTTGTCTATTTCAGACAGGTAAAACATAGCTCAGAAGCCACTCAGGGAATAAAACTCTCTTATGTAGCATCTATTCCTTTAAATTAAGGACTAAGATTTTCCCAAACCCTATAAAACCTCTGATTTTCCTATGTGGATTCATGTCAGAATGATTCCAGTCCATTAGTTGGCAAATAGAACTCCTTATTTACTGCAGAGGAGCTATAAAATTCTATTCAGAATATAATGAAAGCTATAGGGGATTATATATTCATTTATCTTGTAGTAGGAAAACTTGAATCCTCAAATAACAGTGTGTTACCATGTCAGCTTCCTCCAGAGACTTGAAAACGAAACTGTAAAGAGAGTAGAATGTAGAATGATCTGATTAATATCAGAGCCACATGAATCTGCAAAGCTTCAACTCTTTCTTTAAAAGTTTATTTATTTTAGTTGACAAATGACAAACTGTGTAAATTTATGGTGTACAACATGATGTTTGATATATGTTGTACTAGGCAAAGCCTCAATTCTTAATTGGTAGTATAAGATTCAGCTGATAACTTGAATTCTGCCTACTTATGTTCTTGCATTTGTAAAAGAATGATGCTTTATTACTCAGTTTTTTTGAGATCTGATATTCTAAAATTATTACTTCAAATCCTCAAGTATAAGATAGTAGATTGGTATGTAGAAATATGGGACAAAATTATTTTTCAGCTTTGTATCAGAGAATAGATAAATGCAATAGGGAGTGTATTAAAGAGAACAGAAATAGTTACAAAAAAGGAGGAAAGAACATAAAAACAAAGAAGAGAAAAGAATATAAAAGAAAGTATAAAGGGAGGGAGGAGGAAAGAACAAAGAAAGCCAGGAAGAAAGGGAACTATTAAAATATTTGATAGAGCTCCCCTACAGCTCAAATGCTTTTGTATGTGCAGTATTTCAATGTCCTTCCTAGGTAAATAGCAATGTCTTTCCTTTTTATTAGCGCTGCTGCAGCTGCTGTTGCTTACAAAGAGATTCACAAATCAAAATAGACTCAGTTAGCTTTTCAATAATTTTTAAAAGGTGGGGGAACATTGCCAGAGAAGGATAGCGCTCCAGTATCCTAACATGGAGTCTTGTTAGCAAAACAAA
This sequence comes from Cheirogaleus medius, assembly GCA_008086735.1. Classification (NCBI taxonomy): domain Eukaryota; kingdom Metazoa; phylum Chordata; class Mammalia; order Primates; family Cheirogaleidae; genus Cheirogaleus; species Cheirogaleus medius. The sequence goes on from VBSM01003169.1 coordinate 2,393,840, forward strand.
GTGTGAATTGCTTAGAGATAATTCCCTGCTGTTGGTAATTCCACTGGGTGCCTTCTGTGGCAGCACATGCTATTTCTCCTCTATAGACCAATGCCATTGAACAGGAGATGTCAGAAGAATAGGAAAAAGTTGCTTTTTTGAAACGTTTATTCTTCTACATTTTTTTCAAAATGTCAGCATGATTCATACCTATTGGCTCTTAGCCTGGAGCACCCAGCACAACCAGGAATCAAGGAAGGTAAAGCAGGATGTGAATAATGAATGGGCTGCCTAAGCAAAAGTCTATACCCAGTCAATAGTGAAGGCATATGTGGAGTTGCAGGCCAGCATTTTCATGGATTCTTTCTATTATTCTCTCTCTCTCAAGGGGAAACAGGAAAACTAGCAAGATCTAGCCAGACCTTGAACGACAAACACCTGGACTCAGATTGGAAGACTGTTTACTTGTCTATTGCTTCATTCCTGGAAATTGCAGTGGAACTGTCTGATTAAGGTATTTGGAAAAACAAATTTCTTTATAGATTTTGTTGACGATCAACTCTCTTACCCCATTTACATCTTGGGATATGTGGGAGGAAAATGCACTTGTGTAGAAGGTTAAAAAATATATCTCTTTAAAAAATGTTAGTGATATTAAAGGAAAATTAGTATTTGTCACATCTTCTGTAAGTATTCCTAGTGTTAGTATTTTTGCAGTGCTGGTTTAGTTGGTGGGGCATTGGCCACTTGCATAACATGCTTGCTTTCTCCTGCTCTCATTTTGTACTCCATCAAATCCAAAGTTGTCATGGTTCATTATCTGTAGATGATCTTGAGCAGCCTTGCATTCTAAAAGAATATGCCATGGCATCTGCCTCTGCGCTTCTGTGGCCTGCTGCACAGATGATATTTTAGCAAGGGTATTGTGTGGGGGACAGGAGGGAGAGCAGAATTTTTCGCAGACTGATGTTTCTTCATGTCGTACTGTGTCTCATTCTTTCATATATGCCTAATTCAACAGTGAAGTATATATATCACATAGTAACTATTACATATGTTAGAGTACATAATTGGGGTTGTAAAGTATCTGCTTGAATGTCTTAACTAATGAATTCCATCAAATTCAATTATCATTCTTAGACTCTTCATTAACCAATCAAATTACTCCTTTGGTCTAAGTCATTTATAACATACTTTTATTAGGCATAAACACAATTCTATGAAGTAAATTGGAGGTGATTAGATTATCTCACTGATCTTTATTTGGAGCCCCATGCTACTGAAGTTTTGGATTTCTAAAGAATTGCCTTTCACATTCCTCTCATAGTATACAGAAGAAATAATAATATTACCGTGTAAAGCTCTGTATTGTAGACTTTATTTCACTAGGAACATATTAGATTTCTTTTTCCACTGAGGAAGTTTGATACAGTGTTTCACCAATACTAAAAATATACAGAAATAAACCAACTATACATTCCTATAAATTAACCTACTTATGAAATAAATCTGCCCTGTAAGCTTATGTTATACTGAATCACAAGTTCTTTGCCTTTTGGAAGTGAATTATTTTGATACTAGAAGTTTCTCCCATCTCTTGCAGTAAGATACTACAGTGTAGGACCACAGTTGTTAATGTTCATACTTTTTTTTTTAATTATCACAATTTCTTTACATGGTTTATTAACATAATATGGTTCTGGAAAATTGTATACCCAGTATCAATAGCACTTTAGTTTTCTAGGAAAAAATTGCCACACAACGAATGTATGATGGATATTTCAATTCTTTTATAATGAAGGGCAGGTGCCTCATGTTCTAGCAGTGTAATTCTTACCATACGGATCTTAAAATATTTCTTTTTGTTCTCTTCTACTTTTATGTCTTTTAGGAAAAATTTCATCTTCTATTCTGTAAATATTTTGAGCAACATCTGAAAATGTGGTCTAAAGCCAACCCACAAAAATACATATTCCTGGGTTCCATGGCAGACTTGATTCAGAATCTTTGGGAGTAGGCCCTAGAACCAGCATTTTAAATATACATATCAGGTGATTACAATGCATTCCAAAGCTTAAGAACCACTGATCTACAACATGAGAGCAAGAAAATAACTAATAGGAAAATGTAAAACTATAGACATCAAATTGATATAAAAAACGAAACATTGAAACACTATTCAGGTGATGGGCACACTAATAGCCCTGACTTAAGCGTTATAAAAGCTATCCATGTAACAAAAACATTTGTACCCCCTTAAAATTTTGAAAGAAAAACATTGAAATTAAATTAAATTTGGATTTCAGTTTTTTCTACATATTTATATTTCCTAAGACTGTACAAAGCATTTCAGACTGTTCATTTTATTTCCCCTCTAATGAGTGTTAAACATTTTGAAAATAAAATATCAATATTTATTGTTAATTAAAGATGTCAAGAATATGGATGTCTGTTAATTTAAAAACTTCCCAAAGTCGCAAAATAATGAATGATCTCTATAATAGTAAAAGGTATTAAATTCATAATTTGCACAATTCATTATTTTCGCATTTAATATTTAGTTTTACAAAGTGTTCTAAATAACAAATCTATCTTTTAACATTTGATATGTGTAATAAACACCACCTCTTTAAGAATTTCAACCTGTCCTTTTGTTATGGTTTCCACTGAGACTACTCCTATGGCTATCTTACTTTCAAACGATACTTTATTGGTACAACTAAGTTGAATCTTTGGGCTCAGATTTCTCCATGTTTCATAAATGAACATTTCTATATAATCTAATCTTAGTAAGAGAATGTTCTCACAGTTTTATTATATTTTTAGTGCAAACAAGTTAGATATTGTTTGCCAATTGATATGCCAAACTCTAAAGGTACTTAAAGTATACACTTAAGTGAGAGTTAGGGGATAAAAGAACTGTCTTCTGAACCCTGAAAAGACAAAATGTAATTATTTCAGGCACTGAAAGAGAACAAAAAGCAACATTAGTTCTAGCAGAAAAACTACAGAGAATGTCTGACCCATACAATTAATTCTTCCTTTCTGCATGGCAGACTGCACGGAGACAGGGTCTAAAACAGGAAAAATGGTCAAAATCTTAGGTTTGTAGATTAATTTACTTTGTAACATGAATATGTCCTGAAAAGATTGGAATAATTTAAATTTTTTTCCAAATCTGTAAGAATCCTTTTATAAATTAAAAAGTCTTTGGTTTTCAGCTAGTTTTAAAGATTACATTTAATTAAATTACAGGCAGGCACTAACTTCAGCTGGGTTGTATTTCAAGACTTTCATTTATATGTTAAATATTTGGGAATCACAATACGTTTTCACACAGAAACAATGCTATAAATGTACAGATTCAATTTTTTTGAAACCACAAAATTATAGTCAAATCATATGATTTGTAAAACAAATTATTTGAAGTGAAGAATAGTAGAAAGTGATATAAAAATTAAATCAATTAGATAAAATATTTTTAAATTATTTATTTTCTTTGAATAGCAATGCTAAAGGAAAGAAAATTAGATAATACATAAATGAGGAATTAAAATAGAGGGCAAGATATTTTTCTAAAACACAGAGCAAGGGGTTATAGCAAGTAGTATTCTCCTGAGCAGAGGAAAAGGAGATGAAGCGAAGAGATGCCTGGTAGAGTTAGACAGTGAGAGGCAAAATTATCTCAAGTATGGGGAGCCAAGCAGCATTGAACTAGCGGTTAAATAAAAAAGATGCTCATTAATGATTATGTTTATAACTCAGAAGAACTGGTTTGTGCAATTCTTTTAAAATGAGTAGATAACTATGCAGTTACACATCTATTTAGAAGCAGATGTGTAGAGGAAATAGTTAAGCAGAGATAATGAACATGAAAGTTAATTCACTGAGCATCAATGAATGAAATGCAGAGAGAACTAGTGAGTCTCTAGCCTTGTACCAATGGTTTTTTCTCTAAGTGGCTCACCTCACCACTCAAGGCTTTACTGCACTCCACTTTCTAAAGAATTCTACCTTTTGTGTCTTTCAAAAAGTTCAGCATCAGGTGTTCAAGTGAACCACTTTCGCAATTTACTGCTTTTACTCTTACAGTTGTTTATTTAATCTACCAAATATTTATTAAATATCTACTAGGAAATATGCAAATTTTATTACTTTTAGCCCAGACATTGGGGCACAAAGAATATTTCGTTGCATTTGTATTTTAGTATTCAATATTTTACTATTTCTCTTTATTTTCTGTTCATTAAATTTGGGCAGTTGGAAAGAACAAGTGGCATCTGTGCCTAGGGATGGAGGGTGAGGTGTGTGGATAACCCAGGAAATAAGGCCCAAATAAGAAAGTATGTCTTATTTATCTGTTATTTTGACTTCAAGGAGATCTTAGCAGCCTTTAGAAGAACCCCCATCAATTCTATGTAACCTAAAAAATAATTGTTAGAGGTGGAAAAACAAATAGAACTATCTCCTCATGATTAAAGTTCTCCATTCAAAGTGAAGAAAAATTGACAAATTCAAAATGAAGACCTGTAAGCATTTATTGATTTCACCTAAGCCTCACTACTAGGCTAATCTGTGGTATAAGAAGTAATAAATTTGAAAGCCATTCTGGAAAAGTGACCCATAATTCTTCATCAACTTTAATTTTCAGTAAAATGAGTCTATGAATATCTATTCATATTTATGTGGAGGCATAACAGAAGCTCATCATGTAAGTTTCTAAAAGTCCTTTACTCTAGAAATTCCACTTAGGAAAAATGGTTCATCTTCCATTGAAGATAGTTGTTTAGAGAGATTTTAAAATGAAAAGCACCCTCATTTCCATTCCATTATCAAGAAACAAGAGCAAAGAATAAAATGGAGTGCTGACAACATTCAAAACAGTCTTAGGACAAGAGTGGTCAATGCCTGTGTTGAGTTATCTCAAACTCTATTTGGCAGCTTCCAAAGACTACTGTGAAAACCTGGGCTTAAAAAATTGACAATGGCATCAACTTACATCCCTGTACGAATTTCTTGAATGATTTTGTTACCCCAAACCTTTGAAGTGATGCTTCAAAATTGTGTGACCAATGCTTTATCATCAGTTATCTTCATATAGAAACTTGCTTGATGAGGTTCCCCAAATTTGGTTTCTTACCGATCTGTCCTTGTCTCTTGTTCTTTCCTGGTTCATGCACTTAAATTAATCTGATCCACTTATTTTAACTCTTTTAAGGCTTTCAATTTTCTTAAGTGGAATGGACAAAGAAATGAATAAATTTACATTTTAGATAAGATGAATTGCCTGGGAAATCTAATCCATATAGCCAGGCACAAGTAATACCAGGGTGGCTCCAGTCTGGCCATTATGGAATAAAATATCCCATAGCTCAGGCCTCAAAGGCATCTTTTCTTATACTGAGATTTTTCTTAATTACATTTTCTAGTGAATAAGTGTCCTATTCTGACACATCAAAATAAATCTTCCATATGAAGTTGTCAATGATAATAAACTATCTGGCAAGAGCTTACTCCAATTATCTCAGCAACCTTTTCCAGGATCTGTCGCTTAACCATTCTATACTTACTGTGTGTACGTGGCACAAAGATGATATAAAGATTTAGCTACTAAATTGATTATAAAGTTTTCACATTGTTCCAGGATATTAGTTAGCAGGATAGGCATTTATATGTGTACACACCTAAATGTCTGAATGTGCCTCTTGAAAATACAATGGGTTAAATCTAATGGTGGTTCCAGAACTAGAAGGATAATCTTAGGAGAACATGAAGAGTCCACATTTGAAGTTGTTAAGAGGAATAGAAATATAAGAGTTTAGATGATCATTTGATCAGAGCCATGTAACATTTCTATATTTCAGGCCACTTAACTAGCTTCCAAAAGGGCACCTCTTTGATATCATTAAAATTTCAAACATTTGATACATCAAGATATGGCAGTAACAACTTTGGTCTTTAGTCAATATTCCATTGATGATAGTGTCTTTTTAGTTCACTGAATCCAAGGATAACAATTTTTCACACCTAAATGTTTCCAACCAGGGTTTCACCAAAATGCAGAGAACATATATTTTATCAAGAGTGTACTTTTACCTAGTACAAAAATTTAAGAGCTCCTAGAAAGAGACTAACTACTAAGACAAATTACTAAGACAATTACTAAGAAATCTATATAAGTCATTTTATTATCTCTTATATTATTAATAGATTAAAAAATTTCATAAAACAATTATAACCCTTTATATACCTGTGATGGTTTCTTATACCCTGGACAGAATTTATGAATATAATTAAAAATTCAGAGCACCGTACCAATACAATGGCATTTAACCATCATAGTATTCCCATTCCATTTACTTCTTGAAGCTAATGTTTCTATTTATTAATATAACTATAAATTAGAAAACAATAAAAGATGAAATTTAATAGAAATGTATTAAAAGTTTATAGTCATGGAAGAAAGACACTGATAAAGATGAATTAAAATTTGCTATCAAATACACAGAAAATACGATGGAGCTTTTGGTTCATAATAACTGACAAATTGGCAATATGATACTATTAAAAATAAGCATTATTCTAAGGTATTCATATAGAAACATAACAAAACTAATCCTGGGTATGATAACTTTCTTAGAAACCTGTGTTCACATTTAGATCCTACAACTGAAAAATAATTAAAAGAAAAATAAAAAGAACAAAACCATAGTTATTTATTGTTTGTGAAATAACCTTGTAAGAAAAGAATGAAGTTCCAAGTTGCTAAAATGAGAAAGAAAAAAAAATAAGCATTGAATGGATTTAAAGTAAATAAATACCATTACAAGAAACACTGTACACCGAGGACAAAGAGAGGAATCTGCTAAAATTATAGTTGGGTGACATGATATAGTGAGAAGAAAATGCTAAAATATGTTCTTGAATATTTTTTAAAAGATAGTTATTTATCTTTCTTGAAAAATTTAAATACAATTCTGCCTGGCAATGGAGAGATACCCCATTGTATTATTTCCTCTCACATATTTATAGATAAGTATTGAAACCATACTTACAATATCACAATTTTTAGGTGATAAATTATTTTATGAGTTCCTTATTACATTCATATTGATCAAGGGAGAGTCCAGAAAAAATCTTTTACGGGAATATATTCTCTTTCTAAAACAGCTCCCCCTTGAGATGGCAGCTGAGTACATAGAATGACCAGATTAATCCTTTGGGTTTAGTGGTTATTTCAATGTCATATAGGAGGAGAAATGCCCACTCTCTGTAGCATCCAAGAAAGCATTCCTCGAGGGATAGAATAGAGTCACCTGGTCACCATTCCTCAGGAACCTCTTTCGTATCAATGGACACATTCCAAGTAGAAGACATGATAATAAATTCTTTATATTGTTTAAGGATTTTTAATGCTAAATATACTGGGACTTTTCATATACTGCTGGTTAACTTCTGGGTGTAAATGTAAGGAAATTCTCTTTCATAATTTAGAGTCTTGAATAAGACTTTATAAGCTGATTTAGGGTCAATATGCTTCCAGTTTATTTTAGTTGCCAAATGTTCTGTTTGTATAGAATCTACTGAAATTAATATAATAAATAATTTCAAAAAGTATGAATTCAATTAAAATTTTCCTTAGGTAGGAAAATTTACATTAATCTAAGTTTATTTACCAACAACTTTGTCTTTTTTTTATAAAAGCACTTTGGGGGAGGGGAAAAATTAAAAGAAAATAAAAGGAAGGGAAAATGATATACAATTTTTAAAATTATATGCAGTTTTTCCTGCTTTTATTTTACATAAGCTAGTACCCAAGACTTATCTGGTTTTCTCTGATTCCATTATGTTGTGGACACACAGGATAGTATTTTTCCACCAGTTTCTTCTAGCTAAGATATTTAAACAAAAAAATCTAACAATTTGTAGTTTTTCTACTGAAAGAAATGTCTCTGGTGAAAGGGAAAATGATTTATGTGCATAAAGCTGACCTTATAAAAATAATCTTTGTGTTTATCATAAACTTGAATTTTCATTGCTATCGAACATTTTATTCTGTTTCTTTTTGTATATCAGAGAAAAGAAATAGAATAAAATGTTCAATAGCAATGAAAATTCAAGTTTATAGAACATGATAGTTTAAGGAAATCTATTGTATTTTTCCAAAAATTCTTTTCTTAGTCATAGATTTTTCTAAAGAAACAGTGATTATTTCTTTCATAGTTACAATTTTTGCAATGTTTTAGCTAACACATGTAGTGGCTAAAAATTTCCTTTGTCTTTAATTTATTGTTAAAAAATCAAAAATTAAAAATATTAATTAATAATTACATCTATAGAGTAAAGGTTATTTAGTTTCTAATACTAATAATTCTTATTTATCTATACTGAAATTCAGATTTCTCCTGACAGGGGAAAAATTACTCTTCCACATTAAGAAAGCCTTTCCATTCATGTCCTGAAACTACATATTTTACTGCATGGAATGTAAATCATTCATTTATTCAGCACGGACACTGAAATTTAGTTCGTGAAACAGAATATCTATCTGTTTATGTGTGTCTCCGTAATGGAATTCTGGACTGTAATGTTGTTCTCCATATACACGTGAAGGATACACATCTTTCTTCTTTCCAAAAATATCATCAGCATTGTCAGTCTCAGAAAATAGGTGGAAAACTGCCTCAATGTTTCAGATATTTCTTATTAAAAATAGTCACGATGCAGAATCTAAAAATACTAAAATTTTATGAAGCATGACCATGAAATAATAAAACTTTTTTTTAAAAAAAAAAGGCTCATGTACTGAAATATATATCCAAACGAGCATTGTCCTTCACTGTAGTCACCTGAGATTTCAGAAATGGTTCCATTGTTTAAATCATTTTGTTACCATATTTTTGGAACTGTCTTTAGAGCCAGTTTATACACCAGGAAGCATTCATCAACAAACACCGTGAAGGCATTGTGCCATTGTGACCAGTACAAATGTGGAGGCAGCCTTTTCTGAGCATGATGAACATTTCTTTTAATGAGTCTGTGCCCTCTCCAAACAAAATAGGCATTCATCAATTATATTTTTATTTGAAGTGGTGCTTTTTTTCCTAGACAAAAAAATACATCTTTCACATAGAAGGAATACTCTGAGGCTAATGGGCTCACGAGGTCACATGTTGCGTAAAGACCCTCATAGGCTATGCTTAAAACATCAGTTAGACTCATGATACAAAAAAAAAAAAGAAAGAATCACAAAATTTCAGGCTGAGTTGATGAATGTGTATTCATTTTTTTACTCACCTCTCTTTATATCATTTAATGATTAATATATCCTTATGCCAATCGGAGTATAAGGTCCTTACTAGAACCCAAAAGGCTATATATGACCTGTCCCTGCTACTTCTCTCTCTCTCTCTCTTTTTTATGAGAAGGATTATGAATGTACCTGCTACTTCTCTTTATTGGGATATAAAACCTTACTTGAGGTCACAGTCCTCTGCACGCATAGTTACATTTGATATTCACTTTGCTACTGCACTAACCTGGGGCATTGGAGTGAGTCTCTCTCTCTCTCTCTCTCTCTCTCTTCTCTCCTCTTCTCCCTCTCTCTCTCTCTCTCTCTCTCTCTCTCCTCAAAAAAGGATCTATAAAGTAAACCCTAAAAAGCCAGCCTACACCAGGCCCAAATGGGCTCACTAGTGAATTTTACCCAACATTTACTAAAGAGATTATACCAGTTCTCTACAAGCTCTTCCAGAAGACAGAAGCAGAGAGAATACTTCCTAACTCTTTTCATAAGGCCAGCATTACACTAATATTGAAACCAGCCAAAGACATTACAAGAAAAAAAAACAGCTACAGACCAATATCTCTCCCATGAACATAGATGCAAAACTCTTCAACAAAAGCCAGCCCATAAGCTATCATTTCAGGTGAAAAGGGTAATGGAACTATGGAGGGATGTTCTCCCTTTTCTTGTAAACTATTCATTTATTCAAACAACACTTGCTGTTCTGAGGACTATTCTATGTGCTCAAGAGATCAGACTTGTCACCATCCTTAATTTAGTCAGTTGCTTATTAATTCACTCCTGCAACAAATATTTTTTAAATATGTTTGATGTATTAGGCATTATACTTGATGCTGGGGAATACAAGAGTGAGAAAAATAGGCCAAATCCCTGCCATCATGGAGCTTACATTATATTGTAGAAATAGACAATAAACAAGATATATATATGTATATATAATATAAATTATGTTAGTGGTATATGCCAAGGAGAAAATGAGCATTTAACTTGTACATGAGTGTGAAATTTACTTAGATTGTTCATAGATGACCTCACTGAGAAAGTGACTTTATGTAAAACCCTAAAGGGAGTGAAGGAATGAGTCCTGACAATGTTTTCTGGAAAAGCAGATATAAGGACTAACATGACACAGTGACAGAGGCCACTGTCGAGTGAGTGAAAAGACATGCTTGGAAATAAGAAGTCAGAGACTTAAATGGAAACCAAATCATGCAGAGCCTTGTGAAAAATGGTAGAGTATGGATCTTGATCTAGCATAATGGAAAGTCACTGGAGGGGTTTCAACAGAGAAAGGCCATAAAATAATTGACTATTGTGAAAATTCATCCCAGTTTCTGTAGAGAATATTTATTTATTTATTAATCTTTAGAAACATTGTTTTTATTGATTATATACTTGTCAACAAAATCTAGTATGACTGATTAATTCAAAGATTCAAGGATTTATTATCTAGTTTGTAAATTATTCAGAACACTTAATATTCGACATTCCCCTGCTTGTTACAATCTTTGATAATAGTTTAGTAAGACAAAGAAGATTAATTGAAATCAGTAAAATTTCCTTCTCGCATATAGTCTAGTCAATTTGGCTCTTTTAAAAGGAGGACAAAACTAATTCAGGAAACTATGCTAAAATTCTCAGACTCTTACTCATTGTAGAGTCTCCGCAGTTCACGGCCATAGCCAGAAATCTTAAAGTAAATGTTAGATACCAGAAGGTCAAAGGCATTAGGCCTTGGGGACAGAGGATAGAGAGCATATCTCACTCTCTTGAAGAGTGAGGCAGTGCTTAAAAAGAGAAACAAGAAGATGCTGTTCTCAGTGTTTTGCACGATGTCAACTTTCATTGAGGCAACAGCCCAAGGTAGCTACACTTAAATAATCTAATAGGCTGTGCCTCAGTAGGCTAGGGAAAAATTAGGAGCTTGTGAAAGATCAGAGAAACCAAGGAAGGAAATAACTTCCAGATGTAAGAGGCAGTCCACAGAATCAGATATACTGAGGATGGTAAAGAAATAAAGAGAGAGAAGCTTCCATCAGGTTTGGTAAGAAAACTGTCCTTAAAATCTTACAAAGGAAAAACTTTAGTAAGATGGTGAAAATAAAAAGCTCATATTATTAAAAGTCAGGAAGTAGGTAAAGAATTAATGAAAGCAGTGGATATAGATTACAAATTTGAGGCTCTTAAATACAGGAAAAAAATAGAGAAATATGATAGCAGTTGTAGGAGGTGGCAGCATCCATAAATATTTGTAGAGAATATTTAGGTGTCAAGAGTACAGGAAGAGAGACCAGAGGGAAATTATTGCGGTCATGCAGGTGAGGTAGCTACCATAGTTGGTAGTTTTGATTAGGCTGGTGGCTATATAATGATGAGAAGTGAATAGACTTTGGACATATTTTAAAAATAGAACCTACATGACCTATTGGTGGATTGAATATAAGGAATAATAGAGAAGAAATAATCAAAATAATCGTCTTAGGGTTTTGCCCTGAACATCTTGATGAAGCCATTTACTGTGATAGGGAAAACTCAAACAGGATCAGGTAAGGGAGAAGGAAACAAATTTTGTGTATTATTTTAGGTTTGAGGTTATTAGTGGACTTTCAAGAGATGTCAAATAGGCAGTTAGATATGGAAGGCTGGACCTCAAGAAAACGACTGGGATGGAGATTTCAAATTAAGATTTGTGTTAAGTTAGATGCTTTCAAGAGCAAATTAAAGAGTACCTTACTAAAAGTTGCTTAAATATTACTGACATTTGTTATGTCACTTTATTATGTTTATTTTTTAAATCTAAGTCTAGAGAGACCCAGAATCTATTCAGCAGATAATTGGTATCAAAGGCCTGGGTCAGTCTCTCTGAGTGTCTCTTGGCCTATCTCCCATGCCTCCAGTATTTGTGCAATCTCAAGGATCATGTTCTCACCTGGCAACAGAAAAAGCAGAGTAACTAAAAGGAGAATTGTGCAGCAGAACAGGGTTCTTTTTAAAGTTAGTTCTCTCTTCTAATTGGAGAAAAAAATCTTTTCCAGGAAATTGCCAACAGATTTCTCTAATGTCTTCCTCTGGAGCTACATCAAATATGCTATCTCTATGCTATCCCTTGTGAAAGGGAAGAATATTATATAAATTTGATAGGAAAAGAGTGAGTAATTTCCTGGACTGAATTTCTGTCATCAACAAAAAGCTAGGATGCATTGGGAAGGTAACCACCCTGACTGCTACAGTAGGTGTCCTCTTATAGATGGTATTTAAAATCAGGACCAGATGATGTCACCAAAAATATACCCACTATGCACACATGATATCTTCCCTTTGTCTATATAATGTTCATTTTATACAGCTACTGGAAGAAACAGAGAGATTATAGGAGCCTGAGGGAAGACTGACCTGTTAAAGAATCATAAATAGGACAAGTAGAAATTATAGAAGAGCTTAGAAAATTTCACAGGAAAGTGGAAGAAACTGAATTTCAGAAAATAAGTGTCTGGGTTTACGTACCATTAGTAAAAGGATTATTGGATATTACTTGAACATGAGCTTATGCATGTAAAAGTGTGAGATGGCCTGTGAATACTGCCATTCACCAGCAACCTCTGAGGGGGGGTTAATAGGTACTAACTGATCACTTGTTTCTGGGAATTTCCAATATACCAGACACTGTATCAGAAGCAAATAAAAGACAGAGGCCTCTGTCCTCAAAAAGGTCATAACCTCTGATGAGAAGAAGGTAAATAAGTAATATGATAAATATTTTTGCCATAACTCTCCTATTATTGCAATTTTTTCCTGCTTTTAAAAACTGTAACCCAAGAAATCCATTGACATTTAAATTATGACTATCTAGTTTACAATTTCCTTCTATACAGTTACTTTGTTCCATTTGTTCTATTATAGAAAAGACAATGTGAGTCGATATCTGCATGTGTTTTTAAGTACAAATTCTTATCTGTGTCTGCCATATCACGTTGTATTATGATAAGTGCAAAATTTAGGCTCTTTCTTAAATTTAATTATCTGGTACCTTCCTACAACAGTGTGTCTCCTATTGACATCTCAAATTTCATTTTGTTCACATATCTTTTGTGTGTCTCCTTGATATTGATAACAATGGCTGGTGTAAGAGCTTATCTCCTTTTGATTCTGAAAATGTAATAAAGGAAAATACATAGTAACAGCCACATGTATTAGATATGCAAGCATCTATCCAACATCTGTATCAAACTAATATTGGGTGAAATATGATATGCATGCCACAGCTCAACTTTACTCATATCAAAGAGAAACATTAATAGCAAGGGACAGTGCTTCTTTGATGAATACATGAAGGAACAAAGCATTGAAATAAAAACAAGCTAACGTGGTCTTATAAGAATCTTTGCTTTATTTTTAAGGCATAGTAATTTCATGAATGTGGTCTTGTTTATTATATTATTCTTTTTACATAAAAACAGCATTTTTAGTCTTACCTAATAATCTATGAATAAAAATGACATGAACATTTACTCCATTTTGATTTTTATTCCTCTTAGCCCACTTGAATATATCTTAAATAATCATTAAAATTAAAGGAATATTTGAGGGAAAACATAATATTAAAGGAAACGCTAAGAAGTTATGTAGTGTTTACCTGAGTCTAGGCAAATTCGTGATTTGCGAACGTCTTCTGAGAAGGGATTTTCATAATATCTTATAGAACTCATCCTTATATCTAGCTAAAATTCTTTATACTCTGTATCAAGCTTGTTGGGGTTTATTTCCTTAGAAAATTTGTTATAGAAAATCATGTCTCTTTGGTCTAGACCCAATGTCACAAACATTACAGTTGATTAATACAGAGATTTAAAAATTGTGGACCCCTAGATAACTAATTTTGTTGCCTTTGGATTTTACATATTAAAGTAAACTTTGGTTTGTCATTAAAAGAAGGAAAGAATTAGTCATTTGGAATGATTTTATGTAAATGAGGAATACAATTAAAATGTGTCATTTTTTTAACAAAAATCAGAGATCAGGTATTTTTTTTTTAATTTTTTTTTTATTCCATCTTGTAATGGGGGCACAAATATTGT
>VBSM01003169.1:2417406-2578645 GCA_008086735.1 Cheirogaleus medius
GTCCCCAGTTGCCCTAATAAAGCCACTGCCAGAGTTAACAGAACATTCTGGAGTTTGATCATTCACATATGATTTAGACTTGCTGCAGCCCCAACCCTCGGGGCTGTGGCCTGTTAAGAAATGGGCAGCTCATCACCACCTGTGGAAGAATTGTCTTCCATGAAACAGGTCCCTGTGCCAAAAAGGTTGGGGACCACTGATTTAGATCCTATGATTAATTGGCTTAAAAAATTAATGCTTAGTTGTTGTTTATTTTTTTCCCTTTAGTGCAAATTTTAAGTCTAAACTATTTTACAAATAAGAATACAGTCCAAACAGGGTATTTAAGAGAGACTAAGACTAGGAATGAGAGGACTAAAGATGTTGCCCTCCTCTCCCCATACTCCGTTCTATTGGCTGGAAAGATCATGCGCTATTAGTGACTACATAAAGGCTACGAGGAGTCTGCACACCGCCATTATCTGACTAAATGCTTTGTGAAGTGCTTTTAGAAAAATTAGAACAGAAAGGCACTCCATACTACCAATTTATGGTCTATTCTTAGTGTCAGTGATGCCTGAGAGAACAGTACATTGTAAAGTCTGTTTTTCAGGTGATAATATTTTTGCCAAAGTGATGCAGATTTTAACATAGTCTCTTACTGAAAGGTACAAAGTTGTCATCTGTTTTTCCTGATGTGAAGTTTATTGTCTGAGTGTTGATTTCCACTTCAACTTTCTTTATCCAAATAAACTTTTTTCTTTCTTTCTGGTTTTTTTTTTTTTTTGGCACTTGCTTTGAATTTCAAAGAAGCTGAACAGAGTATACAGATTAATTTCAGTGGTTGAATTAACTGCGAGGTTTTGCTTAATTTCAAGGTTTTGTACTTCTATTTTAAGAGTGTTCTCTGCTTTAATCATCTGAATGTTAAAATAACTCAAATATTTAAGGAAGAAAAACTGCTTTAGGGTGCATAGAAATGTTTACAAAGCCCTTTAAAAAATATATAGAAATATATCTTTTGTTTCTCCTTATCCCTTTCAAAAAATTCAGTCAATTTTAAATAATTTTTACTGCAATTAAAAAAATATCAAAGATTGCAAGCATAAGTAAATTTAAGGGAGGGTGAAGTGCCTCAGTGCAGTGTACTCTCTCCCCAGTCAGAAAGAGTATAAAATAAAAGCCATCATGACATATGCTCACTGCTCATTTAATATACTTTTCATTTATGAGCAACTTACTTGCTGCTCTTAGCTGAAATTTCTTTGGCAGGAGAAATAACAATGCACCTGAGATCTCAAGATGAAATACTCCTTGTTTGGCTTTTTTCTCATCGTCATGTTTTTTATTATGAGGGGAAATTTTGCTTAAAATAATGTGTCATCATTTCTCATTTTGAAAAGTTTTTTTTTTTTTAATGAATGAAATTTAGCTTTTGGACCTCAATTTCAGTATCTAGGTAGAGAGCTACCCAAAAAATGTTCGCATGCTGTGTTTATTGAAATGACCTGAACTCTTGGCCCTAGAGTTTATTTCATTTATATTCCAAGTCTACTCTAACTGTGAATCTACTTTAGCATCACTAAACGCATTGCATTTGCTTAATGACAGTGTATTCCTTGAATTTCAAATTCAGTGAGTCACTCCTTTGAGATCTTTATATTGTTGTTAAACTAGAGAAGGAGGGCAAGTAAGGCAGAATGAGAAAAATGAAAGATGAAAAGAAAGCTTGAACCTTTATTCACTTTGTTTGGAAAATGATTTAATAAAATCTAAAGTATTGGGCTTTAAAAATATGTATTAAGATCACTACATAGCTTCCTTTCAAAATGAGTAGCAGGATCTTACCTTTATGTACCTTTCACCCCCTATCGAGTGTGTTGCAAAGTATTCAGAGCACAGAAATCACTTTACCCACCACTGGAGTGGAACACAGCAGTTGTTTAACAGATCACAACAATACTGCAAAATCATTTAAGAACAGAATTGAATGAGAGTACAGCATCCAAAAGAAACTACAGGGGGGACTTGAGAAAAGCAGTCTGCAATCACTCAACTTAGGATTTGGCCAGGATATTCAGACCAAACATTCCATTCCATTTTTCCCCTTAAAAATTATCATGCATCTGACCCAATGATTGGTGCCTGGAAATTTGAGTGTTCTTATCACATGACATCTCCTGGACCTAGTGCCTTGGAAATTACTGGTGCAGAACTTACCCAAAAGAAAAATTCCACTTAATGACTTTCCAATCTTTACTTTTCTAGTGCACCTGAGTTCCCACTTTGATGTCTGCTTGCCAAACACCACCAGTCCTAGTCAATGTTAGCAATAATGCAGTACATATGTTATTTAAAACTCATGATGGCGAAGTTGTAGCTTACAAGATAGATTTTCTAATTTCCTATAAATATAAAAAGACACATGCTTAAAGCGTCACTGCAAAATTAGATTTAGAGCTATTCAATGAAGTCAAGTAAGTAATGTACTAGTAAAACCTAATGTGTGTTATTGATGGATTGTTGCTTCTTTATTTCCGATTACAAAAGACTATAATTTACATTATACTGTAGATCTTTCTGAACTGAATGTGACCTAGTTATACTTTACCTTTTGGCAATATAGCCTATTTTCTCAATTCATAAGTGTTGGACAGTTCCATTTTATTTTACATAGTCCTATAGAAACTACTTCTACAAAGAAAAAATGTGGGCTTTGAAGTCAGAGCTATTTTTTTTTTCATCTGGCAGGTTTGAATAATCACTTCCTTTAAAAGGATTAATTTATTTTGTTCCAATTTTAAAGTAACAATTGCCAGCATCGTGAAAAGCATCAATTATGTGGAAAAACTGCTATGAGCAAAAACCATAATATTATAGTTAACCTTCATATTTAGAGTAACTGTGATGCCACTAAGAATTCCATTCTCTATGCTTTCAAATATCTAATGACTGTGCTATTTAAAATCTAATACTCTAATCAAGAAAAAACAATTATGTGTAGTTTATATATGTAAGAAATGATAATGAAGAAAACATATCCATTGAATTTTTGTTTGATCTACAGTTATTAGTGGCAAAAATTGCCAATTATCTAAAATTCTTAAAGTAACATTTGGGCATTTTAAAGTATGTTAAATTTTTATTGAAAATAAATAAATTAATTCATAAATATGAAAGTGATGACCAATGCAGTTTCTATCAAAGTAATTACAGGATGTAACTAATTCAGTTAATTCTCACTGACTTCATTTATGTTCCTGATCAATTCCATGATTCACATATAAAGCACTTAGAACAGTGCTGGGAAATATTAAGCTTTATGCAAATTTTGCCATTTTTATTATTGGGTTTTTTTTAGCATAAGTAATTATAGAAATTATTTTAGTTAGCATAAGTAATTTGAATAAGATTTCAATAAAATATCTTACGTTCAAGCTATTTTGTTGTCTTGAGGCTAAAGATAAGAGATTTGTTGTAATTGGTTTTGTATATTTCATTAGTATAGTAATAATTATTCATAAATATGGTATGAAAATAAGAATACAATTTGGATACAGATATAAGAAGACTCGACCAATAATTTTTGAGTATCTAATATGTCTCAGCTTCCTTTACTTTATCTCATTTCATTTCACAACATTATCAGGAAAATATTTCCATATTTAGATAAAGCAAATGGAGCAGAAAGAGGTTCAGTACCTTGCCCTAGGTTACATGGTTTTACGTGATAGATCAATATAGCTGGCTCTAAAATCCTTTCCATTAAATGGCACTAGTTTGGTGAATAATATATGATTACAAACTTTCAAAGCAGAATTTACACAAAAACATGAATTTTAACTTGCATAATACGTCCATGAAACACTAGGGTTTCCTATACTGTAACTGGAAAATCATGATAAATGGCATCTCATAAAGAGATCCTTGCTGTGTGGGTGCAACAAAACTTTCTTATAGTCCTTTAAGTCCTAGCAAATAAGCCTTCTGTGTGGCTATGCTAATTTGTTTTGCCCTAGCTATACATGAAGTCAGCAGAGTACCTTGTTTCACAGGTCACATCCAACATCATGTGTTAGAGGCCAGCAATAGACTTTTGAAAGGGAGTATGAATAAACTCACAGTATGTCTTAATCAACTTAATGATAATTTTTAACATAATATTCTATTTGTATCATGGAATTCAATTATACAGATGCTTATTAATATAAAGAATACCCCCGTGGAGATTAAAAACATAGGAGTTTAAGGTCCCACAAACCTGGATTGCTATCCTGGTTTTCCCTTTAATAGCTCTAGGTTTAAGACAAGTCATTTCAATTCCCTAATCTACAGTTTCCTTATAGAAAAATCAGATTAATAGTAATGTTTATCTCAGGTCTGTTGCACATTAATCATGTATTAAATTAGGTAACATGTGTAAAACAATAGGAAGCACTTCAGAAATGATCATTATTTTTGTTTATATAATAGCATAATTGTTAATATATATCAGATACTAGACAAGCTCCTTAAGAATAAATAGACATGGCCCCTACATAGACATGGAGGTTGTGGACTAAAAAGACAATTAAACAAGCATCGGCCATATAGTTTACCATGCCAGAAGAGAATCAAAATGGCCAGAGTTCCAAAATTTTCAGTAGTTTAAAAAGCCATTCAAAGTTGACAATTGTTCACATTGAAAGTCTATGTTTCATGAGGGCCCCAATCCAAATCCACATTTTCAGATTGTCCTTACCACCATGGAAACACCTCAACACTCACCGATTAGGATCACATCCCCAGGGGAGTAATGTGGTTTGGACAGCTGCTCCATGTGCCTCCGTTTCTTTTCTCTAATTGATTTGCACTGAAAGATTCTGGTGTGCCTTTTGGGATGCCAAAAGACCATATGTCTTATCTCCTAACAACCAGATGTGACTGTGGGTAAAAAACCTAGACAGGTTTCTCATTCAAGGTCTTCTTCTAGGGAAGACAAAAATCTTGAAATTGACTGGAGATGCTAATTTCCATTTTAGCTTGGAAAGGAACTGATGGCATTCACTATTTTCAGGATTTTCTATCTCAGGCAGGTCAACTTGTGACCATGTATGAAGATCACTTATATAAAGCTTGGGAGTTAAAGTATTAGATTGAGTCATCAAGGGAATACTTGGTTAGAGTTAGCCAATGCAGCAATTTGCCAACGGTTGGCACCCGTATGACTGAAGTTGCCAAAGCCAAAGGGTAACTATTATGTAAGGCGTCATTTCCATAATAACCTGCAATTTCAGTGTTCTATGAGGGAAAAAGAAAAGGCAGAAGTGGCAGTGACCGCGAATGAGGTCTGGGCAACAGATGCTCTTTTTGAGAAACTTGTCGTGTTGTTAAGAATAATATTGCTAGCCTGTATGTTTGGCTTTGCTCGTCTTTTGACAATCAGTAGGGATGAGTATGTGGTGCCATCTTCTGAGAGTCCCTGAAATGACATTTGTCCCATCTGTTTTATTTATTTCTGTGTGTATTTTCTTTTCTTTTTGGTTATCTGAAATGTACTACGTAGGATTATTAGCTATTCCCAGAAAGATAGTCTCAGAAAGCTTCAGAGCTTTACTTAGCAAGTCTGATTGGAGTCGAGGACAGGAAGGTGTCCTGCAGCCCAGTTCCAGCTTTTCCCATGATAAGCCACGTCAGAGCTCATGGAGAAACACATTATGATTGTGATTAATTCCTTCGATGCCAATGCACAGTTTATTTATAAGTGAGTATGATGTCTTGCATTGATGATGGACTTCAGTTGATATAGAACTCCTGGTATTTTGTTGCTTCGTAAACTTTGAAAGTCACCGGGAGAGTTCTAAAAAATAGAAGTAGATTTGTATCCAGACTAATGTACTCCTAAGCAGCTTACCCATTAACATTTCAGTGTGTGGAAGTTTTAAATGTTTTCAACCAGAAATTATTCACAGTTACTTTTTTGGCCATTTTTCAGCAAAAGGGCTGCTGCTGTGACAGGTCGGCGGCCAGCCAGGAGAAACTGGGCACAGAAGAGAAGCAAATCTCCCCTCAAAATTAGGCAAGGGGAAATTATGTAACTAAATATAGCAGCTATTTAAGTTCAGCCATAAGTCAAGGACTATCTCCAGTCCCTCCTTCTCTGCGATGCTTCTTTAATTACTCCCGGCCATGCTGACCTCCCGCTCCTCTGGACGTCCATAGCTCATAGTCTATTCAGGTAGTTTTGAAATTAAAATCAAGATATATTCTGTAAGTTCATGTGGAATTGAGTCAATTATCACATGGAAACTATTTTTCCAGAGGAGAGAAAAACATGTGTTTATTGTAATTTTTTTGAAGTCAGCTTCTTTACCATTATAAGGAGACCATTCCCTGGATCAGTCCTCAAAGCCTTTTAACCATCAGGTATAATAACAATGCTACAGGAACTTGATATTCCTAAGGACCCTGCTCTTTTCCTTAAGTTAACAGATCATCTGAACTCAGAAGGTAGTGGAAGGTTAATTTTGGAGTAGAGGGGAGAAACTAGATAATACTTCTTTTTGTTACTATTTGTCTATTTTCATCTCCTGGGAGGTGTCAAGCAAAGGCTTTGACGGCAGAAAGTGAATGGAAGATTTGGTAGCTCAGTTTTTATTAGAGAGGTAATGAAAGAATCACAGTGCAAAAAAGTTCATCAAAGATAGAAGTGAATTCTGGCAGTAAATGGCTTCAGGGATTGAGAATGTAGCTAGATGAG
The DNA here is from genome assembly GCA_008086735.1 of Cheirogaleus medius. Lineage (NCBI taxonomy): Eukaryota > Metazoa > Chordata > Mammalia > Primates > Cheirogaleidae > Cheirogaleus > Cheirogaleus medius. The sequence goes on from VBSM01003169.1 coordinate 2,424,125, forward strand.
AGGTATGGGTAATGGCCCCCTTCAAGCATTCAGCATTCAACTAACAAATGTTTTTTTAAGTGTCCAACACTGATTTTAGGAGGCACTTGGGGATATAGCAATAAATATGTTAACCAGGATCCCTGCCCTCAAGGAATTGACACTTCACTGACATGCATATTAAACATTGATCACTGTGGTGAGGGGAAAAACATTAAGATAGAAATGGAGTAGTGATTTGAGAGTAGAAGGTTCATTTATACAGGATGGACAGGGAAGGGCTCTCTGAGATGGTGCCCTCTGAGTTGGAACCTGAAGAGTCACAACCATTCTGGAATACCTGAAGGAAGAAGGTTCCAAGCAGATGGGTTCAGCATTAGCAAATGCTCTAAGGCAGGCATGGGCTTGGTTTGTTTTAGGGGCAGAGTGGTGGAGAGTATGGCTGGATTTAGTGAAAGGAGGATGAGAGTTAGGAGATGAAATAGACAGGGGCAGAGAATATAGGAGCCTATAAGCCACGACAGGTGGTTGGATTCGATTCTAATTGCAATGGAAAGACACTGAAATGTTTGAAGCAGAGAAATGCTTGAAAAAAGCAAAGACCCTAATTTGTATTTGAGAAGCTTATTTAGTCTGTCCAGTGGAATACTGACTGTAGGGAGAGAAGAGTCTAGTAAAGAGAGTGAAGTGTTCATTCATTGGAGTGATGAAGGTGATTTGGACTATAATAGTGGCTGTGGGAATGGGGAGGCATGATCAAATCTGGACCACTTTGTGAAGGTATAGTAAGTAAGTTTCCATAATGTAAAGAGTGAGGGAAAGAGAGGAATCCCAGGGGCCTGGCCTCAGCAGCAGGTTGGATGCATAAGGTGCTCCAAAGGCCATCTCCTATTGTTCACTCCTGGTTTTTGCTATCCTTATTTTCCCACCTAATGTCCTTCTGGACAAAAGCCCTAATGTCTTCTGTGCCCACAATGTCCAGCATAGCCAGGAGTACATAGCAAGGGTGCGATGAAAACTCCATCAGTTGATTTTGTCTGCTACCTGAAAAAGAAAATATAATTCAGGAACAATTTTCTTTCATAGGAAAAATATTGTGGTGAAAATTTTAGAATCTTCAGATTTGCTCTAAACATGTTTATGCTTCCAAGATTACTTGGAACATTATTGTTCCATTTAGAGGCCTAGCATCAAATTTAAAATCTGAGTTGTTCACTTTCATTAAATGTTTAACTTGCATGAAGAGACCTCTTTTTATTACCATGTGACAACTGTTGTGACTTTTGTGAAGTACAAGATGGTAATTTAAAAGCTTTTTAAGTTTTTAGTACTTATACACAAATCTCTATGAATACTTTGTGATGTATATTCCTATATTACACTTTAAATCTTGGTTTATCTTTACCATTTAGAAAAAGAGCCCTCTGGTTTTCTTTGGTATATTTTATTTTGAAATTCTAATTATTTATGCAAGACCAAACATTCTGTGCATTGTCTAAAGCATAGGCAAACCTACTTTCAGTCTTCACTGCCATCGAGAATAATCTTTGGTTTTCTGCACACTCCATTATTGATGAGTATTAGCAGAAGACATCAAAGCAAATCATTGCTATTAATACTAAATTACATGTATTAAGTTCTTACTTGCTCTGTGGTGCCATGATAAATACTTGTATGTTTTATTTCATTTAATCAAATTAAATACCCTATGAAGTAACTAGCATAATTATCCCCATTTTACTGATAAATACTGAGACTTAGAAAAGTTAAAGGCTGTGCCTAAGATCAACTAGCTGTCAATCAGAAGAACTGAAATAAATAATCACAAGTCAAAGTTTTATATGTCAATATAAAATAAGAATGTCAATCCAGTTGATACTTTAATTATTTTATTAACTTTGAATGTTTAGATTTTCAACATTTTGAATTCTATACGCTTTAACCTGCATCTGTTCTTTGTTTCATTATCTTCTTCTTCTTTCTTTTCTATTATTACTATTTTTTTCCTTAACCCAGATTTGGTCCTTTACTCCATAGGTACTTAGAGCTTAGTGCAGAGAAGGCATCCTCTACCTTTCATGGCACTTTTCCCTCACTGATTCCAAGTCTCCTGGAGTCATAATACCGAGCTCTGATAATATTTCCAAGAGGTGAATGGAATACTGCTGTGTGGAGTCTGAGGTCTGTACCAGAGGTTTTATTGGTTTCTTTTTATAGCTAGGTGAATACTATGGCATTCCTATTACTGTAGGTTAATGTTTCTTTATCCTGTTCTTTCAATATTTTCCTAGTACAATAGAAAGAGAGGTTAAAAAATCAATAGAATTAAAATTGAAAAGAGACCACGACAAGATTAAAATTGGACAGAAATAAATTGAATGATTTTTTTTCCAGCCCAAATTCAAAATTAGACTAGGTGTCTCTTGCTTCTATCAGAAAATAAAAAAAATGGGAAATATCTCACACATATCCATCTCATGCCCTTTCTTCCCTTTAATTGCCTTCCATGGACTCCTCCATTTCACTCTGAACAAACTCTCCCCTCAAAATGATGTTTCCTTATGTGTTCATAACAGGGACCAAGTTATTTCTAACAGCAAATTTTCCACTGCCCTCCTTCATGAAGACCACACTTTTTCCTTCCTTTCTTGATGTGAAACTGTGGAGGGGAGGCATCCATATTTGAACCTTCTACTTATCAAAGCCCACCAAACTACTCTCTACTATACTGTATTCTTTATTAAACCTAGGATCTTGATTAAGAATGTCAAAACTTCCTATAACTCTTTCAAAACTCCCAATCTGCTGATTTTTTCATTCTCACTGATTCTTCCTTTATCCCTGTACTGTAGATTCACAAAATCCTGTTTTGCTATCAGTTTGCAAATCATCCCTGTACATACTCAGAATATTTTCTGGACCCCACTCTAACCATTTTACCTTTTTATCTGTATTTTCATTATTTATTTCAATATTTGATGACAATTTTCTTCTAAAGCTAGATCCTCTAAATGTACCCTTCATTTAATACCCACCTAACCCTAGAGCAATCTTGCCCCCATGAAGATGCTTTCCTTTTCCAAACTTATTTGACTTCCCCTTAAATGGAAGGATGGAGGTGTCTTGGAGTAGGGTTGTGGCTGCAGAGATGATGAGAGGTGGACAGATTTGGGCCATTATACCCCTCACTGTTGAGAAGTTCTACCAGAATTTGATTTCTATTTCTTAATAGAAATAATGACTGATAAGTTGCATTAGAATCTAATATGAAACATTAAATGAAACAATATACTTTCATTGGTAAAGGGGAAGTTAAGGAAGAGACCACAGTCTTCAAGTAATGGAAACATTTATTTAACCTTCATTGTATTTTTATGTAATAAGTATTTTATTAAGCACTAGATACTCAGCTAGGTATTAAAAATTCTGTTGAACATGCAATAGACAATGTCTCCCTGAGTTTACATCTGAACTTGGAAGAAAGCTAATTAATCAGTTCATTACAAAGAAGTACAGTGAGTGACAAGATTGGGAAATTACAGAGAAGTATGCAAATTTATAGCAGGAGCATTCCATGCAGTCAGGAAGAAAATGGCATTTCATTTGAGACCCTAAGAATGGTTAAGAGTTAACCCTATCCTAGTATTAAAGAGAAAAGCTGAAAGAAAGAGTACCCCTGATCTCAAAGAACTTGTAATACTGGGGTGTATATGCCTTCTGAGAGATCTTACTAGAAATAGTTCAAATAAACTAGGAAGAATTTTTAGACCAATGGCTCCCAACTTAGCACTTAAAATTTACCTTAACTTAAAAATACATATACCTATGCCCAATATATATATATTGGGCAATATATATATATACCTATATATATATATTGGGCAATATATATATATACCTATGCCCATATACCTATACTCATCATCACCCTCCCAAACCTCCTGAATTAAAATTTCTGGGTGTGGATTCTGGGAATCTGCATTTTATAAACTTCCTCAATGACTTTTACATGTATGAATGCTTGGAAATAGTTGTCTAAGATATAAACATCATAGGTTTTCATGAGGATCATCTGTAGATGTTTTATTTCTACATATTATCAGGCCATACCTGAAAACCTATAAGGTCTAAAACTAAAAGGCCCAAATCTTCACTTTTAGGAATCAGCCCAGTTGATGCTGGTTCAGGGGTAAGGAGACCACACATCGAAAATCAGTACTGTAAAGTTACAACAATGTTACCTGATACAGAAGACAACTATGGACTAGATAGAAGTTTTAGAGGCAGATTGGATCCAATGACCTGGATGGTGTCTTACTTTTTGTCCACACCTAGAACAAACCATCTCCCTCCCGAGCATAAGTGAGCAGATACTACCTGGATGTACAAATAGAAAACAACATTTCTTTGTAAAAATATAAGTATAGTAGGGCTTTCAATATGTAAGGAAAATACTTAGACTTTTCTAATTCTCTTATTTGTTATTGTGACACTTCTGGGATCTGTGTGGTCATGTAACCATTATACAGTTCTTGCTTTCAGAAAGAGCTGCCAGGATGGGGGTGATTTATAATAATATCTTCTGGTTCTTTATGAAGTGTGTAGGCAAAAACTGAAAAAAGCATACTGTACCTTATAGCTGCTGTCTGTGCCTTTTTCAAGACTGGTACCGCTCTGTAGGCAGAATGGTCACTTTCCTTCTGTGGTTTCTCATCACTTTTTATGATGAAGTAATCTTAATGTGACCACCTGTGTTCTACAGGATGTGCCCCTAACCCACCCCCCTCTTTCCATGCTTCATTAAACAGTCCACAACTCTTTCTGCTACAAGGCCCTTCCTCCCATGTAGTCCCTTCTACCTGGAGATCTCTGCCATCTCTGCTTGCTTCCACCTCAGCCCAGCTAACACTCATCTTTCACATGTCAGCTCAGCAGTCACTTACTAGAGAAGCCTACCTTGATTCCCAGTCAAGGTCAGTTTTTGACACTATGTCTGTCTTGTAGAGTGCTTTTCTCAGTTTGTTATTACTTTCTCTTTCATGAGTTTATTTGCTTAACATCTACTTAACTAGACTGAAAGTGGGGACACTGTGTGTGTGTGTGTCTTTTTGTTCACTATATTGCCTAAACATATTAGGTGCTCAATAAATATTCGTTGAAGACATGAATGAAGAGTTTAAAATACTAGGAGAGTCAGGTGTATGATTTTAATCCATTTAGTGGGTTCATCGAATTATTACTCAATACTTGCTATGTGCTGGGACCAACAATAAGCACTGGCAATGTAGAAGTGGTTTAATAATTTGTAAGCTGTAACCACAACGTGCACCCTGAGTCTTAGCCAACTCTCTTTCAGGTAGACGCTGTTGGAGCACCCATTTGTAAATGGTAGCCCTTTCTCACTAACTCATCTCCACATCTCATCTTCAAGCAATATAGGTAAATTCCACTATATTTCTTCTGTTTTTCCTACACAACAGGTAGTAGGTCTGAATGAAAATGTCCATCCAGTCCAAAACTTAAAAACATACAAAAACATCAGATCAATTCTTTGTTTACTATTTTAAAAAACATTTTTCTTCTAGATAGTTATTCTAGTTAGAATATAAGGGCTAGGGGGAAAATATTAAGTTAAGATTATGAAGGTTTTCTTCATGTAAGACTAAGATTCTATCATTATAATATTTAGCACAAATATTTTTTATTGCCCCCATTAATTTTATTTTTTAAAATTTTTTTATTTCAACACATTATGGGAATACAAATATTTAGATTATGTAATTGCCTTTGCCCCACCCAAGGCAGAGCTTCAAGCAGGTCCATCCCCCAGACAGTGCGCACAGCACCCATTAGGTGTGAATATACCTATCCCCTCCTCCCACTACCACCTGACTGACACCCGATGAATTTTACACATAAGTATTGATCGGTTAATACCAATTTGATGGTGAGAATATTTTTTCTTTTTGAAAATATATTCCAGAACTTTCATATTAAATGTAAAAGTTTTAAAATTAACGATGTTCTCTAATATAAGTTTATGCTGAATAGACCTGACTCCAATTTAAGTATGTTTATAATATTGCCCTTTTATTTTAAATAATGATAAGTAACCAACATCTTATTTGCTTTTTTCTGGGGGGGACTGTATATCAATTCATACCATATATTGTCTCTGACATTTGTTTCATCTGATATTTTTGCTGTCTATCACTTTCTTCTTTGGTAATAGTTTAAACTAAAAGAGTCAAAATATCCAGAAGAATAAAAGTTTATGCATTAAATACATTTATCCAATTAAGATATGTAGCCAGAATATCTGTGTCCAGTGGACCACAGTAAATATAATGGAACCTGTTTGTTTAAATAAATCCAAAGTACCTAGTTGTCAGAAACAGTTCTACATGAAAGCAATTTGTTCAGAGGCTTAAATGTGTGACATAGTAATATTCTTATGTCATCATGTTTATCCTTTATATCAATAAGCTTCCACATTTATACCTATTTAATATATTATGCTAGTGTTTATTTTTGCCAAGATAAGTAGGCCACGATTATCTATACTTTACAAATGAAAAATCTGAGGTAAGGAGAGGTTAAATGACTTTGCCAAGGTCACACAGTGAGTCTACAGCAGATCTAAGATGAAAACAAAGAGCAATGAGCCATGGTGTCTCCCTTCCTGGAAAATAATTTATCAAGCAGTTATCCTAAATCAAGATTAATTGGATCAGATGATACCTCCTCCTTCACTGAAGCACATTCAACTAATATAGCTGAGTTCTATTATTTTTATGTTACTATTTCTAAATATAGTGTGTAATGAAACAAAAAGACAGTGAAAAATAGAAGTTCCTTTTCTCTATATCAAAGATTTCCTATCTTTTCACTATCACAATATCTGTGTGAGGCAGGGCATGTGTAGTGAATTTTCCCTTACATTATCTCCAGATAAATGCTAAAAAGAAGAATAGGTCCATGGCTCTTCAGTGCTCTGATCTCATACTTGTTGTCTCTAGAATTAAGGCTGCATCTAGTGTGTTTCCATAAGCATTATGTTTTCATTTGGAGTCACATTGTTCCTATTTAAACAGCTGTCCTCAGTGCAACTGCTGTCAGACTGGTTGCAATTATATTTCAACTGAAAACCATTGTTGCATTTTTATTTATAACTTGGGAAAGGAGAGCTACTTAAACTACATAGAGGTCAGTTTTTCAGAACTAGAATCAATTAAATTATTTACTAAAGGCGCCAGTGTCAGAAATATTATCCGCTGGTATATTTATACATTTAAAGGGGAAAAACTCAATTACAAAATCTGTGAATATTCACTGGGTAGCAATGCTTTCTGCAACTTCATTTGAAGTGGATTTTTAAAATGAGTGAAAGTTGTTTCTAATGATGTCATGGGGGCAATACAGTGATTGTGTTAAGTTCCTATATATGCTTAGGATTTAAATATCTGCATTTGGTCTCCCATTCAGTTTGTATCAGTTTAATAAATAGCTACCAGTGAGGCATAAACTTGGGGAAATTGTTAGTTTTTATTAGAAAGATAGTGTGGTATGATGGATAAAGGCCACCATAAATCCATTTCACTATGTACCAGCTATAATGACTTTGGACATTTGAAGAGGCAAAGCATTGGTCTATTTAATTATCTGCTCCTAGGTATGGAGAAGGGGCTTATTGTGTCTATATCATTTCTTTTATTTCCATCACTTGCCTTTGAAATTACCAGCTTTAAAGATTGTTGACCTATTTGAAATCCCCAATGGGAATTGGGGAAAAGTATAGTGACTCTATAATATTTCAGCAGCTTTCCAAAGGCAGTGCTAAAGACAACCAGCTGAGAGTTGGGAACTTCTCTACTTTAATATGTTGATGCTCTCATTTAAGAAAAATATGACATCTAATCAGGAGATGAGAATATTAGAAATAATAGTTGTATCTACATTTTATACTTACATTAGGCACTTATTTGGGATCAGGCACTATGCTAAATGTTAAGAACACTGAAATAATTAATCATAGCCTTTGTCTTCAGTGCACTCACAATCTAACGAAATAATCAGGCATGTAAGCAAATAACCACAATGGAGGGGTAGAGTCTCTAATTGAGGCATGTAGATGAACAAAGAAATATTAACTAGCATAGTTCCAAAAATATAGTGAAAATTTCACCAAAGAGATAATGCTGTATTGGTTTTTCAAAGCATTTTATTTACCCCAGAACTGATAGATGAGGAGGAGTTTGTGAGCACTTTGTGTGATACTAAGCTAGGAAATATAGAAGGGCATAACACATTGTGGGCATGGGTCTTCAACATGGAAGGTGTAAGAGATGGAAGCCAACGTTGGAGGAAGAAATTGGAAATATAAAAAGAGATTAGATTGATAAAGGCCCTGAATGCTCTGATAAAGAATTTCAGGAAGCAGCTGTTAAAGATTTTTAACTAGAAAATTGACATGATTAGATTATACTTTGATAAACTGTCTCTGTCAACAAGTTAATAAATGGATGGAAGGAGTAACGTGAGTCATTCGAAACCAGTGGTGGAGAATCTAGTACAGAAGCCATGGCAATGGTCCAGAAAGAAGTGAAGATGTCAGTGGGGATGGTTTAAAAGGGATTGATTTGAAAGAAAATTATTCATTTTTTTAGTAGGGTGGTATAGCATGGGTGGCAATGGATCATGAGGGAGATGGAAGAGATGAAGTTTTCCCCTATCAGTAGGAGAAGGTCTATGTTTAGGGAAATAGATAATGGTTTTTCAGTGTTTTGCATATTCAGTAAATCCTCCCTCTCATTTGACACAAATTCTAAATAAAAACCAAGTGCTTAGAGAGGAAAGTGGTGCTAGAAGTGGATTTTACTTTGTTAGACGGGCCAAGCCGAAGTCCTATAAAGGACTAGAGAAAAACATTTGCCATTTGTGGGTAGAGAAGTGTCTTACATTGGGCAGCAAGGTGTTTTTGGAAGAAAAGCTGATTCTTATGGTTATTATTATTTACCTTCAGTAAGCATCATCCAAGACTGGGGTCTTGATAGTTAAACCATTTCCTTAAAATAATTTGGGAAAGATATGGTAATCTCAGTTCCATGAATAAAGTGTAAAACTTTGTGTGATTCACTTCTACTCTCTCTGAGACTCAATTATATCATGCTTAAAATGGGAGAATAATACCTACCTGAGGGGTGTTTTATCTTCTGCTCAGCACATGACTACTTTATAAATGGTAGCTATTTGTCAAATTCTCATTGAAAGTAGGACACATGCCCATTAAATTAAGGAATTTCCTAGACCTCCATTTTATATCTATATGTCTTTTCTCCTTTATTCAATCAACAAGCAGTTTTTGAGCCCCTGTGCTTTATCAATGGGAGAGATTTGCTGGTTATGGTCTGACAATCTAATAGAGAGAAATGCAATCAAATAAAGACAGTACAATGTGATCTTGTAGTCTATAAATATATATGCATAATGTTTCATTAATGACTATTCTGTTAATGTCCCTCTTAAAATAATTTAATTTGGGGATTCTTCTTTAAAACTATTGCATAAATTTGAAGCCAAATTAAGTTCCCCATGAGGTAAGCAGTTTGAATTACCATCAGCAGTTCTAGAGTTATATTGTAAAGCCTATAGAGTTGTAATTATGTAAAGCAATCTATCCAGTGATAGGTTAATATCATAATTATAATAAATATGACATAAATTTAGAAACGAATATGACATTGTAATTCAGAGTGTATATCTAACATAGTTGTTATCAATATGAATGTAATGATCAAGAGAATTCAACATGAGAGACATTTTTTCTATGATTCATCTGCCTGGTTGGTACTATGTTAGTTGGTTTTAACTTTGCTAGGCAAAACGATACTGGGATGGGGGTATTCAGAAGTGGGGAAACAACCTACAGAAATTTTTTTTTAACTGAATTCGTTTAATGTCAGAGAAAGAGAAAATTGTTGGCTAGAGAAACCAAGGGTAGAATGTGTAAGTGAAGTCAAACAAAATACTAATCAATTCTTGTTACATGTATTAAAATGCTTTTATTTTCATAACCCATTTAACAAGTAGATGCTTCCTGTGATGAAAAATACATTATTTTTTTTCTTTCCACACATCTACAAATTGCTTTTGTGTGATATACTGCACCGCAGGACACTTACCCAGAGAGCTGATGCAAAAACCTCATTTTGAGCAACAAAACTAGTGTCGATTTATATGGCGAGAGGAGAATGCATATACAGTCCAAGTTGATATAAGATCTGACATTTCAAAGCTAGAATAAATTATTTGGAAGGCCCACTATCTTTTTCCTTGACCTCTGTATTAACAGCTTCTGTAACCTTGAATGCAAATGAAGGACAATACTAAGGATATCCTTCACCATTATGAATTAGCAGTTTTTTAATGTATGTTTCTGTGATCATCGGTTTATTTTCCAATGTGTAATTTCCATCTCCCTAAATCGGTTTACCCAGCAGCATGTTGTGAATGTGACTCATTTCGTCTGTGCCTGTGGTTAGCATTATGTTGCTGCAACAAGTCCACCTGACAGATTTTTGAGCCTAGGAAGTTGTCCATTTCAATTAACAGAACACCCAGGACATTTCCCTGTCAGGGTAATAAAAGTATGCACTGATTTGCCTCCTCTCTGAAAAAGAAGAAAATAGTATATGCTATTAATATGAAGCCAACTTCTACTTTTTTTTCAAAATACAAAGTCTTAGCAGGAAACCAATATAAATAATAGAAAATAATATATATTACATGTGCTGGAACTTAGACACATGTGATTCTTTTTTCTATACATTATAGTGTGTGTGCAGGTGTTTTTTTTCCCAATTCTGTCTCTTCTGTAGGAAAATAGATACATTCATGAATTTATATTGCTGCTATTGCCTCTTGTTCCCTGTCCATAGCAATAGATCTGAGTTTCCTGTGCTCTAGAAAGAAAACACTTTGAAGCAAATACATCATTCTAATGTTTAAATATTGTTTACTCTATGAACTCTTTGAAGAAACCCGTGGTGTTTAATTCCTAGGCCAGTGCTAAGCAAGGCTACCTAATGGGTAGTAAACTAAAAACACAGTGTGATGATGACTCCAAATGGCTTCATGAAGAATTGATGCAGCTTTTCAATAATACATTAATGAGATAGGAAAGTCTGACTTTGTTTCATACTTAGTCAACATTGATGCATGCTAGACTTTAATATAATTGCATATGTAAACCACAGCCCTTTAAGTCCAATTCAATTTCTCTATGTTCCATTCTTAATTTTTTTGTTTTGTTAATTGTTTTTATAAGCCTACATCAGGAAGGGAAAAAGGAAGAAAAACAAACTGGAGTAAATCTCCTTTCAACTATAAAAACATCCTTGCAAATGTATGCAGGCACTCTTTAGATATACCATTTTGTATGGTTAAGCTTCACAGACTCATCTCTGCAGCAGGCTGCACATTTAGTTGAGAGACAACTGAGTTATAAAATTGGTTTTGGACTACTGAGAAAAGAAATGGAGCTAAAGGACCGAGATTCTATCATGAGCCCCATAAAATAGGAACTATTTCTTCTTCTGGTAAATTTCTCTAATACTGTTTTATTTTCCTGGATATGGAGGGTGGTCATTATCAAGAGACCTCACCCTCTTTCTCCATACACAGTGACCCTCAATTAAATTGAGCTTATATATGTAGTGATGAGATGGCCCTAAAATACTGCAAATACCTCCTTTCTTTAAAAAAAAAATCCTGTTATTACTTTACAGAAAAAGAGTCATAGCATTATACAGTTGGGAGCTGAAAGGATGAGCATCTAACCCTCAAAAAAGTCATTTTAAAGATGAAAACTGCTGTGCAAAGAGGCTGATTTGCTCCAAATCTGAAAGTTAGTTGGTGTCAGAAGAACAACAGAGCACCATTATTTACCCCTAGAAAAGTATTTTACCCTTAGGTGTGCTATATAACTTGACAATAAAATCAGGAGTTTTGAAAATTTGTAGTACTCAAAGGTAGGCTTTTTAAGAAAATAATTTATCATAATTCTTATTTTTATTTTACTTTGTAGAGTTGAATTTTGTCTATGTAGCAACTCATTCCTTAACATTTTTTATTCTGTTACCAAAATAAGTGCATTTCTTACATTTTAATGTCCCTTTTATTTTTTCAAAGCATCTTCAAAACTATTTATTTCATTTTGTCATCATAGCTGTTCTGTAAGGTACCTATTCAAATTTCTGATTTTTTTCCCCCACTGAGGACACTGGAAAACAGAGAGGCAAACTACATTACCAAGTTCACAATCAATCTATACAGACATGGACTGTATAATTATCAATGCTCGTAGGTTTGCAGAAGGAAAGGAAAGAGGAAAGTTTGTACTTTCACGGAGTACAAACTGATTTGTGCTGAACTATTGTGAGACGTTTTATATATTTCATTTAATTCCCTGTGAAGAAGCATTATCTCGATTTCCTAAATGACACACTGAGTCTCAGACTGGGTAAATAATTTCACTGAGGCCTTAAAACTGTTTAGAGAAAAAGCTGGGATTCAAACTCAGGCTTATCAATGCCAAAGCAAGTAATTGGTCTTCCGTATATCAGTGGCTCTTAAAAGTATGATCTGGGTACCCCTGCAGGCCCAAAGACCTTTGTAAGGAAGATTATGAGATTAAAACTCTATTCATAATAATACCATTTTAAATCTCATTCTCTAATGATTGTACAGTGGCATTTTCTAGAGGTTACATGCAAAAAATTGAAGAAGCAGAATCCAGGTGTTTATTAAATTGGACATTTAAAAAGATTTACAAATATGTAAATTAATGTTACTCAGTAAGTTTTTTGTTTGGGAAAATATTTTTAAAATGTTAATTATGTTAACATGTTATAGGTTTATTGTTTATTTAAATAAATTAGTAATATTTTACATTTGTTACATTTAATATCTAGTAGGTTATGGACTTAAAAATGTAGCTCACATACACAAAAGCTCTTGTGGAGCCCTAATTTTTAAGATTATAAGAGAGTACTGAGACAAAAACATTTTGATAACCTCTATGCTAGAATGTGCTTCCTCCTGAGTAAAATTGGAAGCTACAATATACAGCAAAACCTAGCTTTCAAAAGACAGGAAATCTATGTATACCTCAGTCTTAGTGCTAGGAATGACCCTTAGATAAAATCTGGCTTCTATGATGGCTTTTTTATTTAACTTATCCTAGAAAGAAATCAGTAATTATTGTTCTTTGCTTAGAGGTCATGAGTTATGAATTTTTACTGTGACCAGGTATTTAAATCTGACTCTTTCAACTTAGTTTCAGCAAAAGTCTAAAAGGCCAAAAAGGAAAAGATGGATGATAAAACCTGCACATTCTAAAGTGAGGGGATAGAGTTTCCATAGAGCTTTCAAAGGCAATTTTTAAATTTGTTTTGACAGCACCTCTTCTACCTGAATGATATAAAAGAATAGCAGTAGGAAAAGCCAGGTTGTTGGGAATTAAATAATTTCTTTGGATGTGGCTACCAGTGTGCTCTGAATCTTTATGGAGGAGGGATAAAGCAAGCTTCCCTCTCACACAAAACCTGGGGCTTTAGAGAGACCATCTGGAGATCATCATCTGTGGCATATGGAGTTTCTGGGGCTCCACAGCTGATGCCTGACCCACAGCAAAAAAGAAAAAAAAAATAGAGACAAAGGTGGGAGATTGTGACCAGCTCAGCCCTCGAATGGAGGAGCGTGAATTGGAGGCTCCATTGAGAGCAATCTGTACTTAGAGAGGTTGACAGAGCCAAGAATCGTGGGCCTTTCCTCTGGGACCAGATCTTGAAGAAGCAGCCTGTAGTCGTTGTTTTTAGTAACTTTTTATTATTATATATTTTTATAATTCATAAAATACATTTTATTACATAATTATGTTGTGTTATTTAATGCCTACAGAAGACTAGCACAAAAGATTCCTATATTTTCTACCAAGATTCAGCAATTGTTTATATGTTGCCTCATTTGCTTTATCATTCACTGTATCCATACCTCTCTTTCTCTCTCTCTGCACACACATCATGTATATCCTTTTTTTTTCTGAACCATTTGCCTGTAGGTTAGAGCCATCATACCTTTTTATCCTTAAATACTTTAGTGTATATTTCCTAAGAATAAGCACATTTTCTTATAAAACCACAGTACAGTTTTCAATCTCGGGAAATTTCACATTGATGCAATAGTATTACCTAATATATAGCTGGAGTTGTTTTAAATTCTTCCCAAGAGGACTGCCTGGAGAAGCATCCTGACCCCACAGAGGGGGAGAACTGCTGTTTTCACACAGGTTAAAGGAGGAAGTGTAAAAGGCAGACAGATGAAAATGCATAGGGCTGTAACTCAGTCTGGAGTGTCTTGCAAGGATCCCAGAACATTGGGGCTGGAAATAGAGAAGACTTATTCACTGAAGGGCAATTCAAGGACTATTTGCTGGGAAACGGGATTGAGAGAGGTGTCTGGCCAGCTACCAGCAAGGCAAATTCAGGGATGGGTTGGAAAGCACCTACCCTAAGCTCTTGTTTGTGCCTATTGACTAATGCCAGACTTGATTACAGAACCCAGGGCTGTGCTGCTTCAAAAACAAGAGATTATTTATGCTCAGCAGCCAAGATTAGCAACTGTATTATTATTCAAAATCAGAATTTTACTTGACAGTATGTGTATCTTTACCATTCTAGAGCTATAGAGGCACTTACTTATTTAATCAAATATTAACTGAATGTCTACATTGTACAGTCCTGCATTAGAAATAGATTCCTAAGTAGTCTATTTAACACTTATTCATTCAATAAATATTTACTGATAAGTATAATGTACCAGACTTTCTAAGTGCTAAGAAAACAGTATTTAACTGAAACAGGAAAGATCCCTGCTCTCCCCTGGAAGTTGCTTTCTAGGGTAACTTCTGTGCTTGGTGAGAGTGGCAATATCATCTTTGCAAGGGAATGCTAAAATGATGTTTTGGTATGTCTGGTATGCTATAGTTTTTATTCTGCAATGATTAAGGAAGGATTTGGATTGGAAAATGAAGCTAAAGAAAAAGTTGGTTCAGCTTTGTTTCTCTGAAACGATCTGTTGTCTTCTTGAAGTCCTGTTTGTTGGTTACATATTTTGTTATTTTTTTAGTAGTTCCAGGATAGTAGGGACTTTATCTTGCATTGATTGTGACCTTTGATAGTCAATTGCAAAGCAGAACACACTTATTTAAAATATGCTTTCAAGATGTTTCTTTAGGCAAATAGAATTTATATATTCATGAGCTAAAGTTCAGTATGTGTACGTTAATTATTGTGAATACCATGTCTGAGTATTGATTTTATATTCAAAGTTCTATGCATGGTTTTACCATTTTAGCAGTTATGATTTGTCTAGAAGTAGTATTTTAACTTGATACACGTATTAAACACTCGAGTCTGAATTCAGAGTAATTTTCACTTGGAGGCAAAAAAAAAAAAAAATTATCTGAGCCACCATTAGTTTTACTTCAATGTGAATCATGAGCCTCATCAACATGATTCCATTCCCTCCAAGTTGACTTTAAAACTCTTAAACGCAAAGCCAAAACTATAATGATGTTTGCTTTCTGAGCTTTATAGAAGCATTGGGAAGCCTGGAAATGATGCTTAAATTATATTGAACCTTGGTGTTTCTAATAGCCATTTTTAAAATCATGGGAATGTAAATTTAATAGCTTGCTTTGGGAATATTATTCTAGAATCACAAATCTAGAGAGAAGAACCAGAAGTACACTTTGTGTCAGACTTCTATTATACATTGTAGAATAAAAACATGATTGATGTTAGGCATATACACACATAACACATATGCACATATGTAACATGTGCATATGTATTTTATGTATGTGTATTATATAAGTATTACATGTGAATATATAGGCTGTGCATTTTATTATACAATGTACTCATATATATATGTTTATATGTGTGTGTATATAATAGCTATTAAGTAGTAGCAAATGATAAAGCCTGTTTGATTCTAGAATTTTTTTTTTTAATAACACATTCTGTACCTGTATAAGTCACCTTTTGAGAAGGTTGGTAATATTGATACACACATTCATTGTTGGGAAGTATGTTTTGATTTTACTAAAGAGAAGTAGCTTATGTTTATATATGAGTATTCAACTACTTCAAAATGAATCTTCCCCTCAGTGCTACATATAAGATATTGAAAATAGCTATTTAAAAAGACCATTGAAATACAAATGCCTTTGGCATAATATTATAATAAAGAATTATATTTGAAAACTTTATTTGTTAATTTTATGCACCATTTGAGTTTCTCATGATTTTTAAAGGAAATATTACTATTCAAGCATTTAAAATGCTTCCTTTTGTAATTCTAAGTTAACAGATTGGTTATGGCAGTTTATGCTTCTGAACACTTTCAAGAAAGTTATTAACTTGTTGAGAATAGGAATTTTATCTATTCCATAAACACATCCCAAGTACAGTACACAGAGTTATTATTGCTTCCTGATCAAAAGGGCTTTAGTGTCCTAGTTATAGAAACGAGGAAGTAAAGACTCAAAGAGGTAGTTGCATTCTCTGGATGTCATGCATTTGCACATTGATCACTGTAAAAAATTTCCTATTCTTATCCACTTAACATGTTCTTTCCTGTTAAGAAAGTACCATTCTGCAATTAGAAAAAAAACAAAAAGGCATATTAAATAAAACTATGCTTTTATTTCATTAGAATCACTTGGTTTATTTGTTTATTGGTTTTTACCTACTAGAATATATTTAAAGCTATTTGAAAATTCACACAGAATTGGATACCGATTTGTTCCTTTTATAGATCCCTTGAATTTATTTTCACAAAATTCGATCTAAATATTAGGAAAATACTATAATTTTAAATGTTTAATTGACAAAAAAAGATCATACATATTCAAAGTATACAGGTAATAATTTCATAAATGCATACATTGTGTAATGATTGCCACAAATTACCTAACTCATCCATCATATAAGAAACTCAAATAATGCATAAAATTAACAAAGCTTTAAAATATAATTCTTTCTTATAATATTATACTATACCTTAGATCCCCAGAACTTATTTATCTTATAACTGAAAGCGTTGACAGACATCTCCTAGTTTCCCTCATCCTCAGCCCCTGGTAACCACTTATTCTTTGTGTATATAAGTCTTATTCTTTGTATAAGTTAAAATTTGGGGGTTCCACCTGTGAGTGAGATCATACAGCTTTTGGCTTTCTGTGTCTGACTTATTTCTCTTGGCATAATGTCCTAGGTTAATACATGTTGTTTCAGATGGCAGATTTTCCTTCTGTTTTTGTGGCTGAATAATACTCCATTGCATATATATACCACATTTTCTTTGTCTATTTATCTGACAGTGAACATTTAAATTGTTCCCATATCTTGGCTATTGTGAATAATACTGCAATGAATATGGGAGTAGAGATATCTCTTTGAGATACTGATTCCATTTCTTTTGGATGTATCAAACCCGCAATGAGACATCACCTCACACCTGTTAGGATGTCTGTTATAAAAAAGACAAGAAATAACAAGTGTTGGCAAGGATGTGGAGAAAAGGGCATCCCGTACACCGTGTGTAGGAATGCAGATGAGTACAGCCATTATGGAAACCAGTATAGAGATTCCTCAAATATTAAAAATAGAACTACTGTCTAACCCACTTATGGATATACTCTGCTCTATTAAAGGAAATTACGTTCTTGCAATTTTGCTATTTCTTGAGCACAAGTAATTCTCCCCTGCCTCAGCCATTGGACTTTCAGCTCTCTCCACCTGGAAGTTTCTTGCCTGGATCTTCATCTGGATGTCTTTCTCACGTCACTTTGGTTTCTGCTGAAATATCTTTCCAGAGAGACCCTTCCTGATCACGCTACCTTAAATAGACTATTTGGCCTGTCTCCTACTTAATTCTATTAAGCTTTCCCTGCCTATATTTTTCTTCATAGCCATTGTTATTACTACTACTTAGAGTTATATTGATTCACTTTCTTACTGATTCCATGATAGTAAGGACTTTGTAATATTTACCACCATGAACACGACTATCTATCATGTTAAGGAGATGTTCAAATAATAGTATAGTATATATGCATATACCAGTATATATACTTTTATTATATATAAATATAATATGTGTATAATATTTAAATATATATATTTTAAAACCCTACTATGGAAAAATGCATAGGACAGGTTGAAAACCAAAAGCTTTTAGGCAAGTGACCACCACATACACATGAAGCCAATTTGAGATATGAAAAATAAATGAATTTCTTTTTTTCAGAAGTCGAACTACAATGTATTATTCTATAGATATTTTAACTTGGAACAATAGATATAAGTTATTTAAAAATACAAATAAGCTTTATTAAGATATATTTGCAACAATATAAAGATATAGCATCTCATCAGTTATCTCTAATTTGCTTTAAACAAATGGAGACCCACTGGTATCACTATAGAATTCACATTAGCCAGCAGCCCAGTTTTAATGGTCAGATAGCCTATGTGTGGATGGATATATATTCTTATACATTTCCACTTTATATACATTTGAATTTGTTCATTTTTGCATAGGCTTATTATAGATTGATAAAGATCGCTACATTTGATCAGAATAAATGGGGAAAAGAGGATATTAAACATGACTAAATCCATAAGATTATCACTTGCTTGTTCAAGTAATATTGTAGAAATATATGATTAATTTTATCATCTCAAAGATATTTTGATGGTGAAAGTGTTAGAAAACTTCAGAAAAAATCATGCACTGTTTGTTGAAAGCCACTTCAAATTTTCTTTCTGTAGAGTTATTACTTATATTTTACTCACCCTGTCAGACCTTTCAGGTATTTCTTTATTCCAATAAAAAATATACTTTTAGACATAATAGTCTCATATTATTATTCTTCTAAAATTTTAACTGTAAATGCTGCAAAATGATGCTTGCTTGTGGCCAGTTTAAGAGGTTCAAAATTCAAATACAACAATAAACTAATATGGATAGAATTGATTGCCATTCAAAGTTATTTCCATAAAAAAATTAGAGCATACTTGTTTATTTCAGAAATTGTAAACAACATGAAAGTAAATTCGATGTGTGCACTGTGAGCCTTTGGGTATCCAGGGCATTTGGTGCTATATCGGGCACATAGGAGACACTCAATACTTCTTTGTTGGATAAAATAATTTGAGGCTTTATCAATGACCCTCTGCCCCATAATAAACAGAATTATAACACAGTATTAGCCATTGAGGTATAATTGTAAAATATAATCTTATTTTTGGTCTAAAATATGCCTGTTTTTCTGAACATGTTATTGGGAAGCAATAATGTGTATTCACTGAGCAATGAAATATGTAAGCATGATGGTCATATAATTGAGTGATGATTTTATGCATTTCTTTAAGTAAAAACTGCACTCTACTGATGTAGAAGTAGATGACCTTGTCTCCAGAGCAATAGAGTAATTGAAATGGGACTAGGAAATAGAAAATCTATGTAGAGGTTTCTGCCATTTAAGGTGGAATAATAAAAGTAATAAATTTTCTAACAGCATTGTTTCAAAAGTCTTTTATGTTAACAATAGTCACACAAATATTTCATTTTTCTATATTCAGTGATTGGAACATTACTCCATTGTGCAGAAATCTGTACAAGATATATTTTGTTTTTGAAGTCCTACATGGTGGTAGGATACTTTCTCATTCCTAGGTAATTTCTACTAATGCAGATATCAATTATGCTTTCAGATTTTTCAGTATCTCACCCTTGTGTGTTATGGGCTGTGCAGATTGTTTTTGTGTTATAGCCTTTGTTAATGTATTTGCAGATTGCACTAGAAGAGTCTAAGAAAATTACTTCATACATCAGCATCAACAGTATAAATTCTTTTCTTTTTTAATCTACACATTGTGCTAGTGTGCTACATTGTACAAATCAGTAAAAGAAAATTAAGCCATTGAAATTGCTCTGGAAAGTTGTAGTGCTAAAACAAATACACTTTTGAATGCTTCTCAAAACTAAGAAAAAGAAAGAGTAAATAAAATAAAATGTGAAACAAAACATAAACTATGCCCTCTTCCAATGATACAGGTTCAGAAACATTTGCAACTTCTGACTTGGTGATTAATTTAGCATCACTTGTGAAATTAGCGAAATTAAAACACTTTCCATGCATGTAATGCTATTCTCTAGCTAATGAACCTTGAATGAAGTTTATTCATATAGATATGCTAAGTGTGAGAACATAGGAGGTTACATGGTAATTGTAAGTTATGTAATTAATTACAGCTGTAATAAATGTGCCTTTAAGAAGTCCTATGGTAACATTTGCAAGTAAAGAATTTTCTAACTGACTGTTATCAAGATAATAATTTTCTTCTTTACTCAAATGTAGAAAGGACAAAAACTGAATATTATGATGCTAGCCACATGCGTGGTGAAAATTCTAATACATTTAAGTGCCATTGTGTTTAGTTTTTATGTCAGACTTGCTTCACTTTCCACACTTACCTTTCTTCTTCCACTTGGGTGTAGATTGTGGTACCATATAGAATAAACTGTAGGAAATTTTTGTGATTTTAAGACAGTCCACGTCTTTCTCTTCGACATTTCATGAGTTTTGATACTAAGTACCCTTCTATGAAAGAAATAAAAATGTTATATACTTCATAATTCAATTTTCAAAATTTTCCTTACAATATTTTTTTCAAATATTGCTGCACCAAAAAGTTAAATAAAACATTACCTGATCAAAGAAACACTACCAAATTATTTTACTGTATTAATCTTCTGAGTGTGTCACTGTTCTCTTATGAAACCTAAATTTGTTCCTTGTTGCCTTCTGTGACCTCATTCTGAGGTTGTCTATGATATGGTCTAACCTACTTTCCCAGTCTTATTTCTCTCTCCTTCCCATACTTACTTATTCTTCTGCCACACACAATCTGCTGTCTAGAATCCAAACATGCCTAGTGCTTTTCTTCTTCCATAACTGAATCACTTCTGTCAAAACTCATGGAAAGAATGATCAGCCTCCAAAGACCACATGCCATTAGGGCTGCTTCTATTCCATTGGGTTTTAGGTTGTATGCATAGAGAACTCATCATAGTCTGCCTTGGGTAGATTGTGAATGGGCTTAATTCCCTGTCCCCACTTCATCTTCTGGATTGAAATTTCGTGAGCAGAAATTTCTTGAGATTTCTCATTTTTGTATTTTGAACAGTGTTTGGGAAAATGCCTTGCCCAGAGTATTCTATCCACAAAATATATTGCATATATGTTATAAATGTATTGCACCAATTACTTTAAGGCCATCACAAAATAAAAACCAAACAAACACAAATAGTTATTTAAACAGGATTATGTTTAAATTAAGTGGAATGGTAAGTATTGTCAGCTCTACTTTGCCTTAGAAGTATACCTACATTTTCTTTAATCAATGACTAGACTTAGATGAGACAGGTTGAGTTTTCCTCAGGTGTATCTCATGTCTCCAGTAGAGTTATAGTATGCTTCAATTCTTCTTATTGCCAGTTCTCACTCACTTCCCATAACCACCATCTAGACTTTTGGAGTCATTGCTCATTTATATATATTCCAGAAAGAATTATGTGTATTATATTTAAGTACAAAATAAGCACTCGCCTAAAATTTAAAAATTGATTTACATAAATAACATCTATTAAAATCAGCTTCCTTAATAAAATCTAGAGTAGTTAAAATAATCAAATATTATTGATTATTTTGATATTAACAATTAATGCCACAATGATTTGATTACTACTGTGTTAAAAGTCTATTATTTAAAAAGTCAATAAGACCATTTCCTGACTTAGTAAGAGTAGCATATAAATTTTATTGTATACTTCATGTAAATACTTCTGATTTTCAATTTTAAATAACAATATAAAATTTGAGGTTGTTTTAGATTGTGCCTAATATGTTGATTGGGTCTTCAATGTTAACTTTTTTTCTTGGCATTTACATCTTTTCAATAAAGGAACATGAAAATTATTCAGCACAGAAACAACTTCTCAGGATTGTAGGTAATCAGTTAAAGCTTGTTAGAATATGCAGGAGAATTTTATATTTGTGCCTTGAATAGCCCTAAATCACCAAGTCAATCGTCTCTTACTCCCTGTTCAGGTGCTAATTCTTGATAGTACCCTAACATGTAACTTTCACATTAAACACATCACAAACTTAATCCTGGCTCTTTCTCATAGAACTCAAAAGAAAAGTGAATGAATGTATAGCTGATGAGCAAGAGGCTAAGGTTTGAGGAGTAGCAAGTATCAGAGTGTAGGAGACAGGAAAAATGAGAGAGTATAGAATAAGCTATGATATTCTCCTTTTGGAATTCCTACTCATGGGAAATGGCTTGAGTATATGCCCACATATGGCAAAGTGTGTTCTGAACTTTTTTTTTTTTCTGTTGATGGTCATAAAGTATACTTAATTATGTAAGCTGCATGTAAGCCTTTAGGAAAATATATAGGTTATAAGCCTATATAAATAAATGTTATGGGAGATCATTGAAAATTATTTTGTCCTACATAATAACTAAATATCCCATAGAAATAAAGTAACTTTTTCATGTGCACATAAAAATCAAAAGCATGGCTGCATTAAGTCTGTCAAAGTATAATTGTAGCTCCATGATCCAACTGTACCATTAGATTGGCAAAATAAGTTCTTAGTGAATGTATGCTATGTGGAGAAAGGGGACTGATTGGATTCTTCAAGAGTTTAGTTCAACAAGCATTTATTTAGAACCTTATACATATATGTCAGGCAGTGTGCTCAGAATTGTGAATTGAAGATTCATTAGACAGGATCTCTTGGGGAGCTTACATTGCCATGGGATTAAACAACAAAAACACATGTCAATATGGTGCACTAAGTGATATATGATAGAGATATGAATGTTATAGAAACCTTATCTTTTACTTTTTATACCACACAACTCCTGGAATAGTACCCTAGAAAAATTTGTTGATTTGACTGTTTAGAGAGATAGAAATTTGACTTCATTTGGGGCTTCGGTGTATTGACAATAAGACTGTGATTTGTATTCAACTAGAAGGTCTGAGCCTCCCATCAACCTCTGCCAACCAAGTTTACTACTCTTAATATAGTTAGCATTTAAATGATTTCATTATGTTGACATTTTAGTTCATGTTACGATTGTTAGTAAAATTAAAAATCCACATGTGGTAGATGGTGTTACATAGACTCCATTAAATTCTCTTAAAGTGAATTATTATATGATTATTTTCTGATTATCCTCTATTTCAAAGATATGTAAGTAATTGTAATAAAATCAGTTTTGTCAAAACAATAAAAACTTTAAAGAGGAAATTACAATGCTATGGGATTGTATGGCAAATGCCACAATGACAATGCTGAAAAACACAGCAAAAATTCACTTGCTGTAGTATATAATTCCAAGAGAATTTTAATTTCAAATTGAAGTTTGGTGTCTTCAGTTGAGTTTTATATCAAAGGACCAAAAACTCAGACCCATGTAATCTCTGCCTAGAGTCCTGTTTCCCAGGAACTTTGCCTGCTCTGAGGGATTCATCTGATATTTTTCTTGAACATATTCTTTTTTCAGTGAAAATTAGGTGCCATTCACATTAGACACCTAAAAAGTCAAAGAGTGGAAGCTGAGAAAATAGCTCATCCATGCTATTGCCTCCCTTGATCTGCTGTTATTCTATTCATTATATCATTTCATGGGTGAAATGAGAGTCTCCTTCAAACCAAGTAAAATAATGTCAAATTTTTAAGTGAAATTATATTAAACACGTCCTCAAATCTCTATTGCTAGAGCACCTGATTGCTCTTTTAGTCAAAATTTAGTATGACTAAACTATACATTTCCCATGTAATTTACTGGATGTTTTACATTTCTTGCAGAGATTCAGGTTATCTTAAAAGCATCTTTGAATTCTTCTCTGAATAAATCATTGACTTGGGATCAATAGCATTGCATTTATGCTTATGTTAACAAAAAGAATAATATGATCAAAATTAGATGGTTGGTTCTTATCTATGGCAAGCTTCTTTCTTAGCATCCCCTCCTACTGCTGGTCCTTTCTATTTATTAATCTGTTTTCATCCATTGATGAGGGATTTAGAGTCTAGTGTTATGATTTCATATGTACTCCAACTCCCACACATCTAAAACTAATAGCTAACTTTTTAAATATGTTTTATCAAAAGTAAATTTTAAAAATTTTACCTCTGGGGTTTTTAGAATTAAATTCTGTCCATTTAAAGAGTTGAAAGTATGACTGTTTGGATTAACATTTGTGTTTTCAAGTCACCATACAACATCTTTTACCCTTCTCTCTAGTACTTAGCTCTTAACTTAAATTTTTACTCATATTTTATAGACTCTAAAAAAAATCTATAGACCTCCTTGGCCATGTAGTTTTATTTCCTACCCAGTATAATTCTATATAAACTATGTAGAAAGAAATGTTCTGTAGTTAAAAGTAATATAACAAACATTTTGTGCTTCATATAAATTTATTGTGAAGGCAATCCCACCATATTTAATCATATGTAGATGAACCTATTGTGTCGATTCTGGAATCTTTTGTTTGATGTTAAGAATCATGATATTATATCTGTACCCCCATAATATAATGAAATAAAAGAAAAAAAAAGAATCATGATATTCATGCAAAAGCCCCAGGAGGACCGATTAATTTAAAGAAGTTTGCATGTCGAACATTTCTTGGAAAGCGTTCTTGTGTTAAGGCTTTTGTTCCTCTAAGATTAGATATATTCAATTACTTTTAAAAATCAAACATGCCTCAATAAATCAGTTAATCTAGTCTCTTTGGGTATGTATTGATCTACCTCCATTTTACAGGTGAAGCAGTGAAGATGAAGAAAACTTAATATGAATTGTTTCAAGCTGATACATCTAATAACTAGTTGGGGAAGGTCTAGAAAATAGGTTTACTACTTTCTCATAGTCCATTCCAACACTAGAGAGACTTTGTTGAAAGAGAAAAATAGGATTCAGATACAGACAGAACTGAATTTAGATCCTGGCTCTAGTACTTATTAGCTCCAAACCAGTTATGAACTGAGTTTGCTCATATGTAAACAGAGATATTTAACACCTACTTCATCATTTGCTTATTAAGATGAATGTGATAAACATATGCAGTCTGCTGAATGCAGCTTATTCAATAGCAGTTATAATTTTTTAAACTATGTTGCTTCTGCAAAAAATAGGCATATAGCCTTCTACAATGAATCTGTGAAGAGAGCCGTTTTCATGTGATTATAAAGGTCTATGATAACTGTGAACCAATCTGTACTGTTCATAGTTGTACACCCTTTTTATAAAAGTATTTTATTTTTGAAGTATGCCCTTTTGATGTACCTGTAAGCTAGTATTTTAAGGAAAGACAGAGATAAAGAAGAAAGAATATGTAAATAAGTTTAACATGAAAAACTCCTTATTTTCTATTTTATTTCTGCAATTGTTTCCCTCATGGATGAACAACAGTGGAGACCAAAGACCACTTATTCTAAGCTGTGGTTTTGTCCTGGCTGGCCTTACACTTCTAGCTTGGCACCTTCTCACGACTGCCATCACAGGGTATGGTGCTGAACTAAACTCAGAGTATAGCAAAGCACCTAAACATGAGCCAATCAGTATAGAACTATAAAAATCTCATGCCATATTCCAACATCCCACTTATTTGTTCAAGGATACATTGCTGGGTTTGAATTTGCAGCAAACCACGGTTTAAATAGATCATTTTCTCTCCTTCAGCCTTAAATGTGTATTAGAGATTTGCTATCCCACTCTCCCTACCCGATCTCCCAAAAAGTTGGGAAAGCTGAGTCAACTTATTTTCATTTCTTGTCATTTCACCAACACCCTCTGTCCTGTCAGGAATTATGCAGCTACTTTGGAGCCCTTTGTAAAGATTTTTGGTTAGCTTCTCCTTTCAATAAAGCCATCAATGAAATATCTATTTTATCTAAATATTCTCCATGATCTCTAATCACAGGAGTATCAGAATTCATATTGATACCTCTGCCCTCTGAAAATGGACTAGTTATTTTGCATTCTCTCTCCCTTGTGCCTTCCTCTTCTTTTTGAGGCCCTTCCACTTACCCATCATCTCCTGCCCACAATGACACTAATTCTGCCATCAAAATTAGTAAGAAAGCCCCTCTAGCTTTCTTACAAGGATATTGTCACAGTAGTCTTGATTTGAATGTCGAATAATAAGGGACATTCTGCTCTATTCTGATAACACTGATTAAATGGCACTATTCACCTATGCAGTAGACCAAACTCAAGTGACAAGGAGATTTCAAGCCATAGACTCAGCTGCTTTTAAGGCTATTTAAATAGAGCTTTCTCATTAACGAACCGTGCACCTTTGATACCTGTATGATAAGCCTGCTGGCCTCTCTTCCCAAAAACATATAGGAGAACATGATGAGGAGGGAAAAAAGCAAAGTAGGAGCATCACAGAAGTCATAGCATCATCAACTAGCATTCATGACCAAAGTCATTTTTGGCAGGTCCCAATCAGCAATCCTGTCCATTTTCTCAGCTCAGAGTATTTTCTGCCCATTAATTAGTGTTTTTATTGAGCATCTACTCACTTTAAGTACTACCTTATTGTAGGGAAACACAAATGTATGGCTCATGGCCTCTTTTCATTGTCAAGACAAAAGCAGCATAAATGAATCTAGGGAAAATGGATGGATCATTTAAGTTAAGTGCTGAACTGTTTGTTACAGAATATAAGTGCCTGCCAAGCTTGTAGGAGAGAAAATGCATGAGAAATCCAATGTTGATATGGAGGGATTCATGAAGATGTTAGCAATTATGCCAGATGGGTCTTGAGTAAGGTAGCTTTTAGGGAATTAAACATCAATGCTAAGAGTTTCTTCAGCTTTCTCTTCTCTAAGATGGGCAGTCCCAATTCTATGACCTTGTAGTAGAAGAACGTTTACCTCAACTCCTGCCATTTTATGGCTTCTTTTGAATGCTCTCCATTTCTGTTCACTTGGGGACCCTAAATGTAGTGACACAGAAAGTGTATCAAGTCACTGTGATTATAATGAAAAGAGCAGGTAAAGGTTTTTACACCTAATGCCTGTATCAATAGTACATCTAAATGTCACTTTATACATATAAAAACCATAAATTATCTTTTGTAGTCTCTCTTCTATATTAAAGTCTCTTTTGATGGGACTTATTTTCCATTACTTGAATTAGTACATTGATCCTTTATTATTAAGCTTTCCTTTTTTCACCATTTCTCTTCATATAGGACTCATATCAGCCTATTCTCTTCTACAAAAAATAGTTCACAATTGCCCGTTTTAATACACAGAACCATATACATATATATTTAGAGCTGGATGGCACCTTGGAGAATCACCTTTTCTTACTCTCTCATTTCACAGCTGATGAAATTGAGGTCAACATAGATGAAGTGATTTGCCTAAGGTCACAGACTAAATAAAGGCAGAGTTGGAACTAGGATTATATGATACAAAATTTTACTTTTGTCAATATACAATATCATTTATCCAGCAAACATTTATTTATGTGACAGGCACCGTTCTCAGGACTGGAGGCTAACAGAGGCCCCCATAGGCACTGTTCTGCCGCTGACACGTCTCTGCAGAGTTTGTCTCTGTTAGGTGTGCCTATTGTGACTTTCCGCTGCACCATTTCTTAAATAGTTTTATTTCTTCATGCTTTGATAGTGCTGTTATCTTCACTCAGTCCCAATTAACTTCCCCAAGCTTTTCATTTAATTAATTCCCGTTCTCCTTTTCAAGGTACACACTGGCTCTCCTGAGTTAGTGCCATTCTGCTTCATTATCACCCGCCCATTCTAAAATAATTATTTTGAGTATAATGAAAATGTTAAACATGGTTGAACCCAATATGTGATTATTGTAACTCTGACTGCCAACAATTGTTTTAGTATTGTTGATTTGTATAATAAAGTGTCACAACAGAAAAAAATGAGTAGCTCCTTCATCCCTGCCCCCTCTCCCTTTTTTAAATCTTTGCGGTAAACATTTGCTTCTGTAATAATGAGAACAGGCTTGTAGACTTAAGCCTCCTAAATGGCTGTCACTGGTTAGACACAATAGAGAAAAAATAGAAAAATTCCTCTGCCCTACATATGAGGTGCAATGATTTGGCCTTCTACCTTCATCTCAAAGAAATTCCAAATTTTATATCATTGCCTCACATACTGTTCCTATCAGCAACACCACAAGTACTTAAAGTGATCGTGAATATTTATAGAACATTTCTTTGTTTATTCTGCTACTTGATGGATTATTTACTGCCACTGCCTAATAGTCTTCAGTTGTTATCCAAATAATTATCATTATCTTTTATAGTTACAGAATAAAATGATGTACTTAAGGAACAAAATAAAAATAGCCACTGTTTAGTGTAATATAGTATTGATATTGAAAAATGGCATTGTATTTTTATTTAGTATTTTTAAAAGATGTTTGGACAGTCTTTTTTTTTTTTGGTAACTTTTGTTTCTTTATAATTTCAAACTCTCACAAAAAGTTACAAATATAGTATAAGTTCACATATGCCCTCCACCTTAATTCAGTAATTGTTTACATTTTGTCTTATATTATTTTCTCTGTGTCTTCTCTCTCTTTCCCTGTCTCTGTCTCTGTCTCTCTCTCTGAATAGCTGGGTGTATATACAGTTTAAAAAATTTTCTGGATCATTTGAGAATAAGTTGGAGACATGGTATGCCTTGTCCTAAATACTCTATTGTATATTTTAGTGTTATTTCCTAAGAACAGGACATTATCTTACATTACGTGCAATAGTTATAAAACACAGGTGATTTACCATTAATATCATACCATTATCTAATTCGTAGTCCATATTTAAATTTCATTCACTGTACCAATGATGTTCTTAATAGCTAATTGTTTTATGTCCCATTGGTCCAGGATCTAATCGAGAATCAGGCAATGAATTTAGTTGTCATACAATGCTTTAATTTGTGTGTAAGAGCTTATATTCAGTCAGTAATGACCTGGACAGTGTCCTTTTTTTTCAAGTAATCTCTGCTTTGCTGACTGCTGTTCCAAGAATAAGAATTTAAGCCAAAATATATCTAACAAAATCCCTTGGGATTAGTGATATCTGTGCTGAGGAAATAGCACATCAACCTTGTAACTATGTTCTAACCACAAGTTTGACCGTTTCAATAGGAGAGGGTCTAAAAGAAAGCTCTGAGTTCATCAATATTTTACAGTTTTGAAATTTAAACCTTGAGATTAGGAATCTGTTGCCATCTCCATCCACTCAGGGTTAAAGGGATAGTGTTTGTACGTGGCCATGTTGCAAGGATTCATATTGCATGCTTTAAAAACAACTTGAAATAAATATTTAGCTCAGTTGTAGATCACAGAAGGGTCAATTAAAATCAAAATGTATTTTCATCAAAATGAAATACTTGAGATATTTAAAAGCAAAATCTAAATGTAAATATTAGTTGTCATTCTTGAAAGTAAGTCCTCTTTTTAAAAAATCTTACAGCTGTGTACTTTCAAGTGTCCAACACTAAAAGAAATATAAATAGTTCTCTTTTGTCCAGAAAATGGCAAGAAAAGTATTTGTAGTATTTACAATGCCTAAAGCAAGCAGCATTCTTCTTAATTTTGTAAATAGAATTATGATTAAAGCTACAAGGTATAAGTAGTCTGCTTCTTAGCCACTGTTGAAGCAGTAGAATTCCCTAGGTCTCAGATATTTTTTCTTCTTCTTGTCAAGCCTACATTTAAAACTGGAAAAAAAGAACACTAAAGAGTCATCAGCCTTATTGACTATGAATGCATAGAATATTTTGTGAAAAGCATACAAATCTACCTAAACAGATTCAGATTCTTTTTTAAAGTATTATACAAAAACATAAAAGTATTCAAGACTTGATACCAAGAAACCATCTGAGTCAGACCTACTGACACCAATTACATTACTGTAAAGCCAAAGAGATGATGGAAGGTGCAAAATAACCCTGTCCTATTTTCACTTTTTTTCCTCTAAAATAAAGGGAAGTTGTTTATACATGCAACAGACAGAAATTAGCTACTGGAGAAATACTATGCACATCCATGTTCAGAGCATAGATTAAGAATAAAATAGTTGTTTGTCCCCTACAGTAGAATAGGCTTGCCCATTTATCCTTGTGATAGATATGCATGCAAAACCAAAATGAAATCAAATCCCTGCAGATGGCTCATAAGTCACAAAAACTGTTTAATCCTTTCACTGCATCCCTTTGGGAAGCCTGCCCCTTGGTAAATAATAATGTACAATATGTATACTGTCAAATACTCTTTTTTTTTTTAATAGAAAGCCTTTGTTTTCTTTAACAGGTTCCCCCCCCCCATATTTCTTATAAAGAGCTCCGTGTCATTCTATTTACCTTGATGTGCATGCCCGTAGATTCTTACTGTAGTTTTTGTTTTAATAAGAAAAGTGTCAGTATACTAAAACTATCTATGGAAATCTTACCTAAAATTGATTGTGGCTCAAAGTCATATTTTAAGAGGCAGTCAGGCAAATCTAAGTGCATTTAAACATTCCTCTTCCTAATGGATCTTACTAGAAAACAGTTGAGTTTCAAACAGGAATAAAATGAAAGCAGTCCTTGGAGGCTTAACCATTGAACAGATGCCGTAAATGTGGCTTTGGAAATATAGCTGTCACTTCAGATCTTTTCCGCTGAGTACCTATGTGAGCCAATAGCTAGAGCTGTTGTCATTATAATATTCTTGTAGTTCTATTGAAAAGGGAGTCTGAGAGAAGTCTTAAAAACAGAGAAACATACCTTTTATGAACCTATTTTAAATATTTCATTCTTTCTTGGTTTTTATTCTACCTAAATTTTTTAAAAATAAAAATGTGAGAACCTACATAAAAAGGTACTTATCTCTAACCCTGTGAAATTTTTCATTTATAAGTTGCTAACATGTAAACCTAATAAAAAATTATTGATATATTTATTATATTAAAGCAATTTTTGATATTAACTATTGGGAAGGATTTAATTTTTCTACTATATAAACTGAAAATTGTTCCTTTTTAAACAATGATACACCATTTTTCAGCTAACTACTGATGAGTTTGTAACATATATGTGCATATACACAGATATACATACACATCTACCTATATATCTATATTTATGTATCTGTATACATATATGTTTATCCTATACACCAGAATAGTTAGTAGGTTATATATAGTCGTGATTAGCTTCTGAAAATAGGAAAATATGTATAACATGTTGAAGTATTCCTAACTTCAGTGAAAAATATAAAAGTAATATGGCCAACTGTTGTCAGCAAGAAACACACTTCAACTATAAAGCACACACATGATTGAAAGTGAATGGATGGAAAAAGATATCCCATGCAAATGTAAACCAAAGAAGAGTAGCAATAGCTATACTTCTATCAGATGAAATAGATTTCAATACAAAAACTGTACAAAGAGACTAAGAAGGTTATAATATAATGATAAAGGGGTCAATTCAGCAAGAGAATATAACAATTCTAAAGATATACGTGCATCTAAAACTGGAGCACCCAGATATATAAAGAAAATATTAGAAGACCTAACCTATATAAAGAAAATATTATAAGACCTAACAAGAGAGTTAGACTCGAAAACAATAATTGTTGGAGACCTCAACACACCATTTTCAGCATTGGACAGATCATCCAGACAGAAAATCAACAAAGAAACACTAGACTTAACCTGAACTACAGACCAAATGGTCCTAATAGATATTTACAGCACGTTTCATCTAACACCTATAGAATACACATTCTTCTCCTCAGCTCATGCATCATTCTCAAAAATGGACTATATGTTAGGCCATGAAACAAGTCTTAAAAATATTTAAACAAATTGAAATAATACCAAGAATTTTTCTGACTACAGTGGAATAAAACTAGAAATCAATAACAAGAGGAACATTGGAAAATAGGCAAACACATGAAAATTAAACAGTATGCTCCTAAATGTTTAGTGAGTCAATGAAGAGATTAAAAAAATTAAAAAATTTCTCAAAACAAGTAAAAATGAAAACATAGTATATCAAAAACCTTATGGGATACAGTAAAAGCAGTAATAAGAGGAAAGTTTATAGCAATAAGTGCCAACATCAAAAAAAGTAGAAAAGCTTCAAATAAAAAACTTAATGATGCAACTAAAAGAACTAGAAAATGAGAGCAAACCAAACTCATAAATAGTAGAAGAAAAGAAATAATAAAGATCAGAGCATAAATAAATGAAATTGAAATAAAAAATACAAAAGATCAGAGAAAAAAAGAGTTGATTTTTTAAAAGGTAAACAAAATTGACACACCTATAGCTAGACAACGAAAAAAAAAAGGACCCAAATAAAATCAGAAATCAAGGAGACATTACAACTGACAGTACAGAAATCTGAAGGACTATTAGAGACTACTATGAGCAACTATATGTCAATAAAATGGAAAATCTAGAAGAAATGGATACATTTCTACATATTTAACAATCAAGACTGAACCAGGAAGAAATCCAAAATCTGAATAAACTAATAACAAGTAGCAAGATAAAAACAGTAATAAAGTCTCTAATCAAA
Organism: Cheirogaleus medius; assembly: GCA_008086735.1. Classification (NCBI taxonomy): domain Eukaryota; kingdom Metazoa; phylum Chordata; class Mammalia; order Primates; family Cheirogaleidae; genus Cheirogaleus; species Cheirogaleus medius. The sequence goes on from VBSM01003169.1 coordinate 2,456,891, forward strand.
GAAAAGCTTGGGGCCTAATGGTTTCACTGCTAAATTTTACCAAGTGTTCAAAGAAGAACTAATACCAATCCTACTTAACTATTCCAAAAAAACGAGGAAGAAGGAATACTTCCAAACTCATTTTACTAGGCTTTTATCACCCCGATACCCAAATCAGACAAAGACACAACAAAAAAGAAAACTAAAAACTCTGATGAAAAGAGATGCAAAAATTCTCAATAAAATACTAAACAAACTGAATTAAACAACACATTAAAAAGATTATTCATTATGATCAAGTGAGATTCATCCCAGGGATGCAAGGATGGTTCAATATATGCAAGTCAATCAATGTGATACATCATATCAACAGAACAAAGGACAAAAACCATATGATCATTTTCAACTGAGGCTGAAAAGACATTCAATAAAATTCAACATCCTTCATGATAAAAACTCTCAAAAAACTGAGTATAGAAGAAACTTACCTCAACACAATAAAAAGCCATATGAAACAGACCTTTGCAAGTATCATACTGAACAGGGAAAAACTGAAAGCCTTTTCTCTAAGATCTGGAGCAAGACAAGGATGCCCACTCTCACCACTGTTATTCAACATAGTACTGTAAATTCTAGCTAGAGCAATCAGACAAGAAGAAGAAATAAATGGCATCAAATTAGAACGGAAGAAGTCAAATTATCCTTGTTTGCTGACAATATAATCTTGTCTCTAGAGAAACCTAAGGATGCCACAAAAAACTATTATAACTGGTGAACATATGTAAAGTCGACAAAAGCAACGTACAAAAATCAGTAGCATTTCTATATGCCAGCAGTAAACAATCTGAAAAAGAAATCACGAAAGTAATCCCATTTATAATAGCTACAAATAAAGCAAAATATCTAGGAATACTCTTAACTAAAGAAGAGACAGATCTCTATAATGAAAACTATAAAACATTGATGAAAGAAATTGAAGAGGACACCAAAAAATGGAAAGATAAGCCATGCTCATAGATTGGAAAAATCAGTATTGTGAAAATATCCATACTACCCAAACAAATCTACAGATTCAATGTAATCCCCATCAAAATATCAATGACATTCTTCACAGAAATAGAAAAAATAATCCTAAAATTTATATGGAACCACAAAAGACCCAGAATAGTAAAAAACAAACTGGAGGAGCCACATTACCTGACTTCAAATTATACTACAGAGCTATAGTGAAGAAAACAGCATGGAACTGGCATAAAAACAAACACATACACCATTGAAGCATTATAGAGAACCCAGAGATAAATCTATACATCTATAGTGAACTTATCTTCAACAAAGTTGCCAAGAACATACAGTGGGGAAAGAACTGTCTCTTCGATAAATAATGCTCGGAAAACTGTATATCCATATGCAGAAGAATCAAACTAGACGCTTTTCTCTTGCCATATAAAAATCAAAATTAGTAAAAGATTTGAATCTAATACCTGAAACTATGAAACTACTAAAAGAAAACATTATGGAAATGCTTCAGGACATTGGTCTGGGCAAGAAATTCTTGAGTAATGCTCCCAAAGCACAGGCAACCAAAGTGAAATTGGACAAATGGGATCACATCAAGCTAAAAAGCTTCTGTTCAGCAAACGAAACAATCAACAAAGTGAAGAGACAACCCACAGAATGGGAGAAAATATTTGAAAACTGCCCATTTGTCAAGAGATTAGTAACTAGAATATATAAGGAACTCCAACAACTCAATAGGAAGAAATCAGATAATCTGAGTAAAATATGAGAAAGGATATGAATATACTTTTCTCAAAAGAAAACATACAAATGGCCAACAAGTATATGAAAAAATGCTCATCATTAGTCATCAGAGAAATGCAAATCTAAACTACAGTGAACTATCATCTCAACACAGTTAAAATGGCTTTTATCAAGAAGACAGGCAATAACGAATGCTAGCAAGGGTGTGGGGAAAGAGGAGCCCTCATACACTGTTGGTAGGAATGTAAATTAGTGTATCCACTAAGAGAACAGTATGAAGTTTTCTCAAAAAACTGAAAATAGATCTACCATATGACCCAGCAATCCCACTGCTGAAAATATATCCAAAATCGGGGAATTCAGTATATTGAAAAGATATTTGCAATCCCATGTTATTGCAGCACTATTTACAATAGCCAAGATTTAGAATCAACCTAAGTGTCCATCAATGGATGCATGGATAAAGAAATGGTGATACATACACAATGGAATATTATATATCCCAAAAAGGAATGAAGTCCTTCCATTTACAACAACATGGGTGGAACTGGAGAACATTATGTTAAGTGAAACAAGCCAAGCACAGAAAAACAAATCTCATATGTTCTCACTCATATGTGGGAGCTAAATATTAAAAACAATTGATCTCTTGGAGACATAGAGTAGAATGATGGTTATGAGAGGCTAGAAAAGGTCACAGCATTTTAGAAGGGAATAAAGTTGAGATGGTTAATGGGTGTATATACTTAGATAGATATAGAAAAATATACTTAGAATTAACAATATTTGATAGTACAACAAAGTGACTATAATCAACAGTAAGTTAGGGCATACTTTAAAATAACTAAAAGAGTGGAATTGGAATATTTCTGACACAAAGAAATTATAAATGCCTGAGGTGGTGGATATACCAATTGCCCTGATTTGATTAATTTACATTGTATCCCTGTATCAAAATGTCACTTGTACCTTATAAATATGTACAACTATTATGTACCTATAATAATTAAAAATTTAAAAAGATTTTTAAAGTAATATAGGACATATAAGGTTAATTTAGCATAATCATATTATACTTTATAGTATCAGGCATTTTATTGACTGAGAATTTTGTGATTCCTTTTTTAATGACTATAACAATGTAATATTCTCTAATAATATCTGTCTAGATTAGTATTATTCCAATTTTCAAATTGAAACACTATATTTTAGGAAGCATAATTTATTTTTCAAAAAAATCAGTACATAACTATCTACACATTCTTGATGTGTAGCTGTCCAAACAACTTTAAATTCTAACCTTTCTATCTATATTATACTATATATACTAGATATACATGTATGACATTATTTTGTATTTGAATATATATTGCAAGATTTTAAGTAGAAATATTATATAATACAATTAATATATTTATGACAATCTGAAATGATTCTGAACTATGTGTAGTCAACTAACCATTTTACATATTGTTTTCCTTTTAGAAAAAAAAATTGTGAAAGAAAGAAAACAAAGAAAATACTCCAGAATTCCTAAGAGAACTGTAAGTACTTTGCTGACACAATAATTTTTATAGATCTTCTATAAAATTAGAGCTTACAAATGTCTTTTATAGAAATATTCACTTTTCTATTTTCTAAGATAATAAATGAGCATAATAAGCAAGTGGAGCCTTCTATAATTCAATTTCAATTTACTGGAGTAAACTGAAAATCATTTGTCCTATAATCCTCTTACATAAAGAGGGCAAAGTAATCTTTGTGATGCATCTATGGAGCAGAAAATGTTTATGCTGACTCCATCTTATCTTTTGACTAGAATTGTATCATCTTAAACTTTAAAGAAGAAAACAGTGATAAGTTAAATTAATCAAAATGCCTTACTTTCTCTGTACGTGATACGAAATTTAGTTTGAACAAAATTTTAAATAGTATTTATATGCTTGGTTTGTTTACAGTCATTGAATTAGAATTATTAAAAATGACAACCGTCTGCAGACTTAAAATCTATAGCTTGTTCTACTCGGTACATTTTTTTCCTAATCTTCTCACAACTTAACTATTAAATGTTTTTCCCCACTTAGCTATTATTTGATAGTGATATTAGTTTTCCTAAGTATGCTTTCATTTAGTGTAATTAAGTACATCTTGATGACATCCTTTGTGGTAGAATTGGTGACATTATAAACATTTCCAATATGCAGACATTTATAAATTCTGAATATGCAAATATCAAAAGCAGTAAAACAAAGGGGCAAAAGCAAAATCCATATTTATGACCCACATTGTATCACTTTTGGTATCATTGAGTTTGAAAATGCAGTTCTCTAAAATTTCAAACAGAAATATTAGAGTAAAATCTAATGAATTAGTAAAATTAAAAAAAAATCTGTGTCTTGAAATATATCAAAATAGACTGAATTCAATGGAAAGGATATAGATTTCATATAAAAACTAAAATTCATAAACAAATTTTCTAGGATGTATACAAATTATACTTACATAATAAAAATTTTCTAGTCCTCAAAGACCTTTGATGCACAAATCACATCTTAATTTTGAATGATTAAGTATAAGTATTCATGGTTGTGATTTATAAATGAAATTTATCTGTAATCCATGTTATTTATTTTTGAGGTGTGAGAGGGGCAGGGAGAACAGATGTTTCTTTTACTTGCCTGTGTGAAGATTATTCACATGCAGCTTAACTTTACAAAGAGCATTCTATAACATCCTTTCTGTTAGAGTTACAGATAGCCATACACTTGAAATTTTTAATCAGAAATTTATAAAATCTATATTTTAAATTTTCACATTTGGAAAAACTGCTTCTTGATTTAAAAAATAATCTTCAAATATATGAAAGGCTGTTTTGAGTTTTTAGAGCAGGTTATGGGCATGTTTACATAGTTCTGAGTACAAAAATAATTTGAAGAATCGGATTTTTCTATCATATATAACAATTTTTAAAAACTTTGCCAATCTCAGTGAGTTGCAACACATGAAATAAATAAGAAATTTCTTTTTGACATGGATTTTTTTCCCATTATCTTGCTAACCTAACAGAATAAACCACATCATTCAGGCAAAACATAAACACTTCTCAGCATCTAGAAGGTTAGACTCTCTTAAAGTTTTGTTTTTATGTATATAATTCAGTTTTAAAAAATAATTTCAATTCTGTGTATTACTCATTGGAAAAAGGTTGACTGTCGGTGTGACCTATGTGAGTTCTTTGATTTGAAATGTTATTTTCATAATTGTATTGAAGTAGGATTTAGTGTGGTATATGTTGAAGGGATCTCATTCAAGTAATGAGAATTTCTGTTCATTTCAATAATCCTAGAGAAGATAATGCCCACGTTTCCGAGGAAGAAATTTTTCTCTTCTTGGTACATTTCTGTGGTTGGAGCAGTTTTTCTTTCAGATTTGAATTGTCTATTAACAACTATATGCTCAATCACTCATAAATAGCATGCAAAGAAAATTGACTCTTAATTCAAGCCCGTGTAATACAAAGTAAAGTTTAATCCTTAAGATTTTGTCAAATATTATGAAGAGAAATGCTCCAAATTAAATGAAATTATTAAGAGTGACTACTTCTTGTTTTTTATGGATAGACTATGCCTGTGTTGCTAGCCCATGAACAATGAATGAGCTTTTAGAAATTGTATTTGATCAAAACTTTATAAATGAAAGATTATTAGCATAGGAAATTTGTACAAACCTCCTATAATTTTGCTTTTAAACCAATAGATTTAAAACAAATTGGTAATTGATTAAAATATTACTAAAATGTGACTAAAGAAGTTTAGAGCACATTGCATTTCAGAGCTCACAAAAGGATTTTGTGCTTAAGAAAGATAAGAGATAGAAGATAAAAGATAAGAACATAAGGTATATTCTTATAAGAATACAAGAAAAAAAAGACCATTGGAAAGTTTATTTTAAAATACAGCTGGCCCTTGAACAACAGAGGGGAAAGTTGGGGCACCAACTCCCGTGCAGTCCAAAATTCCACATCTAACTTTGTACTCCCTCAAAACTTAATTAATAATAGCCTACTGTTGATCAGAAGCCTTATTGATAACAAACAGTCGATTAACTCATATTTTTTGTTATAAGTATACTGTATTCTTACAATAAAGTAGGCTACAGAAAAAAGTGTTCTTAAGAAAATCATTTTAAATTGAAAATATATTTACTATTCATCAGTGGAAATGGATCATCACAAATGTCTTCATCTTTGTTGTCTCCACGTTGAATAGGCTAAAGAGAAGGTTCTTGCTGTCTCAGAGGTGACAGAGGCATAAGAAAATCTGTGTATAAGAGGACATATGCCATTAAAACTCATGTTGTTCAAGGGTCAACGGTAGTTATTTTCCTCTTGATAGCGGAACATTCTATGGTACATTCAAGAACTTCATGAGTCTGCTTTCTGTAGACTCTGATTACACTGGATAATGATATTATCAAAGGGGATATATTTTTAAAAACCATTCAGATACTCAGGCACCCTTCTTGGAAACTAGCATATTCTCCTAGATTTTCTGAACCTCTTTAAATACAATTAGAAGTTGACCTTCTCACTCAAAGTGTGACAATTATTAACAACCTAGCTTTCCTGGCAAAACAAATAGAGCAAGAAGTTTTTAGTAAGAATGAATCTAATGGAAAGCAGATTTTAACCAATAAAACATGTTGTAATTCGTAGAGAACAAATGTTATCTACAAATGTCCCTTACAAATTTTATTTTTTCCATTCTTCCCTCTTTGAAGTAACAAGACCCTATAATCAAAAATTATAAGTGTGTGTGTATGTATGTGTGTGTGTAATAGTGGCATAGAGCTAGGAGATAATTTAGAAGCTATCTAGTCTAATATTTTCATTTTATAGATATTGTCTCTTCTAAAAGTCTTATTTATACAGGGCCTGATAGGTCAAGTCATTTACCTAAGCTCTCATATCTAGTGACAAAACTGAGAAAAAAATCTGTCCTAATTAGCCACCCATGACATTTTCTATCTGCCATATTGACTGAAAGTGCTGATATAAAAAATGAGGGTCTCAGAACTATTAAAGAAACTTTTCCAAATTTAAACTTCTTTCAACCAAAACTTTAATGAAATTTTATATAAATAATTATTTGCCTAATATCTACCTGTTTAAAATTTTATTTTATGTACTTGATAGGGATGATGTTTATAGAGGGGATATATATGCATATGCACATATGTATGTACACATATATATATGAAAAAATATATATGAATATATATGTACAGAGAGAGAGTGTGTGTGAGGTACTCTGAGTTTTGGCTTCATCCAACCCTCCCCCTTCTTATAGCAAAGAATCTAGAGCATAGGGGAAGGTGATGACATTGAAGATTACACAGCTAAATACTACTGGACAATAATACGTAACAATAATACATATATACAACCTGCCATCAGCAACAGTTAAGCAATTACCTCGTCGATTCTCTATTTTCTCATCTGGATAATGAAAAATGTCTGCTCAGCCTACTTTCCAAGGTTCTCTGAGATCAAATTAAATATATGGTGATCTCTACAGTGTTATTTTATTATAAATTGTGGTTATTTTATTGTTATATAAAAACTTATGTTACTGTAAAAAAATTCTTTTGGGAAAATTTTTAGAATACAATTTCTCATTTTACAAGCGTGTGTTGCTGATAAAACCAAAGCTGTTGATTGATTTCTGTCGTAGATAATGGCATCCAGAAAAAAAATTCCTTCTTCTTGAGTTTATAATTTATTCTTAATCCTGATCAGTGGTCTCAAACACAAGCCTAAGGAGTTTATATATAAAAGGAAGGGAGTTAAGAAATGAAAGGGAACATTTATTGGGCTCTTCTTTGGTATCGGGTGTTCTAGTAGGCATAGATTTAAATTTATTTAATTATTGAAAGAACTCTCCTATGTTGTCATGGTTTTACAGATGATGATAATGGGGGTTGAAGCTTTATAAAGTTAGCAGCAGTTTTGCAAGTTGCTCAGGATTTTTGCTTATCCATTTTATGCTTTCATGTAGCAGTGACAGAATTTGCTATAACATCTCCTGGGAAGTTATTTTTGTTTGGTATGTAACATTTGAACTATAAAGGATTTAGTCTTGGATGTTCCTTCTCCTTTGAACTTTAAAATATTTTTTCCTAATTTTAGACAAGGTTTTCTTTATGCTTTTAAATTATGTTTTGGAACATCATATATGTCAGAGTACTCATAATATTATTGCATTATAGAATACAACAAAATTTTTATTGATTTGAATTATGCCTATTAACATAATTCTATGAAAAATGAGTTTGCACAATTGTATGATTATGAATATCTATATTGTTTCCAATTGTGATAAGAACAGAACAATTATCAATGTGTTTTATAATAGGCAAGGCCAGATTTGTCAATAAATACAGGCCATCCCCAACTTATGAATGAGTTATATAACAAAATTTATTTTAAGATGTTTGTTTTCCATTTTATAAGAGGCTATTTGCCCAGAGTGGTCGCACAAACCTGTGAAAACCCACAGCTCACACTGAACTACAATATTTATAGCATTGGGTATGTTGACTGTATGAATAAGAGGGAAACATGGAGCAAATGTTTCTCTCTCGATTGACCCTGCCCAAAATTTGAAAAATAACTAAAGCTGGCTTTTCACATAGCAGTTTTGCACCTTTGCTTTTTTTCCCTGAAGTAATTGTTCCCATCTGATACTCTATAGCTGCCTTTTCTTTAAAGTGGTTTTGGCTTCAAATTTCCTAACCCAGCTTTTCTCGTGACCAAAATGCTTCAGTACAGCTGGTATAGGGAAACTTCTAAGAAAAAAATGATTGGGTCAAAGTATTAACACCAGACTTATCTCCAGCATCCCCTCTGTTTTCCCCTTTCCCTCCCCTGGCCCACAATTGTTAACTTAAATAAAAAATGACTTAAGGATTTTTGGGCAGTTTGAGGTCCTGGAGTGATAAACATAGGTTGTATGGGTGGAGATACTTGGGGACAGGAACCAAGATAGATGGGGCTGCAGCCTTAGATGCAGCATCCCTGCCCTGCTTTTAAGCTGTTACATTTTCTTCCAATCCTCTACTTAGAAGCCCATAGTTTCTTTATTTTAATACCTATGAGTCTTCCCACTGGGTATTGTAAAGCTTATAATGGAAGCCATGTCAATGAGATGTAGTAGGTTAGAGCATATCTGTGCTTCTTCGTTTCTGTAATCTAAAATTTAAATGTAAAGTATATGATTAATATTGTTTATTTATATTTTAATTTTAATTCCTTTAAGTACCCAAAATATAAAAACATCCATTATGAAGTAAATATTTAAGTGTTCCCACTCTAAGAAGGAAATAATTTTATTTGTATTATCTATACCACTCCTTGTATGTGAAGAAAGTAATCTTTCAATTTTAATTTTTAATTTTTATCATAATCAGATGTAAATATAATTAATGTTTTCCACACTATTCCCACTACCAATGAACATGTGGTCTTTCTGTGTTGACATCAACGATTATGGAAGTGGTGTGCTGAGGTCAGGCCAGACCTTTGCACCTGGTTATACCAAGCTATTGTCAGGTGGCGCCAGCCAGCCTATGCCTTTGACCTAGGATTTATACAAACAACAGCAAATGCCATTAACTGAACACTTTGCTCCCTGATGTGCCCTTCCCATGTTATTTCATTGCTGTGAAGTGCTTATTCATATTCATATTTCATAAATGAGACTGAGATTCAAAAAGGCAAACTAACTCACTCAAAATAACATAGCTTATAAATTTTCAGCCAGATGCAGACCCAGGTCTATATAATACTAAAAATCTGTTCTCTTAGACATGCAAACTGTTTCCATGGGCTTAGACTAAAATAATATCTGATGGATTTCTCTTTGCATAAGAGAGTGAGCTCCACAAGTGTGGTAGGCACATCATCTTCATAGCTCAGAACTTGACACAACATAGGTGCTCAATGCTGGTTGAACCAAAAAGATAACTTTTTCACTCAGATCTATCATGGTAGTAACTTTGTTCTTTGTTCTCTTATTTTTCCCTGCAACAAAAGTTAGATTAATCTATGTTCCCAAATGCTCTGTAATAAAAAGCTTTTGTTTTCAAGAGCTGTTCCTTTAGCCTTATACAAATCTGTAGTTAATTTTTGACTTTTTTATGGTGGTAAAATATATATAACATAAAATGTATCATTTGAACCATTTTTAAGTATACAGATCAATAGTATTAAGTACATTCGTGCTGTTCTGCAACCATCAGCATCATCTAACTCCAGAACTTTTTCACCTTCCCAAACTGAAACTCAATAGATATTAAACAATAACTCTCCATTCCACCTCTCCCCAGCCCTGGCAACCGCCATTCTATTTGTGGTCTTTATGAACTTGACTATTCTAGGTACCTCACTTAAGTGGGATTGTACAGTATTTGTCCTTTGGTAAGTAGCTTATTTATTTAATATAATGACAAGGTTTACCCGTGTTGTAGCATGTGTCAGAGTTTCCTTCTTTTTAAGGCTAAATAATATTCCATTTTCTGTACATATCACATTTTGCTTTTCGAGTCATCCTATAATTTATTGAATAATATAGTGTCTGAAGTAGAATCTTATTGCCAATTCCCTAAAGAAAGGATATGATGCAAATATATAAAATGTAATGAGCTCATAATTTATAGGGCATCTCTCCTTTTATATAAAAACCCTAAAGTTAATGATGGAAAACTAGTTCAGTTTAGGCAATCAGCAAAAGAAATAGATGGGTTTAATATAATTTAGGACTTACGAGTCATAAATATGCTGCATTTTAACTGCTCAGGCTAGAATTACCCAGTCTTCATTTGATTATCTGTCTTTATACATTGACTGTTCTTTAGAAGATTTGTGAAGCTAGGAGTACTTCTAAAGTGCCATTTCTATAAAAATAAATAGAATAATAGGGAAGGAAACATTGATTCAAAAGAGGAATGTAAATATATAGTCTTCAAATTTTCTATTACTATAATTTAACGTCTAATATGTGTATTATGGAATATTGTTCAAGAATTACTGACCGAATCTTAATAAGGAAATAATCTATTCTTTAATATTAATATTTTCAACAAATGTTCATTATGTGCTTACTAATAATTTTATAGCTAGCATTTATTAAATGCAAGATACACACTAATGCACACATATTATATAACTTCTAATACATAAATGTTATCCTGAAAGGTACTGAAATGTTGACACCATCACCATTTTACAAATGAGGAAGCTGAGGATTAGAAGGGTTGTATGACTTTCACAGTTAATAACTGGCAAAGTTGGAATTTGAGAGCAGGACTTCTAGATACAAGGCTGTTGCACTGACACCTCACACTTCCCCCTACATGCCATGCATGGTGCTGGGCAACCAAAATGAACAGGACAGTCTCCACCCTGCAATAATTCACATTATAGTGGAGTGGATGGACATTTATAAATAATTACAATATAATAGCATGAAAATAAGAAGTGCTTTGAAGCCAGCAAGTGGACATAGCTTAATACTACCTGGAAAGATTTACAGAGGAAAGGGTGTTCTATCTTGACCTTACGTGACTTACTTCCATGCTGGTTTTCCATTTTAATTGGTGCATAATTTGGTTAAGCACATGGTACCACTGGTTAAAGTTGAGGCTGTAATGAGATCATGAAGGTTAAATTAAAGTGTTTGAAGTTTATCTCTTAGCAGTGGAAAAGTGTTTTAATGTTTTTGTCCTTGTTATTTTTTTCTGCTTAATCTCCGATTCTGTAGAAGCTCTAGTAATAGAATAAAGTAGGAGGCAGAAAAAAAATAAGTTAAAAAAGCCTTGGTTAGCTTATGTTAGCTTATTTTAATGTTCCTGCATTATAGAAATGATTAGAGATTTAAGCATATGACCTTGTATCTTGTTCAGAACCTTCACATCTCTCCGGTGCTCCTCAATAACACTACCCATGATAAAGTTTCGTTGTTATTTTCTGACCTGTTGGGTGAAGCACTCAAGCCTGCTTCCCTAGGTCTGTGTTACTTAAGTTACTGCAGTGAGGAAATTTCACAGAGCTGTCATGCTTTTGGTTAATACAGTTTTGTGTTTTGCTTTGGAAAGACAATTCTGATAGTGTCCTATTGATTCAGATGTTTTCTGACAGAAGCTGCCTACCAGGTTTGCCTTCATTGACTTTTCAATGTTCTGTTACAAATAACTTGCATGTACAATTTGATATTGAAGAGCCCAGAAGGTTCCCCACTGTGCATGAAGTGGGAGCAACCCTGAGCCGTGGGGTGGTGAGAGCTTATTATCATTCTGAAAATCACCCACTTGTCCTGGACTGTTGCCATAAAAGAGTTGTGTTTTCTCTGTTACTCTCTTTTCTTCTCCTGCTTATTTTATTCTTCCAGACATTCCAAGGTACCTCTCATCCTTTAAAGGTTTAAACTTTGTTCTTAGAACTCTCCCACGCTGACTGAAATTTGAAGTCATAGGCATTTTCTGATTTTTTTTGAACACCTAAAATATAGCTTGAATTGCAAGTACTTGTTTTGTTAGAATAATTTAAAAGGAATCTTTTTGTGGGATTTTGCTAAAATTGTGGATGGTTAGAGATGTCTGTTGTAATCACAATAAAAATAACTACCATTTATTGAATGCCTACCATTTGCCAAGATCTGTGCTTAGCACTTTTCATGTTATCTATAAATTTGACAATTCTGCAAGGAAGGTGTTATTACTCCATTTTGCAGATGAGGAAACCAAGACTCTGAGAGGCTTATCTCAGTGACTTGCCCCAAATAAGAGTAATTACTTCTATCTTTATAATTGTGATTGACTTTTAGTTATCGAAAATGATTATAACATTGTTTGGATTTGCAGAGCACTTTATAGTTTACATAACAGTAAGAAGGTACCACTTCTAACCTCACAAAACTGATATCTGTATTTTGCGTTTCATCTTACTCTTTGTGAGACCATCTTAAGGCTCTAGATTCAAAGATGGATAATGGATTTCTCTGTGCTGAAATAGGACCCTTTGTTAAGTTGGCATCATTTGTAATAATGGATTAATTTCTACCACTACTAGTTTACATTTTATCAGGGGAGAAGGCAGCTGGAGAATTTGCCTGTTGATGCCCTTGAAGAGTTTGTGGGATTTTGCTTACCCAGACAATGGTTGCCCGAAGCAAAAGCATAATAATGTTTTTGACACCACACTGCTCTGCCCCTGAAAACTATGTAGGAAATACTTACATAACTGCTATTTCCTGCTGTCTCCTACTAGGATCCCAGCCTGCAGCATCTCTGCCCTCTGCAATCTGTCTCCTTATCTCCTTATAAACCAAAGCATAATGATCATTCATATACATGAATAAACATGGGAGGAGGAAAATCTTACAGTATTGCAAATAAAGTAACGTGATAATAGGTAATAAGCACATTTCTATCTCATCACCAGTGTTTCCAAAACCCAATGACATCAGATTCTCTGAAATTAGGGATGGAAAATTGCAGTTCAGTAAAGAAAGCAACAAGCAAAAAGTTTGTTAGATTAAACAGGAAAATTGTAAAAACAGGTAAAGCAACACATACACTACCCTCTACCCTCCATGGGAACACCAAACCAACCTACTCACCATTCTGGAAAGTACCATGTTCTTTCAAATATCAGAGCTTTGACTCAGGAGTCTGGCCCCAATTTTCCTAATCTCACCTCCTTCTAAGTGGAGTTAGTTTCTTCCTCCCTTGGATTCCCAGAGCACCTAAAACATGCCTTCGCTTCAGTGCCCAGCTCCTCCACTGGATCTGAGTGAAATGAGCCTCTTCCTCACCCCCGCGTGCCAGAGAGCGATCCAGCACTTTGAGTGCAAAGTTTAGCACATAGTTGATATGTTTCTATTCGGCCATGCACCAGTGCCAGACCCTTTGCCAGTACTAAGTGCTAACCTCAAAGAATGTTTAAAGAAAGGAGGAAGGAAGAAAGGAAGGCTAGCCAAATATGTAAATAAAAATGTAATGATTTAGTTTATGACATAGTAGCACATATAAAACCTATTGCTTTTGTTCAGCAAAGAAATTTATTTTGAAAAAGTAAATATTTCAGAGGGATATTTTCCAGTGGAGATTGAGGGACATAGTTTTATATAAGACTAAAAATCTATTCTTAGATGTTTTACTTCCCACTAATTTCAAAACCTATTTTTCTTATTACTAAAATATTTCCACTTTCATATATGAGAAGATAAAACCTTTGCTCACTCTTAGCTAATAAATTTTAGACACAGACTCTTTTATGTCTTTTATAATAGGTGAATCAAGATAAAAGAATTTTAGTTTCCAATCTTCAAATTATTATACTGCTTTAAAATATTACTGAATAAAGCAAAACTCACCATAAATATGTATGCGAAGAGGTGTTTTTTTTTTCTTTTTGATCTCTATGAGACTGATCATGCTCATTTATACCAATGCTCCTAGTAGGAAATAGTTACTACCCACACATGTACCATGTACTGTTCATTCTTCTGCCCAGGTACTCTGTAGCTTTTGTGTCTCCTTTACTTTTCCCCCTCAAGTCTGCCCTCTTCAGTTCCAAGAAAACCCCTGATTTTATATGACCTTTGGGTCTACCATTCTATTGCTCTTCAGGCATCCTAGTTAGAAACTGAAGGGTAGCATGTATATCATGTCAGAGGAGACTTTCTTCTGACACTTGATCCCAATTTTGGCCATACCTTGTGGGCAGAAAATATATCAAATGACATTGATATTCTCTTTTCCTTCCTATCTTTCTGCTACTGAAAAACAAATATCCTGAAAAATGACTGGTAACGATAGCATTCACTGCAGGTAAGAAGATAAACAGGAAAATAAAAAATCTTGAGGAAAAAAAGTCAGAAGGATTTTAAATATTTATCATAGTACCTTGAAATTCATCATAATCACTTCTCAATTTCTGAATAAAATCTGACCAAGCTGTGCCCCTGTTGAGATCTGTAAGAAAATCAAAATGATATCATAAGAAAGGAATATTTATTAATCTTTGCACACTTATGTGCATAGAAGGTGCTATGTGAATTGGTTTGAATTTTCTTCCTTTTCATTATCTTATAATTTAATTAGGAATGAGCAGAAAATTTTAAAATATAAAAAAGAAAAGAAGGGAGGGAAGAGGAAAAGCTAGTGCCCTAGATAGAGTGGCAAAAATTACAAAAGAACAAAGTAATTATTCACAAAATAGACAAAGATATTTTACCTAATGGAATTGTATTATGGATTGGAGGAAAAAGACCACACACATATACACCAACATGCATAAACACGCACACATACACACAAAGACATGCACACACACACAGACTACACCACATACATATCATCCACCAATACAAATGCACAGAACACACACTTGCACACACGTTTGCAAACACAATCACCTAGACACAGCAAAGTCATGCTCCCAATTTAATTAGCAAAGAATACAACATTTTACCAGAAGCAAAATGACAGAAGACAGGAAGGCTGGCCAAAGATGTAATAAAAGAGGTAACCACACGGGATAGTAATATATCTCAGAGTAGCTTCCCTTGTTCCCCAGAGTCCTTGCTTGAGGGGACTCACAGCTGCCTATAAACTAAATGAATAGCCAGACGTGCAAGCCTCAATTATTTCTGCAACGCTGCACTTTTATATGCCAGATGTATAGCATCATTCCTGAAAATCTTAGCTTTATAATTTTTGTGCTTCTGAATAACAAGCATCACATTTTTTGGTTCTCAAAACAAACTCAATGACATTGAGCCCATGTCATCATCTGGGGAGAAGAGGGTAGAGTCAGTTCCCAGGAGCCATGCACAAAATTGCATTTCCTGGCAGTACATATCGTGAATTATACTTAAACAAATATTCCATTTATAAAATGGGAATGAGAACCATTGCCTAATGAGAAACAAAGGAAATAATATTTGTAATGCACCTAGTAAATGCCCGATACGTAAAATATGCCAAAAAAAAAAAAGAATGGGGAAAGGTGAGACATATTTTTATCTCTTGGTTATAATAGATGATTTCCAGTTGCTGTTGGTCTGGTTGGTTTGGTTTCCTTCACATAATCCATTAGCTTAGACCTTAAATAAGTAATTACATTTTCCAATTTGATCACCTTTTAGTATCCTAAGAAGTATTAAGGTGGGCCACCAAGTCTACATTAATATGTCTCTGAGACCTGAATAAAACCTTAAAACTTTCAAAGATAGATGAGAAAGACACATTATATAAGTTGCCTCGATGCAGTAAGTAGAGTGTACTTTTGGATCATACATCCAAAAGCTGGGGAAACCTTCCTGCCACAATAAGCCAATTTAGTTTGTGCCATTGTGGGATTCATCCCATCTTATAAAAATAGACATGCTTTTTCAAAAGATCAGGGATTTTAAAAATTACTTTAAAGTGTCAAGGGGAGCTTAATGTTACAGATGTTAAAGGTCTTTTTCTATCATCAAGTCGTATCAATCATGCCTATCCATTCTTTCAAATGTCCCTTGTACAAAAATGCAGACCCTATACATATTAAACTCTTACAGTAGACTTTAAATTCTGATTCCTATATTGAGTAGAAAAATAGTCATGGAACCTTGGAACTGAAATTTGCAGATATGTACATCAATACCATTTAGATATTAAAAATATTAGGAAACTATATTGATATACAGGCATTTTTTAACATTTAAGATGCTTAGAGATTTTTAGAGAAAAAATTTTTAGAAGGCTAAGAACATATAAAACCACAGCTTTATATGAACTTTGAAACAAATAACTAACAAGATGTGAATACAAGTGAGGCCAAAGCAATTAGTTTGCAAGGGAACCTTCTAATGTAGGGTTGTATAGGATTTCAGGTAAAACATCAATACAAACTGTACTTTCGTGCTCTGTGGTATAGAAACGCAGATGAGAGAAGTCAGGATATGGACACCAGGTCCTAGATTTTAAAGATTCGCTTAGATTTCCCCAGTGATTTATCCAGGCATACACCCTCCCCTAGGGTCAAACTGTCCTGGGCTAGAAATGGAGACTTGGAATGTATTTGTTGAAGACCACACAGATCAGGTAGGCACTGGTATGTAATATGTTATGTCCCTCCATGTTTTAGGATTGAGTATAATCATTTGGCAATATTGCCTCAGCACTTTTATTTCCACTAAGACACACCTATGCAGCAAGCCTGAAAGAAGAAGGTGGGAGTAGATATCATCCCCTCAGAGCTTCTGCCATGATTTGAATTATGATCTTATTTATTTGGGTTGAAATTGTATAAATGCATACCAAAAAAGAACTTGGATTATTTTATGAAACCCAAACACACTTGTCAAACCCAACCATGCAAAACAACACTAATTAAGTCAACTTTCAATCTGATTTTGTGCCAAATGGAACGAAGCCTTTATTTCCTACTTTCAATTTTGGAGAGTCCAATTAGTAAATCAAACTTTAAAAAGCTGTCTAAAATAATTAATTAGGTCATAATTACTCAGAAGCATATTTTATAGTGTAATCTAGTATCTGGTCTAAATACTTGAAAAGGGTATCAATTCCATTATTAAAGAATTAGTTATAATTGGACCTAATCCTTTGGTGATGGAGGTTGTAAAAAATACTCTGGGGATAAATTATTCACATATGTGAAGTGGATAAATTTTTGGTAGTTGTGCTCTGGAATTGTTTTCCTCTTATAATATTATGCCTTTGTTAAACTCCTACAGACATCACCCAACAAATTAATGCCCCATAGAAAGAAAGGACCTTCTGTTTAAATGTGTCACACACGGACTGATTTTCCTACTGCTCTACCCCAAACATTTTCAATAATCAGCGCATTAGTACAATAAAAGACAAGCCTTTGGTTAGTGCTTATGGTTTATCAGCCACTCTACTAAAGAGTTTTACCTACATTTTCTCATTTACTTTAATAATTTAATAATTATATAATCCTGTGAAGGATGTATCATATTTTTATAAAGTTAATAAGGGCAAGACCTAGAAATTGAAGTCAGACCTATATAATTCCAAATCTCACCCTATTTTTATTACTTCAGCGTTTGTCATAGGGTAGGTCCTGGTAGCATGTTTTCCCAAGGGTTCATGCATACTGTGGACCTTTTATTACAAATTTTGTTCTTCCATTTCCATAACAATCTAAAAGTATATATATTTTACCATTTGTGAATACCAAACAACTACTTTAACAGTGATCATTCAAAAATGAAGAACATTTTTAAAAGAAAGCAACTTTAGTTTTCAGGCCATGATTTCTCAAATGGGATCCTCAAACCCCTCTATGGCATCCTCAAAAATGTTTTTCTTTGAAAGACACTTGCACGTGACTCATCCTTGTAAAACCCTACCCTGAACTGCCATAAAATATTCCTTATGGACTCTTGAGTATTTTAAATTCTTCAAATTCAAGGTTGTATTTTTTTTTTATTTTCACAAACACCAATGATTTTCAAGCCCCTACATGTTACAACATCAACAGGTATGAAGAAATATCTAATTATGAACTCTTCAGTTTGAATTACATGTTTGTTAATGATGGACAATTTTATTTGATGAACCATCAGAAACCAACATGAGTGTCTGAAACAAGGAATTTTTTAATGAATGATTCTTAAGATAATTCTTACTGTTTTATGCATTTAATATTATTATTATCTAATTTTAACCAGACCACTGAGTTCTCTTTATATGTTGTTTATTTTCTCCTGGTTTACATATATTTTAATGAGTTCCATGAAACCTGATATGATAATGTCTTTGTCTCTTTCACATCTTAGCACAATATGCTTTTATTTGACAAATATTTTTTTCAACTGACATCTTAATGCCACATTCACAAATATTCAAGCAGAAATGCTAAATACAATTTGTTTTGTCAGTGATATAGAGTTTTTAAAGTGATTTTCATCAGAAAAGCTATATGAAACAGATAATACGTGAAAAGTGGGAATATATGATTACTTCATACCCTAAAATTTATACAAGACAATATAACTTCTTACCAATTTAAAATAAAGTATCTCTTCTTTTAAAAACAATATTATATCATCCTCTAGAAACTAATTCTCAATTTTATTAAGATTCAACAATAGAAATCCTCTCTGCAAATTAACCTAAAATTCCTCATTTGGAGAGACAGCTTTTTGCATGTGTGTGGTATCTTTAATATAAAGGTTTTTCACTAGGTAAAGATTCATTTTCCCTAATTTTCTCTTTCCTGGACTATGAAACAGAATGGCAAGAGAGAAAAATGTTGCTATTTCTTCAACTTCCTTCTCTTTCTTCCTAATATTTTTTTATGATCTAGCAAATCAAATAAAAAAAACTCAACTTATCGTAAATAGTAACAGCACTAGAGATCAGTATAACTTACCTGCATGTTAGAGAGAAAAAATAACTATGGACCATATCAATATGCTTCCTGCATATTGAAGCCAAAGAGAATTGTAAAACCAAAGCTGTAGAGTATAATAAATGAAAGGTAGTTAATAATTATAGTTTTATGGCTATATTGTTATAGTGAATTAATGTTTTCTTAGAAGAGAGAAGAGGGATGGCAGATACTCATCTACAAATGGCAATGAGTAATGTGAAACCAAGAACACAGGTAATATTTCTGTAATGGTTTCATGATAGTATAAACCACACAAGTTAAAAAATGTTAGGAATGTAGACAGGTAAATCAAAAATATTTTCATGCACTGTTTCTTCTGTGTTTTAGGCTTCACAAAATATATTATGTTTACAACTAAGACTGTAATGCTGACCGAAGCTCTTGTTTAAATATATTTGTTGAAAATGATTCGGAAACTTTTCATTTTTCCTCATGTTCTTTTTATATTTGTCTATACACATTCCTGTTTCTTCACAATTGTGTTTGGGTCTTGAGACACTAAGTGATTCTTTATTAATATTTTCTTTATGGCTATTTTAATAATTTTAATAGTAATTTAAAATTAACAAAATATAAAAAGAAATCTGAAAAGCCCTGTTATATTGAATGATGATTACTAAATACCGCTTACATGTGACTTGATATTGACAGAAAAACATTCAAGTGTGTCTGGCAATGAATACATGATAAATAACAACTGTGGATATTGTCAGATGTTAAAATTTCTTTCTAGAACTTTATCCTCTTGGAAAACATAGGTATTGTGTTACTCTTTAGATTTTAATGGGGAGTAAAGTGCTTAGATGAAAGAACAAGTTTTCTTTTTATCTCTTTCCAAAAATACTGCTATTTTGAGATGTAAAATGGAAAAATAGAATAGAATTGAATTAAATATCTCATTGTCCAACAGTCAATAAATAATAAATAAGAAAATAAATATAAATAGATGCTCAAATATAACCTTGAACATGATGCTTTGCGGGGTTGTAAGAGTTTTCCAATGCCTTACATTTTCATCCTCTTCAATTTTTCAAAAGCTACTTAAGGTGCCATAGATAGATAATGCTTCCTTTATAACCAAAGCCTATCTTCTGAAGGCTGTTTATCACCAATTCTTGGTACTTTATGTAACCATAATGACCTACTGATATACACCCACAGTGACATACAAAGCAACCAGATAGACCTAGGACTCCAGATACAGATCCATCAGTGTGAGAACATTTGTCAAGTTTTAACATTTTTGCCTTCAAATTGCTTTATAGACTTCAATAAAGTCTAACAACACTCCAGAGAGGTAATTTATTCTTATCAACAACTTATGGTAAGAAATTAATGGCTAATTAATTTGTACAAGGACAAAGAAAAAATCAGATTATGATTTTTTTAGTCCAATTGATTATTGGCATTGTATTAACTTTTTTAACCACAAAGGTTTTTCTTTTAGAAACGTGGCATCATTTGTTACTGTGAATCTATATCGTGGCTATTCTTGTACTTGAGATTACACTTCTATTTCAAGTTCCTATTTTCATCACTAACAGATTTTAGAAGTTTTTCTCCTCTTTTCTTTCTTTAAGCTTTATTTTATTCCAGAAAATTAAACTAGAAAGTTGTATTAAAAACTGCTTGGCTGTGTTTAAATTAGCCCAAATTTGACATAAATAACAGCTTCAGATAGTAGAAAATTTTTCAAGTTTTTTGTGCTTAAGAGTAGATAACTCAAGCCAAGTTCCCCTCAAAATGTAAAGTCTGAGTGTAGAAAGAGAGTTCTGCTTTTCAAAAGTAAAGATGTATAGACAAAAGAAACAAATAACGTGAAGTCCTGAACCTCATCCTTTTCAAAAAATATCTGAATAACTAGAAAAACAACATAAAAATAGAAGAAATTCAGTGTGTGTTCAACTTGTGTTGGTGTCTGAGAGCAACAAAATCCTTCTTCTTCAGGACATTATTGGACTGAAGTGTAGAGGAATCTTTGTAAATTTTACTTAAAAAATAATTTATTGACTAATTCAACAAAATTTTATTTACTACCTTCTATGCCAGGCACTATTATAACTGCTGAAGTTACAATAATAAATGATTTGGACCTTATCTTTAAAAAGCTCACAGTCTAAGAGAGAAGCGGGAGGGGGCATATGACCCAAATATAATAAACTTGTGCTAAAAGAGTATAAAGAAAGAAAGAAAGAAGTACTTTTGTGGACACTAAATACTTTAGATCTGAAAACTGTGTCACAAGAAAATGGTTGTTTGTAAATGCTTACTGTATTTATTTTCTAGGATACCATAACAAATTATTATAAATTTGCATGGCTTAAAACAAAAGAAATTTAGTCTTACTGTTCTAAGGGCTAAAAGTCCAAAATCAAAGTGTCAGTCAAGTGATGATCCCTCCAAACTCTCTTGGGAAGGATCCTTCCTTGCCTCTTCCAGCTTCTGGTAGCTTCAGGCATTCCTTGCCTTGTGGCAGCAGAACTCCAACCTCTGCCTCCTTAACATGGCTCTTTCTTCCGTATCTGTGTTGCTTCTCCTCCTACAAGGACACCACTCATACTGGATTTAGGGCCTACTTTACTCAAGAATGACCTTGTCTTAATCACATCTGCAAAGACCCTATTTCCAAGTAAGGTCTCATTCACAGGTATCGAGGATTAGAATTTAAAGATATCTTTTTTAGGAGGCACAATTCAACACACGGGAATTACTATCAGGTAGGTGCTCATTAAAACTCTGGGTTTCTGCCCTCCTGGATTGAAAAGGTAATGATTTAATTAAAACATCAGATAATAAAAGCTCATCAATTTTTTTTGCAGTTCACAGTTCTGTATATGGCCTTTTATATCTACAGTTGTCATTATTTCATTATTTTCTGTAGCATTTCTTATTCTGTCATTAAATATAAAAAGGATTATCTTCTCTAAACAAAGAAAATGATAAACTAAATTTAATTACCAATTAAAGATGGGGATAAAAAAGAGCAACAACTCTCCAAAACAGAGTAATCATGGATCTTGTATAATCTCTCTCTCTAGTGATTTGTTTGCATAGGTAAACTAACAAAATGGAATGATAAAATCCTGCCCAGAGCTGAGGAGAGGTATTAAATGACATTCTTGTATAACTTAAAAGGCAAAAATTTAAATATAATAAAATTTGAAATTTTTGCAAATATTTTGACCCATAAGCAGAAATGTTTATGCAAGATTAACAAATTTTTATCTGTAATAGTTATTTGCATTTATATACATGTCCAACTCAAAATATACTATTTTTTAATATTTGAGTTTTCTATAGTCTCTAAGAATGCATAAATACTATGCAAAAATATTTTCAATTTTTTGTTTACTGCAAGTGAATGTTATGAAATTGTTATATCAGCATATTTCAAACTATATGCTAGAACCCTGCAGAGAAAGCAAAATGATTTCTAAGACACCAAGGAAGATATTATTACTATAAGTGCTATATTTATATAGATGTGAGCCTTAAGGGATTTCTTCAAAATGAGAATTGTGGGATAGAATAGGTATTTCAGGAAAATGGAATGATTGATTAATTCATTCAATCAATATATATCGAGAGCCTGCTGTATACCAGGCACTGGTCAGGGCAATGAACACAATGTTCCAAGTTCCTGCCATCAAGAAGCTTAAATTTTAGGTAAGAGGGTGGGTGATGAGAAGGAGGGGGACAGGTTGCCAAAGAAAATATAGGGTGCCCTGTTAAATTTGAATTCTAGATAAACAACAAATAAGATTTTAGTATAAGTATGTTCCATGTAATATTTGGGACATTTGAATAATTAAACAATGAATAAGGTTTCAGTATAAGTAATGACAAGAACAAGTAATATTTTCCAGGTAAGGTCTGTCTGACATAATATTTAGGGCATACTTAAAAGTTTTTGTTCATCTTAAATTCAATTTTAACTAAGGGCTTCTACAGAAAAATGGGTTGAGTTAAAAAAACAGTAAAAATTTAAATAAAAAGGAACAAAATTTAACTAGGTGCCCTATATTTTTATCTGCTCAATTGGACAATGTTAGTGAAGGGAGACAGCAAATAAAGGCACAAAAAAGGTAGTACATCATATGGTGATAAATGTTATGGAGAAAATAAGGCACGAGTAGGAGAATTGGGAACGCTGTGATGGGTGAGAGGTCACCCCTACCTATATCACAGGGACAACCTCTTCAATGAAAAGACATTTAAGCAGAGACCAGAAGGAAGAGAGGGTGTGGTCCAAGCCACCAGAGCCCATCCCTGAGGCAGGAGAATGGGGGCTTCTCAGGGACCAGAGAGAGTCCAGTGAGCTGGAACAGAGGGAATAAACAATGGTGATCTAGCACCTCTTGTATTATCCTGGATAGAGCTGGAACCCATTCTACTAAGTGAAGTATCCCAAGAATGGAAAAATAAGCACCACATGTACTCACCAGCAAATTGATTTCACTGATCAACACTTAAGTGGACATGAAGGGGAAGGGCAAATTTTTGTTTGCCCTTTTACAATTTGTTGTTAGCCAGAATTAATTCTTAGGCCTTAATCAAAACATGACCTTTCACTGTATATGTCTGCTCACATCTCTCTTCCTGTCTCTCTCCATTTTTCTGTCTCTTTATCTCTTCCTCTCTGTACACGCATCTGTTAATACATACATGTATACAATAGATACAATAATAGATACAATATATGTATCTATTAATACATATATAGCTTACTTGTAGACCAAACACAAAATAATATCTGCTGCAGGAAAAAATAATAAGCAACTCAATTAATTTGGCCTTATTTACACTTGTGTTGTCAATTTTGATCATTAGCTTATTTAACTAAATTGTTCTGCTTTCATTCCAGTCATTAGCTTCCATCTATAAATAATAATGTATTCACATTCCATGAGTACGCTAGAGTTCCACGCATTTTGCGTTTTGGAACAGAGACCAAGAGCGTAGTATTTTTATTTGATGAAACCTCCCATCAAATCCCATGGATTTACTAGCAGTTGGTTAATCTTTAAAATAATGCCACATGTCAGGACTCTACTGCCCAAATTTGTTAATCTCATCCTTTGTTTTGAAAATTGCCCTTCACTTAACATTCTGTTGTACTGTATACTTTCTAGCTCTTGTAGCCCTCATTTCCACACAGTTATGGTCTATGTGGCCCCAACATCTGCATACAGTACTGCCCCCAATAGTAAATTAGGAATTTAAATAGCTGAGCCAAGTGACACGTACGTAGCATTGTGTTCAGGTTCTGCCTCCATCCTTATGCCTAAATCTCTGGCTATGTAGCTGGAACTACAGCCTCTAGGGGCCTGGAACTCTGCCTTTCTCTTGTTATTTACTCTTCTAAAAACCTACTTGCTCTCTGATCCCTGGCCTGGTTGCCGAGATAATTTCAACTGCTGATAAAATTTTCTGAATAAAATGTTAGAATATTAATCATTCTTCATTTCTGAGTTTTATTTCCTCATGAGCTAGAACATCCCAAATCAGCCTGTCTCTCAGACTCTTAATCTTAACTTTTCCCTAGACTTGTGTCCAGCCATTGTCATGCTTCTTGACACACTTGACGGTTTGCCTGATAGACTGAACTTTCTCTGAGCACCAGCAGGTGAATCTGCTCTTAGTGTCCACTCAAGCCCAGTTCAAAATGTGATTCTGGATCCTACTATCCCTGTCTGCCCTCTCTGGATTTGGCAAAACAAGGACACTTAGGAATAAGCTAAGCTCTGCCCCTGTTTCCAATAATGGGACTGGTTGGATATTGCTCCTTCTTGTTTTCCACACAGTGGGAATATAACCAAATTTCACTCTGAAGCCCCCAAAGAAAAATAGCATTATAAATCTCCTGAATATCAAGGATCTCTTATTAGAGGTATCATACACATAGCAAATCATACTTCCAGAACCAGGCATTAGAAGAGCAAGCTCTGTATTTGCAGAAACTCAAACTTTAGTATATTTCCAACATCTCTTCACTTTTATATGCTCTTGCAAAAGAGATACCATTAGTTCCTCCCTCTCAATTCATCTAATCTCTTGCTTCCTGAACAAAATCATCAAGGCTTCTGAATTTCACAGTGAATTTCCCTTTTTGGTCTGCCGACCCACTCTCCACCTTTGTTACATCTCTTTTGAGTCTTTCCCCTTATACCTTCTAGAACTTCTCTCTTTTTTGGTGCTAGTCCAAATAGAATTTCTGTCTGGCCCTAGCAGACATTTAGCTTTTCCTTCCCAGCAAGTGTCTGTCTCTAAAGCTCGATGCATAGTTGCCAAAGAACACTTTCCTGATGTAAGTAAATAGAGTCATGTTTGACTAGGTTTTAAGATAAAATAAAAACGTGTCCTTTTTGATGTGGAGAAGTACTTCTGATGCTTTAACATTTATGTTCTAGATATAACATTTCTACTATTAGCCGTGTGACCTTAATCCCCAAGTCTTAGTTTTCTCGTTTGTAAACTAAAGATATTGGCTATTGGATCTTCAAGGTCACCTACTCCCCTGCAGTTTGTGATGCAACTATTTATCACACTTGGCAGATGCTTTCCTCTTTAGAAAAATCTCATCTATAGAATCTGATAGAAAAAGTTAAAATGATCTTAGGCATAAGTTTGCCATATCAGAATTTCTATCGTTACAGTCACATGCATATATTTTAGAAAATCCTAAGAGGAGGAAACTATGCAAATTAGAGATAAATGTATATTAGATGATTATAACTCACAAATTATATCAACTTTTTAGGGGAAAAAAGATTTGTTTTCACATCCATAGCTAGGTTCATGGCTGAGACTTTTATAACAAAAGACAGACTGACAAGATAAAAGCACACATTGATTTAGTATGTTGTACATAACATGGGAACCTTCAGAAACGAAAAGCCAAAGGAGCAGGGAAACCTGTGTACCTTTATGCTAAGTTTTATAAAGAGGTGGATAGTTGTGGAGAAGTATGATTGTGCAGAGGGGTATGATCTAATGGGAATAAACTGGGGGGAATTTAGTAAGGCCTATTCTATTTGTTCAGATTTTTCTCTATGTCCCTGTGTCCTGTGAGATAAGGATGTCCCTTTCTTCTGGGTATAGGGCAGGGCACCTCTGGAATTAGGTTCTTATGACCTGCTTCATTCAGGGGAGAAGAGCGAGGGGACGGTGAGAGTGACATTTCTGCTTCTGCTGTTTTCACAAATGCCAAGAAACCATATTTTGGAGTAGCATGTTCTGAACCCCATCAACTTTAAGAATAGAGAGAATGTTACTAAAATTTCCTAAAAATAAATACTGTAACATTTTATATATTGTTACTTATATACTTTATATTCAATCTTTACTGTTTTATTTGGAGGAGAGTACATAGTTTCAGAGTTCTTAAAATTAAGCGGATCAGATGGAACATAATTGTGATCCCTGCTCTTGTTTTTGCTTTTCTAATGGATGTTACAAAAGTGAAACATTCTATGTTAGCCTGTTTTTAAGAATATAAAGTGTGAGGAATATTGGTATCATAAAGCTCGCACTCCAGGATTAGCTAAAAGTTAATAATGTTTAAAGAACATATTTGAAAATGAAGATTCAGCCACTTCATCTGAAAGAACCCAAATGATTGGATAAATTGGTTTTTAAGATGAATTGGGATGATTTTGTAATTTTCAGAATAAATATGCATGGTTCACCAGTGGTTTTCTTATTACAGATCTCTGAGCCTGAGTTTTACCAGTGTTCGTAGTGATGGTTTTAGCCTGTGACTTCCTCCCTACAACTACACTCCACTTTTCTCCATATTTCGGCTGCATCCACCCTGTCCATTCCTGTGCCAGTCTTGACAAAGTTCAGATGCTTTATTGCACGGTTGGAATGTCTTATGGATATGCCCAGTAAGTTCTAGCTCTACCATTATTCTCTAGTCCCAGCCACTGCTGTCCTACCATGAAGTTTCTGCTTTACACTCCTGATGAATCTGAGCTCTCTGAGATAAAGCCTTGGCCCTACCTGGTTCCTGTTGGCCCTACCTCTAAAGAAGCAGCAGCAATTTATTCCCACAACATTGCTGTGTTCTCTCTAGAAATGGGCTCCTCTGCCCAGAGACAAAGCACTGCCATCCAGATAATTTTGACACTGACCATACTGCTCGTTCTTCCATGACTACAGCCCACTCACACTACTAGATTCAGCAGTCACAGTAACCACACTGAGATTTGCCACTTTACCCTGAATGGCCCCACGGGTAGTTACACTTGACAGTTTCAATTTCTTACCCATATCCCCTTCATTGCCTCTTGGTGATGAGATGGCACTCTGACCCATTCTTAGAGATCCAAATAGTGAGGGAGAGTATGTAGTTGTTTGGATCAATCATGATTGTCTTGCACATTCAATAGGAAAAGAATTAAGGCCATTTATGATTATTCCTCTTCTAAAATAAAGTGGCAAGGTATTGAGGGATCAACCATGTAGTATTTGCAATGAAAATTTGCAAATGAAAATCAATTAAAGACATAAACTTTGACAATTGCATTATATACTTCCTGCTTTTCAATCTGTTGCTCCTTTTTCTACAAATTGTTAGCTAAAAGGGACTATAAACAGTTCATTGAAAATAATGTCACATAAAAATAAGCGTGGGCCATTCAATATTATCATGTCAATCTTACCAGCCCTATTAAAAATACTATGCCCTTTTTAAAATATTATGATATTTTTCCTGTTTGGTATTGTTTTGCATTTAAATTTTGAATCATTAAAAAGTAATATTCACATTTTTTCCTGATACATTTTACAAAATATTTTTACACCAGTTTATATGTTAGTAGGAACAGAAAAATTTTCTTAAAACTACATTTGAGCATGCATTCCTGGTTTTTAAAACTATTACTTCCCATGAAAGGTTCCCCCCCTCCCCTAAGATTTCTATAAGCTTCAATAGAACTATCAAGTTAGGGATGCCTTTTTGCTTTTATCCACTGGCCATTGTCCAATTGTTACTTAACCTCCTGACCATCACTTGAGGGGCAGAGCAATGCTGAGGAAGAGGCAAGTTGACTTTTAGACTCAGACAGAGTTGAGAGCTAATAGTAGCTTCTCCACTCACCTTCACTCTGTTCTTGGACCTTACCCTTTCTAGCCATTGAATTCTCTCAGCCCTAAATAGTAAGAATATCAACATCTCCTGTTTTAAAGGGTCCTTATGAGGACTTTTATAATAGACAACATATGTAAAGTACTTAGTTCAGTGCCTGACATATAGTAGGAGCTTAATAAAAGAATTATTTAAAATGACATAATAATTACATAGCTCTGGAGGAATCGAGGCAGATGTGATAATTAAATGCTTAAATCTATTCTAATTATACTCATGCTTTCTTGAAAACCTTTTTATATATTCCATTATTTTTTCTAATACTAATAAATCTCCTTTTAAAGGAAGAACCTATGGCTATATTTTGAGGTGCAAAATATCCTATAAGAATTGATTTTATGCCAGAATCACTTTTTTTTCCAGAATATATATAGAGAGAGATAGACAGAAACAGACAAAGAAGGAACACTATTTCCTGGTTCAGATTTTCAGAAAGGTCTTGTGTATATTGCTTGCCCCTGGATGCTAATGGACACTTAAGCCACATGGTGCAACTTCATGGAGAGTCAGTAGTAGTTAATGGTAAGTGATAAATATACTCAGCTATATTAAGGGGTAGAATTTACAAGGCACATGAATTAAACAGAATGCGTGGGACTCTCCTAAAAATTATTTTTTTACAGAGGACTAATTTAGGCTACCACCCAGAATCCTCAGCACATTTAGCCCTTCTGATGTTAGAAATGCCACACAAAAGTTCAAAAATAAATAATGAATAGAAAATATTTTACTTGGAATCACAGTAAAATATAAGACTAATATAAATACTATTGTCAGAAGTTGGTAAGGACATGAGAAAGATATTTTGCTGATTTTCACTTCTTTTTACAGCAGAGATTAATATAGTAATAATTTTTACTTTGATGTATAATCCATATTAAAATACAGAGTGACTTAAATGATTCCTATGCTATATGGGAGTATTAGATATATCAAAGGCCTCTGAATCTAAGCTGTAAAAGACTTAGAACTTTATTAAGATAATTGACATGTATTTGTGGGATTATTTTTTTTTAGAATGTAGAATAGAAAATTTTATCTAGCTAAATTTAAATTTCCATTAATATAGATTATCATCTCATTTAAACTAAGATAGAAATGTTACTTGAGTTAATTATCTAGATATCTTATACATAAATATATAAAATAAAATTAATATATCAGACTATGATAATAGAAATAAAATTTCCAATTTCCAGATATTTGAATCACTTTTTTCCTTTCTTAATTATAGCCTTGGTACTCTGTCAACCACAGAAACTATGAAACATGCATGCTATATTATAAACATAAAAATAAATAATCTTATTCGTTGGAAAGGCTACAATAATTTCAAAGAACTATTGGCAGTTGATAGACACTAAAATAAAATACTCTAATCAATAAAACAGACTTTAGATCTTAAGGTTGTAGTGGCTACTGTTAAGATTGAACAGATAGATGAATATGAAAAATGGGCATCTATCCTTTTTGCTGACTCAAGGAGAAACCTTAAAAATAAGATCAGTACTTTTAGATGGCTGCTGATTGTTATGGATAAAAAGAACAGTAAATTCAAAGTACAATATTTTCTATTCCTCATCTGTGGGTCATTACTACACAAGTAAAACCTTTACTTCTTCAAAAATAAATCTTACGCTCTTTCAAGGAGATCAAGAATTTGACTGATACTTATCTTAGATTTAATATTAAATTGTTGGGTCCTATAGGAAAATAGCATGATCATTTAATATACAGAGATTCACACAATTATATAACATCAATATATGTGGACAAAAAAAGAAAGAATTATGGAAATTACTTATTTCTTTTTACATTGTATCCAACATCTGCATATCTTGGGACATCTGGATATTTGACAACCACCAACCTCAAAATGATCAGCTGAGCACTTCATTTTTTATCTAAATGATTTGGCACCAAAGTGAAACAGATTTAATGATTATTACTTAACCTTCAGGTCCAAAGAGAATTAGAGAAAATTCTGTTATGAAATATAAGAGAAGCCATTCACTACACTAAAACTATATTGCCTATCTGAATCTGAAAGAAATCACAATTTATTCTAGTGGATGTACATATAAATACATTTTCTTCAATCTTTAAGCCAAAAAAATCTTACAAAAAGATCACAGGATTCAATATTTAGGTTTTATAGGATAAATATCACAAGTGAAAATCTGATGAGAAAGATTTACTGGCTCCCATATACATTAGCAACAGGGACACCGTGCAGTATTTAGACTCTACTGTCTTAAAGGCATTCGGATCTTAGGTCCACGAAAGCTGTCTGCCTGGTTGTAACAGCTCCGAGAGACTGCCTAGCAGCCACAGGGTTGCTGTTAGACTAATCAAGTTGGTCAGTTCTATGTTCAATATCTTGTCAAAATAGTTTAAGAAGACAGATGGGGACAGGGAATTTAGAAATCTTGGTAACGGACATGAGATTGGAGAATGTCTACAACCAAGTCATAGCTTTATCATAATAACAATTAAAGGGGTTACTCTTGTGACTAGGTAGGGGTTTAGCTCACGCTGCAAAGCTCTTTAGATGGTATAGAGCTATCTATTTGGGCAGTGAGGAGGCTGAGGGTGATGGGGATGGATCTCTAAAGGAATTGACAAAGTTTGGGACTGAAAAGATTTTTTAAAAGACAAATTGGAAGAGTTACATATTATGTCAAAAGCAATTATGTGTATGTGCAGAAGTGTGTGTATCTGTGCATGCAACTTGCATATATAATCTATCACTTTCTCCTCCCTCGTTTCTTCTTCTTCCCTTTCAGAGTAGACCATACACCTACAAACGTTTTAAAGCTTGTATATAAAATTTATAAAGAAAAGAAAAACATACTACTATATTCTTATCTCCACTATGGAATATGGACATTATTATGCCTCACAAATTCACTTTTTGTACAAGTTGCACTTGAGGTCTATTCTTCTGTATCTGATCATTTTTCCTCATTTTTCCATTCCACAGTTTCATCTCCCTATCAAATTATAAATTGCTTTCTATAATTTGTTTCTCTGATTTAGTATATTGTCTGTCAATCTATTAAATTCTTCTGACCAGCTTTCCTTTGAAGCTTCTAAGACCCCAAGTGACTGCTTTACCATTTATCCCACAAACTTCATAAAAGAATGTCGGTCATTGTAAGGTTCTTATTTTCATAATAGATAACTGATTATGTGACATTAAAATCTTAGTTTTTTTCTGTCTCATTTTTCTACAAAATGGAAGTAGTATATATACATTGACATTAAAAATCTTCCTACTGACAGTATTGTGGCCAAGATTAATAGTAAGTTGGACCTCAAATGCGCATGCATTGGAAAGCTGGTGTGGATTCTACACAGATTTGGTTGGGGGGACTGACCCTTTTATAGATATTACCTCAGAGATGAAGTCACATAGCCTTTTATTCAGACCTGCATCTTTTTTTGGTTTATCAGTCTTCGCAAAAGCTTATAAACCCATCTCCTTCTCGAAAGTCTCCAAGAAATAGCTTCAATTAGTATCATAGAATAGC
This sequence comes from Cheirogaleus medius, assembly GCA_008086735.1. Classification (NCBI taxonomy): domain Eukaryota; kingdom Metazoa; phylum Chordata; class Mammalia; order Primates; family Cheirogaleidae; genus Cheirogaleus; species Cheirogaleus medius. Next base: position 2,488,806 of record VBSM01003169.1, read on the forward strand.
AACCATCCAGGCATTGTAAAGAAATCTAATCATTCATTTATTAATTAACGTAAATTTTTGTGCAACTACTATATCCCAGGCAATAACCTAAGCACAGAAATGTTAACTATAAAGAGACATGGTCCATATCCTCAAGGAATTTGCCGAAGAGAGCAGCAGAGTCAGACAATAAGGGGGTAAAAGATAATCACACACAAAAACATAGTTCATAATAAGTGCTATGAAGAAAACAAGTTGAGCAGTGATAGAAAATAGCTATCAGGGAATTGTGGGAAGAGGACAGCTGAAGTATACCCCTGTAACACTTGCTGCTGCAGCATCTAAGCCAAGCAGCTACTGAGGCTTCCTGCCCTGCTGGGGTCTTAAAGAAAGGAGCAAGTGCAGGAATTTTTCTTTCATGAGCCAAGGAGGAGTCAGGAACTAATAGAGAGGAGGACTGAGAAGAGGACCCTATGAATGTGGTAAATTCTAGTGAAAGCCTGGCCTGAGAGGTGACTGAGCAAAACCTGCCCACAGGAATGGTCCTTGCCAAGTAGACCAATCTTCTTAGGCTTTGAACAGCTTCCAGATAAAGGAAAGATTTTTTAATCAAGAAACAACAACAACAATTAACAATAAAAGAAATGATTGTTAAAAAGAAAAAGAAAAATCCTCTTCTGAAAAATAGGCTAAAAAAAGTGAAAGGATAAGTTAAGGCTAAGAAACTATATTAAAAAACAATCCAGAGGAAAAAAATAGGCAGAAGATAAAACAGACATTTCATTGAGAAAAAAATTAGAATGTCAACAAATATATCAAAATATGTTAAAAGCTCACTAACAAATTCTGAAATACTAAGTAAAGGAGATTAACCAAAATTAAGTATTAATAATTTTAAAATACCAAGGTGCTAATGCAGATGTGGAAAGGAAAGACCTACATACATTACTGATTCAAGTATAAATTGGTACCACTGCAGAGGAGAGCACTTTCAACATGCCTGGTAAATTTGAACATGCTCAGGCGCCATGACTCTACAGTTTTAACACTAGATGAATTCCCTAAAGTAACTGTAGCACATGTCCATAAGGAGTTATATGCCAGAATACTCAGGTCAGCTCCCTTTGCAATAGTGAAACATAGCAACAGCCGAATTATTCTTCAGTAGGAAAATGGATAAACTCTGTTCACACATCAGGATGATGAACTGAAATTAAAACAAATGAATTGTATTTGCATGTATTGGCCAAAGGAACAGCCAAAGTAAATTATAGTAGCCATGTGATTTTTAAAAAGCAAGTTGCAAAAAAAGAATATTATTTAAAGTTGTAAAAGACGTATTAAACGTAAAAATGCATTTATATACCAACTTTAAACCTAGAAAATAACATTATACTGTTTATAGGAATATCTATAAAATATAATATTATGCATAGATATACATACCAACTTCAGGAAAGTGATTACATTTGAGAAGGAAGGGAAGGGAAAAGGCTAGAACAAGCTTTAGCTGATTTGTTACATTTGATTCTCAGAGAGCACTCCAGTGCAAAAATGTAAACACATCACCATCTGGTTAATCACAGAAGTGGACATATTCATAATATTATATTTGTATTAGATGAAATCAAAATAATAATGAGAGATTCACAAACGGGGATATCTCATAACAAGAACAGAAACCACAGTTTGTCAAGGGGAGAGGCAGTTTGAGGGTGTCCAATGTCACAAAGGTGCAGAAGCATAGAATCGCTGCTGGTGTGCTTTGGGATGAGGTGTGGAACGATCCAGATGCCACCATTTACCAGGCCTGAATCATTGAGTGAGTTATTTCTACTCTTAAAGATTCAAGTTTTTCCTTTATAAAGTGGAGATAATAATGGACTCTAATTCATAGCACTGTGGTGATGCAAAATGCATTAATATTGCATATATAAAACAGTTGGCACTTGTGCCCACAATAAATGTTCCATAAATGTTAAAGGACACATACTCCATTCACTCATCCAGATAGTATTAAAATTTCCAAATTAAAAACATCATTATATAGAGAGATATTATGAGGGTAAATAGAATGATATTATATATAATATATAATATAAAGATATTATGAGGGTAAATGGAATGATATTATAATTTAATAGCAAGCATTAGTTGAACATACTAGTTTCCAGACACTTTACATAATTTACCTGTTATCCTCCAAATAACCACACAATGATGACTCTATCACCCTGTGTAAGGAGACTCATGCTGGAAGAGGCTCAGTGTTTTGCCTAAATCTGAAGTCCAGATTAAAGCCCACCTCAGACTACTAATCTCTTTCACTTACAGCAATATTCAAACAAGGCTTGCACAGGCTGTGGCAGCTTATAAATATTTGAGAACCGTAATTCTACACCCTAATCCCTAATGTCTTTCTGAATACTGGTAGATGTTCCCTAATGTTCAGAGGAAGACCTACAGACCTACACACTTGGCCAATATATAACTTTGGTACTTGTATAATATTTCAATTATGAAATATAATGCAAGTAAAATTATAAAAAGAATAAAATTGCTTAACCTTAAGGTTATGAGGTTTTTTTAACTTTTTGATGTGTATTATAGAATTTGGTATAGATACATTAGCTAACAAGATGTTGTTATTGGTTTAATAAGAATAGTGTTTTACATAAGAGCATAATACAGGCTGAGTATCCAGTATCCTTATCCAGAATGCTTGGGACCTATACAGGTATTTGGATTTCAAATTTTTTCAGATTTTGGAATATTTGCATATACATAATGAAGTATCTTGGGAATGGGACCCTAGTCTAAACACAAAGTTTGTTTATATTTTATACATACCTTATGCACATAGCCTAAAAGTAATTTTTTACAATATTTTTAATAATTTTGTGTGTGAAACAAAGTTTGTGAACATGGAACCATCAGAAAACAAAAGTGTCACTGTCTCATTACTCGCGTGGACAATCTGTGGCTGTTTGGCATCACTATCATTCCTGCCTCTGAATTTACATGCTGCCAATAAGCAATCATTTTCTTACATTTATTCACATGTAAATACTTAACATTAAAAAATATTATGTACCATTAATACAGTGAAAAAAAATCAGATGTGGAATTTTTCACTTGTGGTGTCATGTCAGTGCTCAAAAAGTTTTGGATTCGAAGCATTTTGGATTTGGGATTTTCAGAGTAGGGATGCTCAATTTGTACATCAATTAACTTTATGCTTGAAAATATTAAGCCAGTCTGTTCTGGTTTTTAAGTCTCCTGGGAAGTTCATGTGTGGTAGAAAATGCAGCTGTCCTTGTCCCAGGGCAGAAGCTTTCTCCAGTGCTCATGGTGTGTCCATTTCTGAGTGCTCATAATGGCGTACAAAGCCCTGACCTAAGTCAGGGGAGTTGGATCCTAATTATAGAACTGCCAGTAACCAGGAGTAGGACCATAATGCCTGGGACTCTGAGCTTCATCTCACCAGGCTTCAGTTTCCCCATCTATGCAAATGAAAGCATTGAACAAGAACAGGAAAGTAGTTTTCAAATCTGTTTTTAGTCCCACAGCCCTTTGTTCAATTGAAATTTTAAGCAAAAGTCAAATATGTAAATGTGGGTCTAAGAAGGGGACTTTAAGCACTCTCCCCAAATCCTTAGAGATATCTCAAGGAGCACTTTGGAACAACTCGGAGAAATCTTTGAAAAAATTAGTGGACAAGATGAACTCTAAATTAATTAAGGAGAAAATTATGAGCCCCAGAATATTATCACCAGGTTTGAATTTCAGATCTTCCACTTATTAGTCAGTTTGACATCGACTAAATGACTTCACTACTCTAAAACCAGTTTCCTATAACTTGCAGAGTTATTGTGGAGATTAAATAAGATGATACATGTGAAGCACTTAGAAAAGTGCAATAAACATGAAAAAAAAAGTCAACAAAGTAATCTGCAATGCATTTACCATTGCCATCATTCTTATTGTTATTATGAAAGTAATCAAATGTGTGAATAAAAACTCCTTGCAGTTGCCTGATGTAAGGGATGTGTGTGTGTGTGCGTGTGTGTATGTGTGTGTTTAACTTGCATCATTTCTCCTACTTTCCTGCCAAGATACCTACTCTGTATCAGGCACTAGGAATATAAAATGCTATTAGAGTAGATTAAAAAGTAATGAGAAATGAAGTAGCAAATCTCAGAACACTGTGATGAAAAATAGTTATATTCTGCAGATTAGAATGAATATTGAGCTAATGGTATTTTCATCAGAAATTTTCTTCCATCCCCAGAAGTTTAGTATCTTTTTTGGATATTTCTTTTCTGGATATTTTAGTGGTTGAATTATTCCTGGCTACACAGGCATGTGAAATGTTCATTAAAAAAAGAAGCGTCATCATCGCTGCCTTGTAAAAATGATTTTGACAGCCTAGTTCTTTATGAACTACTTGTGTGTTGGCTTGCCCTGACTTTGCACAAGTTGGCCACTGAAGCAGAAAAATCACTGCCAGGCTTGTCAAATATCATTGGTGCAAGGTGCCTTTCTGTGTGCCTGGCTGAGCAGCTTCCAGTGACATTTGACGTGGGGTTTTCTCCCAAGGCTGTGGCGTGCTGTGTGCAGCAAATCCAAGCTGAAAGACTAGTGTATGGCCAGGTATTCTTAGTAGGCCTCCAGGCATTTCACATTCATTTACAAAATGTCTTTTTTCCAACATCAAATTAATCTTATGTTCTCTCTGATAACCACTGTAATACTCTTTTGACTTTATATTCTGACAGGCTTGAAATGGCCTGATAGGGTTGAACTGAAGTATAAAAAACCAGAGTTACAACAGTCAGAAACAAATGAAAAACCGAAAGCAAGTCAGCAGAGTTACCTTCACAGCTGTGTTAGTACACAATTCAGGCCTTTTCTAGCTTTATGATTCTAAAGTATGTCTTCATTTTAAATTAACTTTTGGGTATTATGTTTGCAGAGCCGTTAATCCATCTCCAAAATTTGTAATGCTTCTGGTTGTTCTCTGACTTTCCTAGCAAATGGAACTTCAGTGTCTGGTTTATGGGAGAGCTACTAAAATAACAGAAGGAGAATTATCACAAATCTTTTATGGAAATCATTAACTTATGGTAATTAATCTGAATAGGACATTTATTTTAATTCCATCTAAGCAAATCAAACTAAACTTTTGCTTCCTGGATATATAGTTTAATGCTCACTCAAGTTCAGATATATTTCTTTAAGTTTGAGGTCACAATTTGTGTTGCTGGGTTATCCACTCATTTATTGCATGCATTTGGCACCTCCTATATGCCTGGCTCTTGGGATTCAGAGATGAATGGGACAAAGTTCCTATCCTTAGAGAAATCACAGTCTGGTGGAGGAGGAAACTATGCAAACAAGGAACGAGTGAAGTGCATCAAGCCCAGTGGTAGTGACATGTACTAGGCATGGGGGTAACAAAAGGGAATGTTCTTAACTCAGTCTGGGAGTTGAAGAAGAGAAGCTTTCTGAACAAAGTAATGTCTCAGCTGGATTGAAAAAAGGGTAATGTAATGACAATCAATAATAGAAAGTCAGAGTTTGGTCATTTGTTATCCAAAAGGACCCAAGTTAAAAGAATTGTTCAGGGTATCTGACAATGTGTAGGGGGCTTTATATTTAAATAGCACTTTCCTGTTTTCACCTACTCATGTTTTGCTCCCTTTTATAAAAACCCCTGGAGATGTACAAACCAATGTTCCTCTTATTTTTAAGTTGGGGAACTGGCTCTCTGAGTATGCTCAGTACCTGTTAGTTGAATGAGATGAATATAGTTCACAAATAATTTATGGAGTGCCTACAACCACTCTGTGCCTTAGTTCTTTATTTGTAAAATTAGCATAATAATCATACCTCTCAAGATTATGGTAAGGAATAAATTAGGTAATATACATCATTAACACAGAATAGTGCTGGACTTAGAATCAGTATTACATAAGCTGGTTATTATTACTAGCAGTAGTAGCATGCCAGGCACTGTTTTAAGCACCATGAGTGAGCAGAAGGTCTGGCTTTCATGAATTTTACAGTGTAGCTCGAGTGCAGTAGCTGAGTGGAGAATAAAAAGAAATGAAGTTGAAAGATTTGCTGGAAGAGGGAAAGCGTGTAGGTTGCAGAGGGATTTATAAACCATAGTTAAGAATTTAGAATTTTAAACAAAAAAAAAGGACATGACCTAGCTTAGGTTTTAAAAAATTACTTGCACACTCTAACTAGATTGAGGGAGGGAAATGAAGGAGAGAACAAAATAGTTGGAAGATTATTCAGATAATAGTGGCTTTGGGCCAGAATGTGTGTGTGTGAGGGGGCAGAAGGGAGTGGTCAAATCTGGATATATTTTGAAAGTTTGCCAGGTGGAATTCACTAATGGATTATATATACGGTATGCAAGAAAGAGAGGTTCCAGAATTTTGGCCTAAGCAGACAGATTCAAGCTGCCATTTCTTGAGATGGAGAAAGATTTATGAGGAGGAAAGTTGACTATAGAAATCAAAATTTACATTTTAGATAAGTCAATAATAAATTGCATGGTATTGCATAAGACCAAGAAATTGACTTGGGTTGAGAAAGATGGTTAGGAATCAAAGAAAAAAGAAGGAAGAAAGAAATTGTTATGGCGTGAAGATCCAAGTTGAGAGGTAGGAGACAACAAGGCTCATAAATGAGAAATAGTATTTGGATCTGAATCAGAAGGATTACATGGAATAGTAATCAGTATTAAAACTGGAAATAAATGATCAGCGTTTAGAAGACTAGGATGAACATTGTGTATTCATGTATTAGTTGACTGGCAACAGTTAAAATTTTCAAACAAGTTGATTTGAGCTAAGTATCTTAGCATTCACCACGTTATATTGAGTTATCTGCTTCTGTGTTTTGCTCTCCCACTAGACTACAAATTCTGTTGTACTTTATTCATCTTTGTCCTACCACTGCCTAAAATGGTGCCTGGCCATGTGGTTGGCACTCAGTAATTGTTTGTGAAATTGAAAAAGAATGATCTGTATCCAAACAGCAACCCACATTGAGATGATAAGCTCCCTGGGTTCAAATTTAAACCTCTCATATATACAAAGAATTCAAGGTTGCTGAGAAGGCCCTAGATATCTGTCTTAGCATGAAAAGAGGGATAACACTCAACTCACACATCCTGAAAACAATTCTTAGTATCCTGCTACTACCTCATTTTGCCTCATACCAGAGTTGAGAGCAGCAATTCAACGTTTCTCTTTCTCTTACCTTTAATTTGCTAAACTCCAAGTCAAATTTCACCGTCGTCTACTTAAAGAAAATACAGAGATGTAGTTTCTCCTGCCCTGTGTTGGTTCATTTATCTGTACCCTAATTCACTTAGAACTCAAGAAAAACACATCGGTATTGAAACATTTGTATAGCACTGATTGCTCCCCATGCCATTATTCCAACAACAACTGTGTAACAACGTAAGGGTGAATATAGTCTCTGTAACTTGGCTTGTGTGGGCTAACACCCTAGTGAGATGAAAAAATAGTCTAAAATGTGTGTCTACTTTTTCTGAGACTTGTCTTTTCAATAAGTTTATTTACTCTACCTCCTGCTTGCTTTTAGTGAGTGATATTTTTTTGAAGATGGAGCAAATTCTGTCTTTTCCACTTGAAAACACAATTTCTTTTTATTGTAGCGAAACTATCCCATTAAAAATGTTTTTTAAAAAATGTGAGAATAGGTATCGTTTTAGGTTGGTACAACTCGTTCAGATTTCGATAATAACAAATCACACTAAGGGAGTAGAAAACTAGTTTTTTTTTCCCCAATCCCAGTTACAGCCACGGAAACATCATTCCAAATTATCTGCCTCTGTGTTGTTTTTGTTGTCGTCTTGTCTCCCCCAAGTTATTTTGAGCTCCCATAATGCCTTTCACATTTTCCTGTCTTACTCATGAAACCAAAGCTTCCACATTATTGAAGAATCAGGGCCACCTGAGATTACTAAGCAGTATTGGGGCTCCTGTGAATCATAATATGCTAGGTAACAAAGAGTTGGTACAGGGGTGAAGGGGATTTTCCTTCCCCCCTCCTGAATGTTAGATAATTTGAGTTTATAAAACAAACTGGCAATAGACAGATTAATAGGAGAAAAGGCATACAAATTTCCTATGTGCATATGTGCCTGAGAGCTACACAAAATAGCCTCCAAGAAGGGCCAGATGGCTGAAGTTTTTATATTGTGCAGCAAGGAATGGAGGCTTAGAGCTGATGGGAGGGTGAGGGGAGTGAATGCACCGAACAGAGGTTACTGTGCAGATAAAGCATCTCAAGAAATAGACCTCAGGAAGGATAGATGGTAGCCTGTGGTAATAGTTTCTCTGTCAGACCTTTCAAAGGGTCAGTCCTTAAGCCACCTTTTCTTGTGAGTTAATCTTTCCTAGATCCAGTTAAGAGGACCTCAGAAAAAAGTCTCTGCCTGCTTCCTTGTTTGCTATGCTGATGTAGACAGACATAAGTTTCTTTTACAAAAGGATAGCTCTTCAGAGCCATTCTTGTGTCTGCAGCACTCCTGAACAGCCATCTCAAACCACGCCAAAGAAGCACAATTTCAGGTGACATATTTTGGCTTCCTAGAGTCCCCCCTTTGAAACTTTATTTTCAGAAAGTTTTACATATTTAAGTAGGTTGGGTAACTATGGAGAAATTTGGATTTGAAGTTCCAAGATAAGAGATTGGCAAAGGAGGAGGAAACATATTGGAATAAGCAGAAAATTGTTTCATAATAGGAGATGGTATTGCAGGGCTCCCCAAATTAGGCCTTTATCTGGTGTAAACAGCAGGTCTTTAACGTGAAGCTTTTTCAAGGAAACCAAAACAAAAGTTACTCGTTAGAGCAGTCTTTAAACTAGTTTCTGAGTCCCAGCAGTTGAAAAGATTTCTAGATCTGGCCTCAGAACATCTTTAGTTGGAGTGAAGGTAGACAGTAACAATCTGACAGATTTTAAGTTGTTGCTGTGATTTCTCTAGAGCCTATTTATCAAGTCAACCAGCTTCAGCTTGCAGAGCTTCAGGAAAATGGTACTTTTAATTTCAGTGATTCCAAGTCTAAGAAAATGGGAGAAAAAAGGGAAAGGATAGTTTGAAGAGTTGCAGCCAGATGTTAGAGGAAACCAAAAGAATTCAGGATCCAATCTAAAGCACAGATAAATAATAAAATCTCAAAAACAATGACCAGGGATAGAATCTAATAACAGGCATACTATTGTTTTCTTTTAAAAGAAAGAAAATTAAGACATAATTTTTCTTTCTCTAATTCCCTCCTTTATATCAAAGACAATCGCAGTAAAACTAATTTATTTGCAAAATAAGACAATAAGTCTTATTGTATTTGGCCTGATCATTTAAATAAGTGCAGCAAGAATGAGGATTAACTATATAACCTCCTTTTAAATTTTGCTTTGCTGGAACTTTCACAAGGAACCTTAGATGAGACTTTCAAAAGCCTCTTGAGGCTGTGAAGACAAGCTAATGATTCACCTTCGAATTGTGTCTGTAATACCTGTAAACTTGAATGAATCCTTCTCTTCTCAAGGTTCCCAAAATATCTTGAGTTTCCTGGGCCTATTAGGAAGTGACATCTTTTACTCACCTATAAGGCAACCATGTGAATCATTTATTCAAGGTCCCAGGTCAGTTATTCCAAGGAGCTTTTATTGGCTCCAAAAAAGTCGATTTTAAAGCAGTCTGCTCACATCTGAAAAGATGACATCTCGGTCAAGCCTTGGTCATGTAACTAGTGTTTCCAATTGTCTCCTGTTGCAAAGATAACAGATTCTCATGGTACATATGCAAATAACTATATTGCCATAATAAAATACTCACAAATAGTTTCCAAATTCTGGAGGGATCAGGTAGGGAGAAGAAGTAAATGTTTCAATTCTGGTTACAATGTATACTTTACCAAATTGCTGTAAGCTATAGAAAGCTTAAAGTAAAAAGTTGTTTTCTTTTTTTTAATATAGAAAACAAAACATAAAAGAATCTGCAATGTTTCCAACAAAAACGTCATAAAAATTATACTTCTTCATTAGTTTAGTCCCATGTAATTAATTCTTGTTCTGCTTGATATTGGGTTAACAATTTTATGAGTCCAGTTTCTTCACTTAGAGTTCTGGAATTCTTACCCAGTCCAATACCATGATTTCAGAGTTATCAGAAACCAATATTGACCAGTAGTACTTGTCAAAGTCTTTTCCATAAATTTTATTGATGAAAAGAAATTCTGGACTACAGCTGCTTGCAAGATGCTTTTAGAGAAATATCTCATGGTTAAAAATCTGATGAGAATATATTATAACCAGCACTTGACAAGGAAATTTGGTAATGTCTATGGCATACAACATTTTAATATAACCATAATTATGACTGATAACATACACCAGGATTATAAATTTCTAAGAATATCATACAATTTTGAAACATATATTACTAACATATCCATACAAATATATCTCAAAGAAGGTTAAATATTATATCACTTGTTATTTGGCAATGCTTCCTGTTAGGGCACAGGGAAAATTTCCCCTTTGCCCTTGGAAGGTTTGCTGAAAAGTCAACTCACAATAAAGCAGATTAATAAGAGAAAAGCTATCAAATTTCTTTTAACATGTATTATATGGGAACCCTCAGAAAATTAAGATTCAACTCCCCAACAGTGTTCAGAAGCTTATATGTCTTTCTGATAAAATTGCTTATGAGAGTGGGGAAAAGGGGAATTCTGTTCAGGGGTAATAAAAGATTGCTAGGAAGGATGAATGGATGGGGAACAAAGATTAACTAGTAAATAGTTCCCTTTCAAATTTAAATGAGTCTGAGAGATGGGACATGATCTTCTTTTTTTTTCTTCAAGACAGAGTTCTTGCTCTGTCACCAGGGCTAGAGTGCAGTGGCATCATCATGGCTCACTGCAACCTCAAACTCCTGGGCTCAAATGACCCTCCTACCTTCCTACCTCAGCCTCCCAAGTAGCTGAAACTGCAGGTGCATGCCACGCCCAGCTAATTTTTCTATTTTTTGTAGAGACAGTTCTCACTCTTGCTCAGGCAGGTCTTAAAGTCCTGGCCTCAAGGGATCCTCCCACCTCAGCCTCCCAGAGTGCTAGGATTACAGGCTAAGCCACCTTGCCTGGCCTGCATATTATCTTCTTAAAGACTCTGTTCTGTTGTGGTCATATTTCTGGTCTTACAGGGAGGGGAAGAAAAGAACAATTATTCTCCTAGGTGGGTCTGGATCTCAGGCAGGTAATGAAACTTCAAGAATTTGGGGAGAGTCCCAATGGTGGTGATTGGGGAGATAGGTCAGAGATACCTTGAGGCTTCTTCAGTCAGCCTAGCACATCAAAATGCCCTGTTTGGGAGTAAAATATTTCTAATTTTCTTCATTCTTTCATAAGTTAACATATTAAATAAGCCCAATTGTTTTAATAACTTTTATACTTCCAGGGGCTCTTCTAGAATGTCCAAAAGTCAGCTTGAGGTCAAAAATACTTAATTTTGATTTGGGGGAATTTTATTAAAAAAAAATTCAGAAAACTTGATCAGAAATAGGATTACAGTGATAATTTAAAAATTGCAAAAGCAAATACAGTAAGTTACATAGTTGTAGAAAAACCTTAACTCTATTACTTAGTTTTCCTAAGTGAGCAAAGACCCAATAAAGACAGCATGAAGCACAGGAAATTATTTTTTTCCCCTTTTATTTCTTGGATTCTTTCTCAATCTTCCATACTCTTCATTTTATATCACCTCTTAAAGTCAGTGTTTCTCTTCCTTGTAGTTCTAGTTCTCCCATTTTCTCTATGTCCATCCTTTGCAGGGGTCCCCAACCTTTTTGGCACCAGGAACCAGTTTCATGGAAGATCATTTTTCTACTGGCAGGGGAAGGGGAGGAGGCAGAGTTCAGGTGGTGATGCCAGTGATGGGGAGCCCACCTGTAAATACAGATGAAGTTTCCCTTGCTGGCTCACTTGCTCATGCTCACCTCCTGCTGTGTACCTCCCCCCCACACACACACAGCAGCAGCTTTAAATGATTCTACCCATTCCTAAGGCTTCAGTGATAAATATTTGTCTTTTATCTCTTCCAGCATTTCTTTGTGTATATTTGGGTTCTTTATAGAGCACCTACTAGATATAGTTTTAGATAAAGTTTTTCTTTGGGTTCACCTCTTCCTGAAAATTACCTTGAGGCCCTGAATAAGCCTGGACCCTCTATACTAGTCTAAGGAATATCAGCCATATATCTGGGAGATCTCAAGCATATATTTCTTGGTTTGCAAACTTAAAATAATATATTCTCATCCTCTAATGATGCATGAGACTGCCAGAATGACCCATGTGCCAGAGGTCATTGATATCATTTATCCCCAAGAGTTTAAACCTCTGAGATCTTAGTCTTTGGAGGAGCTATAGAAGCAAATTTCTCCCTTTTCTTATGACTACCCAAAGGAACTGTTATCATTATAAAGTACTATGCAATCTTTAAAATCCCTCTGGAAAACCAACACAAACACAAAATAGAGCTAAGATCTTGTCAAATGAGGCCTTACCTAGCTTTATTCAAGGAGGAAAGCAGCCTTCTGACCTCTGAAAAATGACCTATTTGCCTTCTCTGCCAATGAATAGTAGCAAAACTATGACAACTATAAATTTATATTTAATAATGATAGAAAATTTTAACTTTCAAGGATCTTGCTTAGAGGTAGAAAAGCAGGACTCCCAAACCCACACTGTTTTCCCCAACTAAGGAAGACATTACTTTCTCCCCCTTCCTCAGGGTGAGACCAAAGGGCCAGTCAGTTTTGTGTATAACCGTGTGAGCATGGATGACTAACACATGCACATGTTTACCTGAAATCCAATAGATATCCCATGGCCTTTTTAAAACCTATTTTGTTTTTCCAAAATGTTTTCTATAATATTTTGTTTTTACTTAGCCTCTGAGGATCATGTTTCATCTTAGCTAGCATTTCATGCGTTTCTATGCTGTGCCAAACCACCAGCGTTTCACGTTCTTTATTTCATTTCACCTTCCAGTACTCACATGAAAGAGATCTCATATCCAATGTTATACATGAATCTCTATCTGCAAATGACTCAAGAATTTATCCAAAGTCAAACATTTATAGAGACAGAGCCAGTGTCTGAAACTAAATCTAACACTAAAGCCTTAACTTCTTCTATTACATTGTCATCTCCAAAATAGCTGGGTAGAATGTGGTTCCTAATAATTTTAAGTTACCTTGAATCTGTTTATTCCAGAATTCAGCACCAACTAATGAAATTTTGTATGCCAGTAATAAAACTAAGAATGGAAAATCTCAAAATATTGGCAACAAGAGCACAACAAATATGAAACAACCAGCAAAAGGGACTCCATTTGTGTTGGCTAAATCAAAGTTTGTCTATGTCAAACAATTTTATTTATGTCACCCCATTTTAAAGGATATACTAGAAACTCGGGTTATGAAGAAGTGGTTTCAATTAAATATTTTTAAATAATCCCCCCAAAAGAAATTATTTTATAGAGTGTCCAATTTATCACTCAGTGAAAACTTTTTGAGCCTCTGGCTAGTGGTGACTCATCGTAATGTTTCCATCCTTGCGTTCTGCAGTCCTAAACATGTTGTACCCTGCAGTGTGCAGCAGGAGAAAACCACATGCTGGCAGAGACACCTGTCAGGACCTGTGGAGGGGCTGAATCATTCTGTGAACTAATAAACAGCTCCTAAGACATATCTGATTTAAGCAGAACATGACCCCCAAATTATTGCCTCTCCACATGTTATTTCAGAACCTGTGAACAGTACACTAAACAGATTGGTAGAAGAGTACCTTCAGTTGGTCCAGTGTATAAGTATTGATTTTTTATCCTTCATACCTTTACTGTACTCAAGGACAAATGAGGAAATAATTTGAAAACATGCTAACGATGGTAATTTTCTAAATTGTAAACACAGGAAAGGGGCAAAGGAAAGAAGAGTGGGTTACCTCAGTGCTATCCTTAGTAGCTCTGTCCAATCCTGGCAATGACAGAATTGTAAATTTACATAAACTTTACCAATGCAGCCAAGAGGGGAATTTGACTACTTGGCTCATAGTCCTGATCCTGAGAAAATTGTTAATTCCTTTATGATATCACTAAATCCTTCCTACCAATTGAAAAATATATTAATTCAAAAGAATTCATTTTTTTCTCATGAAAGAGAAGCTTTAGCACAATAATGTTCTTTTTGTCTAAACATTATTTATTCATTGCAACTGAGAATTTCAGAACAATGCAATTTGGAATAAACATATGCCTGGTTAATGTTATCCTTTAGAGAGGAATAAAGATGAATAATTTAGAACTATATAGTTGTAAGGCATCTGGTTCAATAGAAATGTACTCTTGAGATAGGACAGTGGATAGTTATTCAAAAATCAGAAATATTGGAGGAATCATAACTTCTTGGATAGTTAATGTAATTACTTTGTAAATAGAAGTTAGGATTTTTAACCCTTCTATAAGTTGTTATTTCTAATAATGTAAAGAAAGATATTGATAAATATCTTTAAAAGAATGAGTTTTTAAAAAATATTCTGTCTGTTAAAAACAAACACTAGTACAGTTATGTGCTGCGCGATTTTATGTGAATGGAATAGACACTGAGCCTTGATTACGACTGTGGCATGCTTACTGGAGATGTACCTAGTTCACGTTTTTCAAGGCACAGCATTAATCCTCTGGACTCTTAATCCAGATCCTCCTAATCAGAATCTCAGGGGATGCATTTACATTCAACATCCTAGCTAATCTTATACAAACCAATATTTTAGAGTCTCGTAGTAATCTATGTTATCATAGAAATTTCCCAAGTTTTGTCAAATGATGCAATACTTGATTAAATAATTTTACATGATCTTCCAACTTTGAAGTATCAAAATAATGTATTATCCAGATGTTATATACAATGAAATTTTAAAATAGATTTTATGGTAAAAATAATAAACACTTAAGTGCTTATTTGGAGGTACTGTTTTAAAGAGTAGTTCATTAATTTATTGAGTACTCGCAGCAACTATGTGATATGTTATATTTATCTCCATTTTAAGATGAGGAAAAGAGGAACGGAGAGGTTGAATAAATTGCCAAATTCACACAGCAAGCAAGTGGCAACTTTGATCTCATGCAGTCTGGCTCCCAAAGTTTCATCTTTACCACTAGATCATATTATGTCTTAATGCTTGTCATTGAAAACCGATCTGCTGTAGAGAGTCATAATGATAGGAAAATGTTCCCAACACACTGTTAGGTGAAAAGAAGGAGGAGGAGGAAGGAGAGGGAAGAAAGTATCTTACAAAACAATACAGACAATGCTATGAGGTATATATTATTATTCCCATTTTGCAGATGTAGAAACTGAGGTACAGAGAGAAATTTATCCAATGTCAAGTATTTTAATTTGATTTTAGTATAATGTTAGCAATGATTCCCAAGCCAGTGCTTTTAAGCAACATTAATTACATCTTTCCCTAAATATAGATACCTATTTTATTTATAAGGGCATTTTTTAGTGATTACATAAAAAAGTGTGTGCTCATTCAAAAAAGTGAAAAAACATAAAAATAAGGAAATAATATAAAAATCATTTCTAATCCTTTAGACATTACCACTTTTAAAATAGTTTGTTCTTACTTTTTTCTTTTCACAATTTAAAATAAATCAAGTAAGAGAAAAGAAATAGTAAACTTATATAATTCCAGAGTAAGAAAAGTCCTAAAAGATTATTTTTATTTTGCAAATTAATGCTCTAATCTCTGGATATTTGAGATTGGCATTCCAGAAAGAGGAAAGAATAGGTTAAAAGGTCATGAGATTGAAGCAACATTGATCACGAATTCAAGAAACAAAAAGACCAGTATGGCTAGGGCAAAACAAGAGTGGCAGAGAATGCGGTCAGATCAGAGAGGTAGGTAGAGGTCAGTTTGTGAAGGATCAACAAGAAGAAACACTCCAGATGGAAAGAACAGCAAGAACCAAGAAAGAATTCAGAACACAAAAACACAAAGGCTGAACACATGTGGGCATTGGGATCAACTGGCTTGTCTTTGAGTTCTAGCTCTTCCACTTCTAGTTGTTTAGCATCGGCCCAGTTATCTAATTCTTTGAGCCTTGGCTTCCTCATTTTTATGCAAAAATAATGATGATGCCTACCTTACCATTCGTGATGAGTACTGCTTGGTAAAATGTATGTACAGGTCTTCTCAGTGTCTAGCACTAATGAAAGTGACAATTCTAGAGTATTATGGGGAACAGAATTTAGTCCAGTTTGACTGTTACATATGAAAAAGAGTAATGGAAAATGAGTCTGCAAATAAAACTGGAACCAGATGAAGCAGAATATGAAACAGCAGACTATTCCATAAGCAGGAGAAAATCGCTAAACTCTTTTGGCAGAGAAGTGATGTATCAGCAGTAGGCTTTGGAAAGATTAATGCAGCAGTTGTTTACAGAGTATTTTGGATATTGGAGATGAGGAAATAAGTTAAGAAGCATTAGTTCTGCAGTAGAGACCAAATAGAAGGAATAGAGTGCAGACATTGGAGAGGTCAAATTGACAGGACTTTATGACCAAGTGAATGAGTACAGGCTGCGAAGGCGGGGGCCTGAAAGAGTACATAATTGAAATACAGATGGTAGTATAAGGAACCAGTTTGAGTCAGAAGAAAATGACTCAACTGTAGATATGCTGCTCTGAGATCCCTGCAGCCATACAGCAAGCAGGAACTGCAAAAGTAAATAAGAGGAAAAGTACGGGTTGGAAATGTAGTTTGGAGTATCATCAACATTCAGATTATGGCTAAAGCTCTGGTTGCCGGTTGTATTGCCAAGAAAGAGAACAGAGATAAAAGAGCAGAATACTAAGGGCATAGCCCTGAGGTCCAAATGTATTTCACTAACAAGACCAGGAGAATGAGTTAATGAATGGGATAGGGAAGGATGTGATCCATATGATCAAAGAAAAGCCAGAAGAACATGGAATATATTCTACATGTCAATTGGTGGATATAAATAATATATAAATAATGAATTAACACATTTTAACTCAGACATTCAATTTATAGGATGGCAAATAACTGATTTAAAAATTGTTGATAATGTTTTTTGTTCATAATGAAAATAATATAAAAAAAACTCTGTGTAGTTTTTCTGTTTATTTCTAATTTATTTACAAAGCCCTCATAAGTAAATCTCTTTTTTAAATGTTCCATTTCTAAAGCCTAGGATATCTTCCTAAGGAAACTGTGAAATATTCAGACTCAGAATAGCTGCCTAAAAAATAGGTCCTATTAACACTGTGAAAAAACTTTTCCTTTGACATAACAGCTAAAGATGATGAAATAATTTCCTTTTTAAATGACTGTCCTATGGTGGCATTTAGGAATGCACATTAAAGGAGGTGCTATCATAAGTCTTTTTTTTTATTTTTACTGCTACACTTTTTCTATTTTACCTTTAATCATAATAGAAACAAAGTATAAATAAAATCAGCAAATATGAGTAAAACTTATACACATTGTTTCATTTGACTAGTTGTTTACCTTATAGCTTACTTTGTGCTATTTAGACCAGAATTTGGGTTAATAGAAAAAAATATATTTGTTTCTTCAAACAAGCATGCTTATTTATATAAATAAAATTATGAATGAGTAAAAAATAGTATAACCGATATAAAATACTGAAATACTATGATCTAGTATATATTAAACTTGAAAATATCAGTGAAATAAATGTCTCAAAAACTAGAAATGATCAAAATTAACTCAACATTTAAAACATAAATAATGCACTAAAACAAGATAAAATTGTATTTTTTACTGAAGAAAAATCCTAACAAATTTGTGGGAACTATGTAAAAAAATTATAAAGTTTTTAAAAAACTAAATAAATAGAAAGATGTACTAGATGAGCTTTTGGATGGAAAAAATACTATAAAAATATAAATTATAAATTTAGAGATTTAATGTGATCTTCAGCAAATCATTGAAATATTTTGGGGAACTTAACAGCACAATTCTGAAAAAATGTATCTGGAATAATGAAAGTTGAAAGCTACTTACAATAAAATGGCATTTTTTAAAATAAAAAAATGATTTTTTTAAAAGCAAATATGAAGATATGTACCAATTTGATGACAGTACTAATCTCTTGGGCGTGGGATTAAAAGGATTTATTGGAAGGATGAGTCTTTCTTCTTTCTTCTTTCTTCTTTCTTCCTATCTTTCTTTGGTAGGGATGATTTTTATTTTCTTCTGACTATCTATATTTTTCAATTTCAAAAAACTTATTAAAGCAACAAAAGATGAAAATCTGGGGAAATATTTACAACAATATAGCCAATGTTTAATATCTTTAATATATAAAGATATATATCAGTAATAGTAATAAATCTAATAGAAAATTTTGTAAATATCTGATAATTGACACAAAATAAGAAATTAAAAGATCAATATCAATAATAATGAAATAAATAAAAAAATAGATAGTATTTTTATCTTTGTATTTTTGTGATTTAAAATGTTAATACTTAACACTGATAAGGACAGGGCAGAGAGAGGCCCTCCCATGCCCTTCAGATAGGAATGTAAATGGGTAAATGGAAATCTCTGAATGTTAGATCATCATAATGCACTTTTCTTTTCCATTTCATACATTTATGAATTTTTAAAAATGTCCACAATATTACATATTAACTTTTATAATCAGTAAACTAAGTATTTTAAATTCAAGAAAGTTATATTTTATGTAAATTCAGCAAGCTAGGATTTTTTTAATATAGTCCTCCTTTAAAATACTGCTTTTCTTTGCAATGCATGTGTGAATATCAAATGTGGTTATGGCCTCAATTCCTCCCTCTTGGTAAGTTCATTCATAGCATTTTAGTATTTGAAATGAAAATACATAATTTTTTCTCATAAGGATGCTAGGTGGTAGGCATAGTAATAACTATCGAAATATTAGTCAAAATAGTGAACATTACCATATGCTGGATACTATGTTAAGCTCCTCAGAGGTATTAACACAGTTAACTATCAGTCCTGTATAGTGGATATTACTGATTTCACCATTTTGCAGATAAAAGAACTGAGGGTCAAAGAAGTTAAATAAATCTCCAGGATGGTACTGGGACTTGGAGGTGTAATGCCAAGACTTACACCTGGCTAGACCACTTATTTGTTTGTCATCTTCCCTGAGAGCTCATGTCATTTACTTGAGCCAAAATTTTCTCAAATCAGCTGTAAAATGAAAATAGTAACACTTGGCAATGTTGTCACATCCAACAGATATAATATATCTGAAAGCACTCCGATTGGTGAATTCTATAAATTTAAAGCGTTATCAGGAAAATAGAGATTAACTATTTAGATACAGTTATCCTCTAAAGTGTCTTTCTTAATTTTACCACTCACTTTTGCTTCATTCCTTTAAAAATAGTGTGATATTTTGTAGGAGAAATTATTTTTCTTTATTGACTCCAATATCTGAAACTTTGTCTATCTGGTGTTGCTAATTAGTGCTTTATACAGACTAATGTATTGGCCCATTTGAAAGTAAATCCCAACCACAGAGCCTGTCTTCCCTTATAAGACTTTAGAGGCAACAAATAATAATGATGTATCTGCAGCAAGTTTTCTACTATGTATTGCTGCTGCCAAAGAAGTCCAAATGAGACATGAAAGAAAAGAAATTAACCACACATGATTAAAATGTAATCCACACTTTACAAACAAGTATTTTTTAGCACCTTATATAAATTTTGGTTTTATTACATTCCATTTATAATGTTCTATTCCACCTGAATTTTAGTTGGGTACGATGTTTTTCATATTGCGTGCTATTGATTTTCACTCCATTTCACAAGAGAAGTATTCCAGAGAAGTGACTATTAATACAATTTTAAGACCTTTCTTTTTCCATTTATGAACAAAAGATTGAAGGAAGACCCCTACCATGAGCACAGAGTCCTACAAAAGAAATAGCTAGAGATTTGGTCATTTTTTTCCCAATTAAAAAAAAGTGAGCTGACCTTCAATATTTTCTCTAGGATTTTCTCTGTGATAATGTACAGGAAGGAATAAAAACTAATTTGTTGAAAAGAGGCAGCTTTTTCAGTTGCTTAGCAATTTATGAATAAGGACATCAGAAATTCTTTTTTCCCCCTAAAATAAGGCTTTTATAGAGTTTAGATCTTATTTTTGTATGAGCAGTTGGAGAATTTTATCCATTTAAATTATGAGAAATATAGGAAAATCTAGAAAACATTTTGTTGCAAATTCACAAATAGCATATTTACAGTCATTCTAAAGCTATTGATATCAGATATTTGTTTCTTAGCTATATCATTGGTTAATAAAATGAATTTTTAATTTTATAAACCTTAATTCTTTATCTAGAAGTCTAGTTTAACCAATACATTTAAATATATATATATTAGTTAATTGATGCAAAGATTTAAATAAACACATACAGACTTGAGAATAAAGCATAAATAAAAGTGCACGGATAGAAAATTAATAGAAAATTAATAAAAAAGGCTAACATTTGTTGAACTCTGAGTATCCCATGTGATGTTTAGTTATGACATGTATTGCTTCTTCTAATGTTCACAATAAGTTTATAATTAAGTACCATTGTTATTTTGTAGTCAAATAATTTAGTGATTTGCCCAAGGCCATGAGACAATAAAGGGATGAAGGCGGATTGTTCAGGCATTGGTCTAACTCTACAAGCAGTGTTCCTCACCTTTCATATATGCTCTAGATAACTTTTATTTTGCAAATTATTCACTATATAAAGTGCAGCAATGAAAAATGAAGAATGTTCCAAATCTAAATCATCCTCATGTAAAATGTGAAACACACTAGCTGCACATCAAAGAAAATCCTTATGTGTCACCATGATCTAGAGTAGTATTCCTAACAAAGCTTGGGGTTAGGGGGCAGTGGAGCAAAAATGGGAAAAACCCTAGAGGAATATAGCAGAATCAAAGAGAGATAACTTTTATGCTATGCTCATCCTACTTCCCAACTCTAGAATTTCTCACCATTTTTTCCTCATGCCTTGTATACCCTTTCAAATATTCCTCCTTCTCCTGGAACACTCTTTCTACCTCTATCCCACTTCAGGGCTAAGTTTGTCCTGCAGGGTTTTGCTCATGCACATTACATTCCACAGCATGCCTTCCTGTCCCCAAACTTCTTTGTTAGGTACTTTTCCTCTTCTTGCTCATAGCACCCTGTAGTCCTTTGTGTCATAGTATTTAACATACACACACACACACACAAATTGTGTTATAATTCTCTGTATTTATATGTTGGTCTCTTCTAGACTATCAGAACCTTCCAAGCAGAGATAATAACTTTTTTCATTCATCTTAATGTAGCAATAAATCATAATAATTGTAATAAATTATAAGTTGTAAAAATAAAATATTATCATAATGCCTGCCACAGGCTCAACACTCAAAAAGTATTAGTTGAATGGACAAAGATGACAGATTTGAAAGTATCTCACATTTACCATGCCTTTTCTCATATGTTACCTCTTAATTTTCATGGTAAGCTCTTATGATGAATGTAATATTCTCATTTTTAAATAACAAGAAACCCAAGACAAAAGTTAAGGAACTTGTCCAAGGTCACAGACACTGCAACAAAAAGAACTGAGACTCAAACTCAAGTCTTTGAACTCTACGTGCAGTGTTGTTTCCCTTACAATGCAGATATGAGAAATTGGTCTCCTGCAAAGTATGAGATACCTCTCAAATGCCAAATTTCATGCTCTAAAAAATTTTACTACACTGAAGTGATTGCAATCCACAGAAATTTTTTAACTTTCCATTTCAAGTTAACTGTTTATTGCAGAGCTCAGTGGTAGTAAATAACAGATACAATCTTTGCCCTTGAAAGAACCGAAAGTTTAGAAGCAAGGATCAGGGGAAAACACAAAAAACTTTTAGTCAAGGCAAGAAAGAGATGCTACAAAAGAGTCAATAGTTCACTGAACAGATCTTTATTAAATACCTAATTGTATGTCCAAACCGTGGTACAATGTGCTAGGTATATGAGGAGTTAAAAAGAGGGAATTGTGGACTCCCAAAAGAAAGAGATGTCATCCAGGGGTTGATTAAGAACAGACTCATGGAAGTGATAGAATTTGAGACAAAACTTGAAGAGCTGGTGGACTTGTAAAAGACAAGGATAAGGACAGTCTTTCTATGATGACAGACATTAAATAAAAGCTACAATGTAGAAATGTGTGGAGCATGGTTTAGAGACAACCAGTGTAACTAGAGCAATAATAGAAAAAAAATAGGTGAATAAGAGTAAAATGTTAGGACCCTAAATGCCAGAGTAGGGAATTCATCCTAATTTGATAAGCAGTGGGGAGCCACTGAGAATTTTGAACAGGAGAATGACATTACTGAAGCTGAGATTTATAAAATTTGATTTACCTGGTGAATGCAGGATGCTGTGAGAAACTCAAAGGAGAGAAACAAGTCAAGTCTTCAAAGATAAGGATGATAAAGTAGCTTCATTTAATTATACCACTATTTTACAGAAAATAATTAGGTGATCTAAAATAAACACATTCTTTTAGTTTATTCCCTGAAATAGATCAAATGATTTTAAGAGAGTCCCCACTGATGGGGTTTCATACCAAAATGCCTATTAGGATGAGAGATTGCAACTCAGTATGGTTAAATGAGATTTCTTATTTCTCAGAACTAAACTCCCTTTGGTGGTTGTAAGGAACTTCTATCACAGATTAAAACAGAAGAAGAAGAAGAAGAACATGAAGTGCATGGCAATTTTTCATAGTTATTACAGGTGACATCTAAACTGGCAGAGTGCAGACAAAGGAAAGGCATATAAATAAGACAAATAAAAGTTTCTTTAGACTCATCCACAAACACCAACAGAAATGTATAAAGAGATAATATAGCCAGGACTCAAGCATTACAAAAGCAACCCATGTAACCTAAAACATTTGTACCACCTTAATATTTTGAAATAATAATAAATAAAAGATAATGAACTTCTCTGGAGTTGCTGCTGCCGAATGGGCAAGCCCAGATATCTGTCAATTCTAAAGTATATTCCACAGAAGAGTCAAGTCATTTTTTGATTGCTGTTTTCAAAAGGAGCCATTTTTACAATAATTGTGTTCTCCATATAAATGAACCAAAATATTTTATGTGTTATGTGTCAATTTTAATGGTGTCAATACTAAGTATACTCTGCGAATTATAATAACTGGCATCTCTAAACTCCTTAGTGGATCAACCTCAATGATTTAACTTGATGTGGTTTCTTTGTTTTTGTTTTGTTTTGTTGTTTTGAGACAGGGTCTCACTCTGTCATCCAGGCTGGAGTATAGTGGCATGGCCATAGCTCACTGCAGCCTCAAACTCCTGGGCTCTAGTGATACTCCAGCCTCAGCCTCCCGAGTAGCTGGGACTACAGGCACATGCTACCATGCCCAGCTATTTTTAAAAATTTTTTTTTTTGTAGAGACAGGGTCTCACTATGTTACTCAGCAGATGTCTTGAGCTCTTGGCCTTAATCAATCCTCCTGTCTCAAACTCCCAAAGTACTGAGATTACAGGCGTGAGCCACCGTGCCCAGCCAACTTGATGTTTTTATCAAATAAAATAGGAAGATACTTGTTTTGGTGATGACCATTGAGTCTGGCACTTATAGGCACTAAATAAATAGTTGTTCAATGATACACATTTTATATTAATGAGATAAGACTTTGAAACTATTGTATTCGTTGGCCAAAAACACTTTCTGGGTTATAAATTCCTTGTGATGATCTACAAAAGAAAAATTCTTTCATCAATTAAATTTTAGAAATTTGCATATCTCCTTTTTTTGTATATAAATACTACACATTAGCATAGTAAAGTCAGATATGTTCTGCCTAAAAATAAAACCTATTTCACTTTATTTAACCCAGTGCTTTCTGAACTTATTTGATCAAGTAATCCATTTATTTTCCTTTAACATCTATTCATATTCCATGTTGACTTTAGGAAATATTGCCAGAGAACAAAAGAAAGCAGCATTAAATCAGGGAAACGTGAAGTATTAATAAAAGATCTGTTCACCACTAACTCCGCTTCCCAAAAATCTGCTATAAGAGTCCTGGTCTGAGTCAACCCACCGGATGCTCAAATTTACATAGGTGTTCATGGGATTTCCACAGTCCTGTCCAGTTCTGCCTCAAAAATAGCAAATTATCTGATTATTTTGTCTCTCTACCTCTGCTGCCTCGATCCATCCATTCAAGCAGTGCTTTCTGTGTTCTGACTCTACAGTAGAAAACATGATATATGCTGGTGATCAAATGGTGAGCAGACACCTGTGGTCCTCACTTTAACTAAACAAGCAGTGTAGTAGAAGAAAAAGACGAGGAAAGAGCCTGATATATGTTTGTTAAGGAAAATACCTTACACCATGGGAACTGAGTTGGTGCATTAAGGTAGTTCTGTGAATAAACTGAAATTTAAAGGATGAGTAGATAAGAGGTAAGAAAGCATTTCAAACAAGGTCTTTGTATGTAGGAGAGCATGACTTTGGAAAAAAATGAGCATAGTAATTCACTCCATCCATGCAGTACAAGCCCAAGGGAAAATATTTTTTTGTGTAACTATTGGATTTGTCTTCTCAGGAAAGCTTAGACCCACTATCTAAACCCTGGTACCTGTGGGGTAATCTGGAGGTAGAGGGGAGGTGGCAGCAGGTCTCTTACAAGCGTGACCTTCTGCTCCTTGGTCAGGTAGCTGCAGATACTGGGAAGTAAAGGGCTGAAGCGCGACTCTCCTCCACCCCTAGCTCCCATGATTTAAGTCCAGAGTTGCAAAGGGCAACACTGCTAAGGCCCTCATCCTCCTGCAGTGCTTTTCCTCCGGGGTTTTATCCAACCGCAGAGAAGTTCCTACATGCAGCATTCGACTCCGGGCCATGACTTGACACCATACCTTAAGGCCTGAAGCCCTTGTCCATTGAGACAGAATATAGCTCTTTAAAGTATGAGGTATGTTAGGATACTGCTGGCCAGGCCGAGATTGGTCTGTTTACTTCTTGTAAAAATATTAATTTGTCTTTGAGGAGAAGGCCCACTAGATTGTGAAATCAAAGTGGATGCCATGTATAGGCAAAATTAAAGCCTTTCTGCAATTGAAAATTTCTGCATTATTCACACAAACTCAAAGCCACCAAATTGTCAACATTTTAGTAAAATAAAGATTAAAGTGTTAAAAAATGAAAACTGGAATAGAATATGTTATTGTATGCGATGATTCTACATTTTTAAAAGGGAGCATTCATAGGACAGTGTGTGGATCATTTATCATTCTGACCAGACCTCTCCCACTCTTTTCTCTTTAAAGTTGAAATTGGTGCAATTATTCTGTTATGCCTCATAAAATAGTAAATTATCTCCAATTACTGTAAATTCACAGTAGCAGTAAAGTGCTTGTGTAGAACAACATACTCCCCATAGTCATCTTGAAATTTATTACAGTATCATAAAATTATAACTCTGAAAGGAGTTTCAAAAACATGTCTAGCCCATTTTCATTGCCTCTGGGTAGGACTGAGTTGCAAATAATTCCAGAAAACTATATACAAAGAAGACCCAACAATTATCCTTGTTAGCTACAAGATTCAATTACACTGACAGAGTGACAAATATTTTTTCCTATATGATACATTTCTTAAATGTTTTCTTATGTTCATGTGCATGTAAATTCTCAAAATTTCACATTCTACCACCTCAACACAAGTGAATAGTCTCGGAGCAATCAATAAATCTGTCAATGACTTTACCCCATTAATTTTTTAAAAACCCGTTCATTTCTTTGCCTTGATAGTTCTATTTTTTACCCAAAAGGCAGCAGTGCCTAGACAAATTTTTAACCACCTTAGATGAAATATCAAAAAAATGTTTAAGAGCAGTAGGGTAATCTACACTCTGCACAAAAACATGTTGTTATTCCCACAGAAACCATAAAGTAAGTACAGCTTTCTCCATTGATGTTATAGAATATTAAGTAATTTTAAAGATTATAATTACAAATGTATGTTAGAAATCTGGGAGATGATAGATACCCTTTGTAAAATCTCAACACAGTCTACTATTATTTTATCTCTCAGTATGCCACCTACGTTCCCTTCCAGGACAAGCCCTTGCACAATTTAGGGTTGCTTTGAGTGTTCCTAGAAGCGTTCTGAGACATTAGTCTGCCAACCAAATACATATTAAGATCCTATGAAATTTCTCTCTTCTCCACATTCTGAAAGTGATAAGGGTAAAGGGGAGTAGAGTCTAATGAAGTGAAAAGGATAGTATGTAACCTTGAACTTGGATCTATGTTTGATACCTGATTTTGTCACTAATAGGCTGGATGACCTTGGAAATGTTATTTGTCTTCTCTAAATTTCAGGTCTCTTGTCATTAAAGTGAGAATAATGTTGCCTGCCTCATAGGTTATAGTAGGATTAAGTGAGATAATTTATGGAAAATAATAGATGGCCAAATACATTGGCCCGCAGCTCATGTTTCTAGTTACTATTGCTGATATTCTTGTTGTGAATAGTATTACTATATCGGCTGGGAGTGCCAGAAATGGGGACCTCAAAGATCCCAATGAAGAAGTTTAGAGTTGGTAACCACTAGAAGTTTTTATACTGACAGACATGTGCACAGTGTTCAATGGAGTAAAAGGTAAGTGAAAATTAAGAAGACTAAGCATTTCCTGTGTAGATTGGTAAGATATTGACACCAATTTCCACACAAAATCTCTAAGAAAGCAAAAAGAGCCCCATATTTGTATCCCACTTTATAAATGAGAAACTCATAGCTTAGAGTATGAGTATAACATGACCAACATGACTGAACTGGGATTCAAACCCAGAACTTCTGATTCCAAAGTCAATGCTTTATCCACTTACACCAGTCTTTGCCCTCTGCCACTTAGAAGCAGTCTTCCCACACTCTCCCCAAGCAGTCAACCACTCATTCATTGCCTATCTTGAATTTCTACAGTATATTATACTCAGTTTATTATAGCATGATTATTTGCTGTATCCTATCTCTTTCTAATAGCTCCATGAGCTCAAGGAGAATTTCTTATTCACGTTTGTATCATAAGGCCTATGCCCAACTTTGGCTTTCACCTCTGAAGGGTGGGCAAGTTGCTCCTCTCCTACTCCAGTGAGGAAGACAGCCAGGGTTTGAGTTGGGCTCCTGTGAAACCCACAAGCAGCTCTGCAAATACAGAAGTGTCCATGTAGGGATTCATGGGTAATAAGATTAATGAGGGAGCCAGGGTACAAAATTGTAAAGCCTTTCTGTTCTGGACTAAGGTTAAATTCTTGAGCTTAGGAATTGAGTTGCTCCTTGAAAGTCCTGTTATTAGAGAGATTAATCTACCAGCAACATACAGGACAGATTGGTTAGAGATGGAGGTCCCAATAAAATCATTCATAGGATAATTAAATTCCTTCTTGAATTAGTTTTACTACAATTAAAATATAAAAGGTCTGTTTACTTTTTTGGTGGCTTGATATGTATCGCAAAATACAATATTCTTAAGTGGGTTTTCCCTTTGCATTTCTCTGCTTTAATATAATGCAGTTATTATCTGTGTGAGCCCACAGTGCTCCGTGTTAAATTCACCAACTGCTGTTCTGCACATTCCCTCAGCCAATTTATTTCAATTTCAGAGGAGCAACCAACTCCACAGTGGATGACTGCTGACTGCAGTTCCACACCATCACTCTTCAAGAGTAAATGCGTATCAAGCTAAAAGCTTCCACGTGTGAGCATGGACATGATCAGTCTCCCGTTAGCAGCGGCAGCAGCTCCGGGCCTGCTAGACCCCAGCTGCTGTATGTGGGGTGCAGAGCTCCAGACAGCTCACCTGCTGTTACCCCAGGATAGGCTTTTTATGTTAAAAAAAAAAAAAACTATAGAAAACGTAAGAGAAAAGAAATAGGTTGTACAGAGATTTTCAAACCAGTTGTTAGCACATGAAAGCACTGGGTCGTATTTACGACATAGTTGGTGGTGGCCAGATATCATAAATGCTGATGTTTACTTTTGGATAAAATTATATAACTCTTAGGGTATCACCTTAAAAATCATAATTTTAGAGTTGTGGATTAGAGTCTAAATATTCAGAAATTTCCCACAAATGGCTATCATCAGTTTACAATAGCTGTATTTACAATGTAAATGTGTATTGAGCTGCACACTTGGGTTAGAAAATCTATACCACAGAGCTGACAGATGCAAGCCTTTGTCCATTTGACCTCCCTGCTCTTGTCTCTGATTTTCTGTATATACCGATTCAATCAAATGAGTGGATCTTTGTAGAGATGATCTAGTCTGTTATTTGACAAGACCCTTTATTCCTGAACTACATTATCATTTACCCCATATCCTTGCACTTGTGAATAGCATATTAAAATTAGTCATTTTGTCCTTTAACATATATGTTTATGAATTATTGGTTATGTATCATCACACTCCAGCTAAAACTATGATTTACTATAGAGCCTGATGTTTCTAGAAATGTATGTAGAGCAGTCTACTGGTTAGATTTTTCAAACTTTAGGTTGTACGTGATCATGAGGTTAAACATTTTTCAAGTATAGTATTAAGAAAAATATTTTCATGTAATTTGAATAGATAAGCCATTTCATTCACATCTATATACAATCTTTATGTGCTAGTCTTGGTGTAAAAACTAATGGTATACTTTCTGCTCTTGTTTGAAATGATAATAAGCAAGTTTAACATCTTTACTGTGTAAAACAGTAAACAGTACTAATACAAAAATTAGGAAGGAGCATTTAGCGAACATCAATGTTGATTGAGTCAAACACTGTACATGTGTTGTCTAAGTTCAACAACACAAAAATGAAGTTGTTATTTTCTGAGTTTCAGAGGTATTAAGTGATTTACCAAATGTGCCTTGCTGGCTCATTAATGCTGTACTTCACAGACTCCTGTCGTGAACACTCTGTTTTTCTATGGCACACAATTTACGTGGGTGATCTCATCTCTTTACTTGGTTTCAATTGCTACTTATATATTCTGATTACTCCCAAAGCCATTATTTTCCACTATTACCCTTCTGGTCAAGCTCAGATTCATATATCCAGCTTCTTATTAAACATCCTTCCTTCCTCTTCCCTAGACATTTCATCCTGCAGATATCCACTTTTGAATTTCCTATTCTCTCTACTCTGTCTCCTGTATTCTTCAGTGGTTGCTGGTACCATCCAATCAAGGTAGGAGAGGGCTGGTCATTTTCTTTTTCTCCATTACCCCTAATATTCTCCTACAAAGTTAACTTCCCCAATATTGTGCAAGTGCAACTATATAATCTGTGCCTGTCCTTTCTACACTCTCTAACTTCTTATTGTGTCTCTTATCATCTCTTGCATGGGCTTTTAACAGCTTCTCCTGCCTTCAGTCTTAACCCTCTGAACTCTGTCCTCTAGGAAAAGTCTACATAAATAATGCAAATATGCCATTCTCCTTCTTAAAAACCTTCAGTGGCTTTCCATTTCCTGTAGAACACAGGCTCAGCTCCCTAACAAGGCCCTCCTTGATCTGGTGATGCTTTCTCCTATAAAACTTCATCCTTTTTCAACCTTTGACCTCCACGTTTTCCCTCCAGAAATATCAACTCCTTATGTTCTTTCCCACGAAACACAATTTTTCCTTAGTCATAATATTCCTTCCACCGAGAAGGTCCTTCTTATCTACACTCTCACTTTTTCTGGCTGATTCCACCTTACCCTATGAGATTCAGTAAATGTCACTATCACCAGAAATTCTTCTCTGACCCAGCCTGACAAAAATGTATGGGGGGATTTATATTTTGGAAGCTATTAACTAACTGTCTAGAGAGAGTTGACTTGATATCACTGGTGTTAGACCTTAGTGAGCAAAATGCATGCTTGCAAATGAACTTAAAAAAAACCTAGGACTCACTGAAACAAAGGAACATTTCAAATCATTTTGGAAGATTCCTTTAGTTCCTGAATTAATTTGTAAGTTGTTTTTTTTTCCTAAGCTAAATTACTTAAATAGCTTTATTCTCCCCTTGAGTAAGGACGGAAGCTAATTAGGCATCCTCCAAGGCACAGATGGGAAAAATATCATCTCCCTTCCTCTTTTCTTAATCCCCAGTATAGCCAGCTGTAGTGAAGGTCCCAGCTGCCTCTTAAAGACTTGCTGTGGAACAAGAGGATCCAAGAGACAAGGGCAGCCAATCAAGCTTAATACTTGCATCCAAAGGCCTCCCCAGAAGCAATGAATTCAGCTCCCGAACTCCCTACCCATCCTGCTGCTTATGGGAAATATCACCGCACAATGAGATAGACCTGTGCTCAGGGAAGAAAAGTCACAAGTCATACTGTCCTTATGTGGTGATATGAACCTAGTCAATTCAGGAGAACAGAACAATTAATTTATATATAATTTAAAAAATATGAATTGCAAAATTTGGGAGGGAAAGTGGCTTAAAGCAGCTTCATGGTTCCGATGTTTCTCGAATTTCTATTTGGCAGTCAGTGTTTCACACTCATAGTGTATGAGTTTTCGAAGCTAACACATTATCGGTCAAACTAAATTTGGATGACATACACTTACGCACAGCATCCTCTAAGACACTCTTTTGTTCCCCCACATATATCAGCTGAGTGAAATATAAGCATCAGAAAAACATTTATATGAAAAATTTATGAAAAGCTATATGATGTTTCATGTAATTAAATTATAGGAAAATTTCTCTAAATTGTTTATTCTTACAGCTGGGAAGCAGTATAGACGTAATTCGTTTCAAATTCTTTGCTTTGCAGCTGAAAACCCTGTGCATATAGCAGCAGGTCAGTAACTCTCGTGTTGTCACAGCCAGTGTCAGTCTCGAAACCCAGGTCCCGTAACCTTGGAAGAAGTTCCACTGCACCTTGCAAGCTCCTCTTTTAAAATAAAACAAAAAGTAATGATTTAGGAATATGAGCCAGTAATCAGTGTAGTGAGCTATATTGTTTCAAATCAGCAGAAATCATCTATGTGTTATCCAAGTTGGCCTTTATGGAATTGCAGGGCCTCGATACAGAATATCACATTGTCCCCCATACACACACACACACACACGCACATATACAAATATGTGTATATATACACATATGCATACATATACATATGTATATACATACACATTCCAGGGGTGGAGGTATATTTGTGGGTCTGTTTGGAATTCCAACCTTAGAAACAGATTCCTTGAAATTACT
The DNA here is from genome assembly GCA_008086735.1 of Cheirogaleus medius. Classification (NCBI taxonomy): domain Eukaryota; kingdom Metazoa; phylum Chordata; class Mammalia; order Primates; family Cheirogaleidae; genus Cheirogaleus; species Cheirogaleus medius. Next base: position 2,520,211 of record VBSM01003169.1, read on the forward strand.
CTGACCCCTCTTCCCTTTTCCTTTTCCACTGACCATGGAATTCCCCATCATGAGCCTCCCATTGCCCATATCCACCCTGCTCATTGCCCGACCTGACTCCCAGAATGTGGGGATTAAGTTTAGCTCCCAAAGAGACTCACTACAAACCACCTCTTTCTCAGGCATTCCTAGACTCGACATATGAATAGTTTTGGTCTGCAGAAGTAGGCACCCTCATATGCTAATTGAGAGTGAAAGTTTTCTTTGTCTATTGGTTTTCTCTAACATCCTATAAACAATCTTCAATAAAATGTAAGGAAAGCTTTTACTGGCATCAAAGCAATCTAAAAAGAAAGGTAGACTGCTATTCAATATGGCTAACCTCTCATTAATTCCAGAAACAGAGCCTCTGTAGTGAAGTACTCAACTTTACACTTTCATCCTACCCCTCCTCAGGCCTTGCCAACCACAGTCGCCCTCCACCCCCACTGTCACCCACATGCGGCTCCAGTGGCCATCCCTCACTGTGTATGCCTTAGTGTAGGTATAAGTTCAGGTCAGAGAGCACTAATGAGCAATGAGTCTGCTAAACTTGTGTACTAAGCTGCCTGAGGTGCTACTAGAAAGGAAATTTTCTTATCAGACACTTTCAAAAAAATAACATTCTAGAGCCCAAGTAGTGTCTTCAATGCCCCAAGGATATACCTTGTGTAGCGAAGGCATAACTTTGTATGTGCTTAGATATTAAGAACCTGTCAATGTATTGTATAAAATAAAACACAGTAGATGCAATCCAAGTCAACTAGTATTTATTGAGTTACTAATACATGGGAGCTAGATACGTACCAAAAGATGAAAATCTGCTTCCCTGGTAAAGGGGAACTCAGAAAAGCTGAATTTAACCACACGTGTTAATAGAAATGTTCCATTCTTGTCATTGCTTTCAACACTTTTTGAAGTAGATGTCTACTGTCTAACATGTTTCCTGGCAAAATTTATAAGATTCTTCAAATTACAGATCTATAGCGCACGTCTTGAGTATACTCTTGCTTCTTCAAACTCATCATCACTCACATAATTAGACACAAAGACTTGTAAGACTAGAAAAGATACAAAATTCCTTTGAAAGAGCTCAATACAGAGATTTATATTTCAAATAAGTCTGTGAACTTTTAACTAGTTATTAAAAGTTTCCTATAAATTGAGCTATTATTGCACATGGATATATCTAATTCAGATTCCGAATGTGATCAGTAAGGCAAACTTTTCCATTCAGTTTATTGCCTATAAATTGAGTCTGATATGTTTCAGTGAGAGAGATTAGAAGCATGATGATATCTAAGGTAATGCTTTGTTTCCATCAAGTCTTTAGTAAATAAAAAATTCTCAATTATTTTGAGAAAGATGTTTTTTATCTTTCCCACATTGCCTAAGCCTCCAAGTTATAATTCTAACTATTCATCCAACTTGCTCTGTATTTTTTATATAAATGATCATGCCTCCTAAGTAAAGTGATCATTAACATCCATCATTTTTAAAAGCAGTTCTATTGAAAATGAAGAATTATGACAAGAGGAGATTCTGGTTTTCATAAGAGAGAATTTTACCCTTCTTATGGAAACAAGTCCTATAGCCATCCACAGAAACTTGAGTGTTTAATTCAGTTATGATGGAAAGAATGAAATATTTTTAAAAGCTTGAAACTAATTTACCATTTTATCCACATGTTTCTTGTAGGCTGTAACACTAAACAAAACAGAAGCTAGTGGATTCCTGGCAAAACCTACCTTAAGTTCCCATTTTTCTAAAAATGTGTTTTCAGTGGGCTGCCTCAGCATGGCAATTCCCATGGATGGGCCCAGTCTTGGATGCTCCATTATTTCTGAAGATTGCTATCTGAAAACACTGTGTGTGTGTGCGTGTGTGTGTGTGTGTTTGTGTGTGTGTAGGGAGTAGTCTGTTGCAGAGAGGAAATAGAAAAGGATAAATTACCCATTAATAAACTAGTAGAATTGATTTTCAGATTCCTTAGCTATCACTTCAGAAATAGGGGAACAGCATTCTAGAGGAAATAATACAGGTAAATATGTTAAAAATAATAATACTTAATGCTTATTTAATTTGATCCTTTAGGTACTAACATCATCTCCATTCTACAGATAAGGAAACTGAGGCTCATAGGGATTGAATAACTTGTTCAAGCCCATGATCTTAACCACAGCACTGCATTGTCATATTGAAAACATTTTGTTTACTTACAATTTAGAAACACATTTACTGCATAAACCCAGTACTTTTGTGCAGAGAATCTTATTATATTTTTTTCCTCTGGCTAAAATAAAATTGAAGCATTTTACATTTCCTTAATTGCCAGCAGGTGTCTAAAAGGTTTAGTTTTTCCATTTTTGCTGTTAGCACTCAATGAGCTCAAATTAGTGATTCCTGATAAATCCGAAACAAGCAGGAATGCTTTGAAAAAGTTAATGAACACAAGTTCTTTATTTCCTTGACCAGTAAATTAGCAAAAAAGAAAAAAATTTCTGAAGAGCTTTATTCTTCCCCTACAGTGAAAAGGAGACTAATTAAAGACTCTCCGATGCCAATGGGAGAAATACCTTTCCCCACCCTGTTTCTGTTTCATTATTGCTTTTGTTGTGTTTTGGCTACATTTATCAAGCAAATACTATGTGCCAGGCACTGTGACAAAAGCCTACATCTAAATATTCAATGTTTATCACAACTCTATGAGGTTTTCCTAAACAAAGCCACATAAAATTTTCAAATAAAATTCCTGCAAATAGGCAACCAAAATCACTCTCTAAAAGCCATTCTCATACTCTACCTTAAGCATAGCCAGAAATATGTTGCCTTCCAAAATTATGTGACTTGCCTTAGGGAAGAAGTCTCTAGCATCAACATGATATAATGAGGAGAGCATAGACGCCTGGTGTTTGCATATACTCTTTGTAACCTTCTTGCTGTATGATCTTGGAGATAATACCAAATCCCTCAAAACCTTCATTCTCTTCTCTGAAAAAGGATTATGGTAACAAACTCAAGGGCTTATCATCAGGTAGAATCTAGATAACATATGGATAGCCTGGGGAAAAATGTATCCAATAAATGACAGATTATTTTTTTTTTTTTTTTTTTTTTTTTTTTTAGAGATGGGGTCTCGCTCTTGGTCAGGCTGGTTTCGAACTCCTGACCTTGAGCTATCCACCCGCCTCAGCCTCCCAGAGGGCTAGGATTACAGGCGTGAGCCACCGCGCCCGGCTATGACAGATTATTTTTATCACCATCATCATCATCATCGTCATCATTATTATCATCCCATGATACATTCTCAGATTCTTTGGAAAGAAAATGAGTAGGAAATAAATAGAAAATAAGATGCTTCCATGTGGTAATTGTATATATTATATACATATTAATACAATATATGGTCATTTCATATTTGGTGACTAGACAATTATATCCCTACTTTTTTTCTAGATTATTGATAAGATATCCAGTCTATAAAAGTTTCAGAAGTTAAGTATGGAGTAGTTTGAGTATAATTAAAAGAGGTTAAGCCAGGAAAGAAAGAAGGGAAATTGAGAGACATGGGTAAAAAATTAAAGTGTTACATATTTTTTCTTCATTCTCTATTCTTGTATAATTTTTTGTAGGACTATTATAGCATTGGCATATGCATTCTTGGTTCTTTTTATTTCTGATGAAGAGTAATCCATCCATTCTTTGGTGTATGTATTAGGCTCAGCAGCTCAGCAGATGCCTTTATCAGAGAAGATTAAATCATAGAATCCTCAAGAAAATGGGTAAAAACCATTAAAGACTGTGCAAATGTAAAATAACATATCATTTTTTCCCTTTTTTCTTCTTCCTAGTTTAGGACTTCATTCTTTGGCAAACATTGCAAAGCTAGAAAAATGTTCAAAGTTCTCAGCTTATTTATACAAAATTAAAAATATTTAAAAATATTCCTTTAACTGCTTTGATATCAACGTGCATTTTGTTAATAGGCATGTCACATTCCTGAATCAGGGACACTGACTCTTCCTGGGACAAGTATTCCCCCAAACTTTCTTCCCGTCTCTGCACAAAGGCCTTATCAAAGAAGCCTTTCCTGACTTCTCCATAGGAAGTAAGTTTCCCAGCCCATCAATCATTACCCTCCTTATCCAGCTTTTTCTTTGTTTTCTTCAAAGAACTTGTCCAATGTAACATCTATCTATTCTTTTAGTGTCATTCTGTATCCATTAGAATGTAAACTCCAGGAGAACAGGGACTTTCTTTTGTTCACTACTGTGTAGCATGGAGGAGGAATTCAGCAATAAGTATTTTAAAGGATAATTCAGTGATTATTAAATGAGTGAATATTAAAGACTACTATCTTCTAGAAGAGCAAAGTCCTACTTGATTAGATATCAGAGGGTGACAAAAATTAATATCAGTGCAATTAAAATATATAGCTTATGTCTTTATTATGTAATCCACATATATTATAGGAACTACTAAAGTATCTAATAATATGCTAGAATTGTCACTTAAATAACTCTGGTGAAATAGCCACTTTAGAGGATTTATATATGCAGTGTCAAATGACCTCATTTAAGGTGTCTATCTGGACACTTCAAAATGGTGTTGGTAAGAATTATTTTCAGACCCAGGGTGAGGTAATGCCCCAGATGTCCTGGATTAGTGAGTGAGCAGATCCTCTGTTAGCATGTCTTAGACTCAACAGTGTAGTTAAGGTAGAGTCTACTAATTACCTAAATTCTGTGCTTGTTTGTCTAACCCTACAGTGTCTCTGCTGAATTCAGTAAAACTCTGGCTTTCAACTTGACTACAATTTTGCGCCGTTCACATTCATAAGAAATTACTACCTAGGACCACAGCCCACCAGGAAGACACTCTTGGGGGTCTGCTGGTGGCTTTGCTCAGTGTTTATTATATCACACAATTAAACTTTGGCCCCAAAGTTTCACATTTGATTAAACAAAATGAAAGCTCAGGAATTGTCTGAACCTACCTTCCACTAAAATCAGACAAGTGACATTTGTTAAGCATAATCCTAAAGAGCCTCATCCTCTTCACCCAAGTTGCTCATCAGAGCATTCCTCCCAGAGGCATAAATGAGTTCTGGTAGATACAATTGTCTCCATCTTCTAACATTCCATATATAAATTTTAGGGCCCCTCATGCACTGGCTTTCTGGCAAATGCTTGAATAGCCCATCCTTAATCTGACTTTGTACTTAACATAGCACTGGTTGCAAGAGATATGATAAAGGAGGACAATTTTTATCATAAAATAAATTGTGGTGCTAAAATTTAGAAAGTTTGAAAAGCCAGAGCTTTGAAGCCAATGTGATTTGTGTTGTATCAGAGTTTGCCACTTAGCCATGTGAATGTGGGCAAGCTACTTACTGTTTCTAAAGCTCAGATTCCTCAACTGTAAATTGGAAATAATGATATTACCTAACTCAGAGGACTGATGTGAGGATACCAGTAAGCACTGAACGAAGTTGTTGTGAAGCCTGAGTAGAATTGTGAACATGAAAATAACTGTCACACAGATGTTCAACATGCCTGTTTCCTTTTCTTTGCCCTCACTTGGGAAGGACTCCGTGTCTGGGGCTTTCATGTACTGCCAAAATCCTGCATTTGTGTGGCTGTTTCTGCTTCCAGCTGTCTTTAATATGCCACATAGAAGAAAAGCTGATAGGAAACCTAGAAAATAGTGATTACCTTGTTTTTATGTCAAACAATAGAAGGGGTCCTTTCTTAGGAATGAATGTTAGATGGTGTTAGAAGAGATGATTAATATTGTTTGATATTTTATAAATTTAACTATTTAAGAATTGTCTATACAAAGAGTTCATAGATTGATTGATTAATAGAGGTAGACAGATGATAGATAAATGATCAATGAAGAGGTAGACAGAAAGACAGAAATAATCATATATGGATGTGTGGATGGACACAGATATATAAGAATAGATGGATGGATGTTGGATAAATGAATGGACAGATTAGGTAGATAGATGGATGGATAGATGGATGTTATGGCATAAAAAAGGTATGAAAAGCATCATGATTTAAAATGTATTATAAGGAAGGAAAACCTTAAAACCCCTTCCCACTTTTGAATTATAGCTGGATACGTTTATGTTTTAAGCCTATGCTTTTTAGGCATGTTGCACTCAAGTTGCAAGAAAAACCTGGACGTTTTCCTAGAACTTCTGTGTTTCTCAAACATTTAGGGATTTTTTTATGTTTATGTTTCAAAAATTACAGATAGATAAAATGCAAAATTTATATTTAGTTTTTTTATAAAAGAAAATCTTAAGGCATCAATGTGATTTTATGTTAAAAGAGAGTAGCCTTGGGCTACAGTACCCTAGACCCTTGTGATGGTATCCCTTCCCTCTCCTTTGCCTTTATAGTTACTTTGAAAAAATTTTAGAAATGTAGAGTGAACCAGGGGGCTACAATTGGTGTGGTCCAACTCACAAACTTTTTGCAAATTTTGCTTTGTTATGTTTTTATTTTAGCAACATATAAATTCATTTTTGCTAATGCTAAATATATATATGCTCTTAAGGTAATGCTGATTGGATGAAACATTTAGCAAAAAGGCTATGAGATACAATGGATAACAGGACACAATTTGCTATGGATAGGATGTAAAAGGTACAGATGCACATCCAGCCAAAGAAAGATCAAATACTCAGTAGACCCATAAAACTTTCCCTCCTGGGTCAATAAGAATGCTCAGTCAGATTGATAAAAGTTCTACAGAAAGGAATAGTCATTGTTGAAGAAGATCAATCGAATAGTGTATTAACCATGGATGCACTTTTCTAAAGCTCTGTACAAACATTGATATACTCTAGGAGGGATTACATTGTAAAATTTGCTGCCTCATTCACTGAATTGGAGTATTGTAACCCTATTAAATATGTGTCAGCAAAGATGTAGCACTTGAAAGTGTACTAAAAGTTCAAAATAGTTAAGAATCTCTGAGTTATATTTTGCAGTTTCTATTAGGAGACTTATCAACACCTTTTAACAGCATACCAGAATCAGAAAAGGGAGTGGGGAGGTAGTTGCATTTAATAGAGCAAACTTAAGTATAAATGTGTAAAATTCCATTTAAGTCACAATGCTTTGGATAGAATGTAAAGCTATACCAAAGATGATTTAATATGGGCATATTATAACCATTTACAGAGATCAGAGATATATTATTTTGGAAATGGGTAAAGACCTGTGCAAATGGCCAGATGAAGAGAGTTACACATATACAAACAAAACTCCAATAACGTTTGGATTAATAGTTTGCAGATCTTTATCAGACACCCTTAAAAAAGCGAGTAAACTTTTTTTCCTTTATATGATACATAAAAACATGGAAAATATGCTAAGATTCAGCTGGAATTCCAGGGTATATAGTTATAGCCACCAAAGAATAACTTTTATGTTCATCTGGAAAGGATTCTTTTTCAGGAATTGAGTGGTCTTTCACGGTGAGCTATAACTAAGTGACTATATATGTACTCATGTGAGACGTTTTTGAGAGAGGAGGTGCTAAAATAAGTTTAAAGGCATTTATTGATCTATACTAGGCTTTTCCTAACCTTTGCTCTGAGCAAATTGGAGCACACAGTTACTCTAGGAATAACAGCTATTACTTCAGTATCACTTGCCATCCTATGCATTACATTGTCTACCATCTCTAAACTTACCAAGACTCACCGTCTTATTGCTCTGAGATAGTTCTCCCTGGATGTTTGTTTCTGCACATCTTGAGAACATAGGAACTGGCTACCTTGGTTCTGTATAATCTTTTCAAGAATGTTTGTACGGCAAAAAGCTTTGCAAACTAGAGATGCAGCGCAAAGGTCAGACTGGTTTGCTTGCATCTCATTATAAAGGATTCAGGCTTTCTGAGATTAGGATTTCTTAGTTGTGACACAAACCCACTATGTGCCCATCATCTGCCTGAGCCATACCATGTCACCCCCATAGGTGTCAAAGAGCACTTGCACAAATACAAAGCTCATGCTGTGCTGGGTTGTGGATAATAATGTCCCTTGTCTTTGGCCTAGGAGTATCAATGTCTTCTGCCAGCATCCATGAATTTGTAGCAAGCTAACACGTTAGCTTATAAGTAGGTCAGAATCTCAGCTTCATAGCTCTTGACACATATCCATAGGGCAAAGGATAAACAAATAGTCATTCTAATAATAATGTTTAATCCACTTGAGTCCTTGCAAGAATTATGGATTTGGCAGTCATCTGTATCTATAGATTGCAGGCTTCATATATCAGAAATTATTTGTTATTCTTGAATATAAAATTGCTGGTCATACTGGCAATTTTCTGCCACTCTTCCCAATAAAAAGTCCACATTCTGATTTCACTGTGACTCAGTAAATTGCCTCACATCTCATTCACTGTTTTCCTTGTTGCAAAGTGTCAAACCCAAATCTTTCTCTATTTTAAGTGTAAACGTTTTAAAACAGTGTTGTGTATATGCAAACTGAATAATTACATCTTCCTTTACCTGAGAAACATGGAAGCGTGAAAAAATAAATCATTTTTGCTCAATCAATGTAAGTAATTTAGGTTTACAAAGGCATATTTGAATTACTATAAAAGAAAAGAAGACCTGACAATTTCTGTTTGATTGTGGGATGTATAGCATCATCAAAATGACAAGGTAAATGCTGAGGAACATTTTTCTGAATATTGGAAGAATTGACTGGGTATTCAGCAGAAACTAAATGAAAATGTCAAGATAACAATGAAGATTTTGCACTTTATCACAGTCTGATGACTGGTACAGAGCAAGATTTGATTGTGGCTTCATGAAAGTAGGAAATCGAACTTTCAAAGACATTACCTGTACTAGAATACACTGAAATGCTCCTTTATTTTACATGCAGGTTTTTTTTAATATAAACTTTTTTAATATCATGGTATTTGGTTAATGTTTATGTCTCATTCATCCCATTTCATCCCTTAAATGTACATATTTTTAAACTTTATTTCTTTGTAAGTATAAACTTATATTTTCTCAGATACTATTAAGTAATAAGGGTTCAATGAGTATCCCATGTCTAGCACAGGGCTGGGCATTATAAATTTAAGACATTATATACAGAATAGAATGGGGGTTGCCAGGGGCTGGGGAATGGGAAAAATGAGATGTTGGTCAAAGAGTACAAACTTTCACTTATAAGATCAATAAGTTCTGGGGATCTTATGTACAGCATGGTGACTATAAATAATACCATACATGAAATTTGCTAAGAGGGTAGATCTTAATTGTTCTCACCACAAGAAAAGAAAATAATAACTACATGAGGTGATGGGTTTGTTAGCTAATTTGATTGTGATAATTATTTCACTATATATGTATATCAAAGCATCATGTTGTACACATTACATTCATACAATTGTATTTGTCAGTTATGCCTCAATAAATCCAAGGCAAAAAATATCGATCCAGGACTTGTGCCATCATGCTAATCAGGGCATTTATAAAATATTATTTAATTATTTTGTTCCCATTGTAAAGACTGAGTTTCATTAATTCATAAATTCATTTATTTATTCACCATTGGTATCCCTGACAAGATAAGTGAATATGATACAGTCTTGCACTTTAGAAAGAAAGCCTGGAAAGAAATTACAAGGTACTTGGGAAGCAAGTTTGTATACTCATAAAGTAATTATTTAAAATTTTATTCTATAAGGAAGAGTGAGAGAGTTGGATGGAAATATGCAGTCTGTTTACAGGAACAACTTCCTTTCCCCTGGAAAAGGCACTTACAGAAACATCAGCTTATTGAGCTCCATGCCGTTTATGTTTAGGGCCACAGGAGAAAGGGACTGGTGGTGGTGAATGGCTGCTTTTCCTCTTGACAGAAGTAGGAGGACTGAGAGATACCATTGCCCTTTATAGTGGTTGCATTTCCGAACAAATAAGGTCCTAATGAGTGTAATTAAAATAAGCTGCTAATTAAAAGCTTTTGCTTTTTGAACTTGGGGAAGCAAATCAAAGTGGCAGGCTTTCACTCCAAGTCATGTCATAACTCTGAAGCCCAGAAGGCAGCTTGAAACAACATTGCCTAGAAATTTCCTAAATGCCTGAAAGGAGTTGGGTTGAGTTCAGCTAAGACTGGAAAATATGTCTGTGTTTAGAATAAATAGTGGATTTTAAAATTTAATATTTAAATAGAAAGTACTTCTTTTTTTATTATAAAATAAACATACCATTGCAGTTAGTAGGGCAGGCATCCTTTCAGCTTCTGTCTATTGAGTTCTTATTAATAGCCAGACATCTGCTAACTGCATAATCTTGGTTAAACCTCACAGCATTATGAGGTTGGTAGTTTAATTATACAATTTTTACAAAGGAGAAGAAAAGGAATGAATAAGTTAAGTACTTGTCCAAGATGCATCAGCTTACAAGAGATGAGGCTGGGGTTGGAGCCCAAACATACTGACCCCCAAAGCAATCTTCTTAACCACTGACCTATATTGTCAATCTTGACCAGCAGTAAACTTCAGAAATTACATATGAATGTGGTGGGTAAAATAGTACCTAATCACAAAAGGACTTCTCCAGTTTTTTATGTATAACACATTATTGTAATTTCTGTAATTTTCTGTAGCATCTAACAATATATAACACTCTAATGACATTTTAATTATTATAAAGGTGGCTAGTGCATCTCTATAATTTTTACTTTTAAACATGTTATCTAAAGCATTTTTTTCTTAAATGTTTCTTCTTGGCCAATAATTTATTCCTGTTGTTAAACTAAAAGAAAAATCTATTAAATTGGGTTATTTCATGTAAATGGCAAATTCATTATATTTAGGAAAAAAATCATTTTTCTTGTGTTTTTCATTAATTATAATGGCAACTGATCAATTTTAAATATGACCTCCCCTGAATATTAAAATTGATTTTCTTTTCCAGTTTTAATTCTGTTAAGTATTATATGGGAAACAAGAAAAACTATAAACTATTTTCATTTATTTCATTTCTACAAAGTATGGGTCATCATTTTTGTAGGTCATATCTGGTATTTGTTCCAAAATATTATTCCTTTGCCTATAATACCAATAATAACAACAGTTGGGTCTAACATTTATTATTCAATAAACTGTGTTCCAGACATTGTATTTATAACTTCTTTTATACTTGGAACTTTATATCCATTATCTCATTAATACTCATGACTGTCCCACAAAGTAGCTATCATTATGCATAGTTATACAAGAGCAGTGTGGCTCAAAGAAGTTAAATAACTCTCCCAAGTCATAAATTAGAAGAGACAAATACGGTTTCCAAAACCAAGACAGCCTGCCTCCTAACACTATTTTTTTACCCTATTACCCTTCTGCATTCAGATATCTTTGAAAATATTAAAAATTAAACTAGAAGTCAAAAATAAGATCTTGAAACCCATTTAATTTTTGATTTGGACTTCATAAACTTTTGAATGCATATTGCTTGATTTTAGGTGAATAAAAATTCAATTTAACTATAATTCTATAATTTGTTTCTTTACATAGTATCACATTAACTCTTTGTTAGCATTGCTGACTTTCCCCGGTACTAGTATTTTATGTATATGAGCCTGCTTTTGCATCAACTATAGATATTTCTTTCTTTCCTATTCCACTGCGCAAATCTCTTCGCTGCATGTTGTTAGCAGATATTTATTTCACTCCTGCAAGCAGTAACGCATAAAAATATGATCATAGATGTTCCTGTCCTTTCTCAAGCCCCAACACATACTGACTTAACTATCATGTCATTCACAGATATTTATTTCACCATGACAAGAAGAGTAACATAAATAATTAATATTGATTTCCCTGGTCCTGCCTCTAACCCATACAGCTTTCACTAGCACTGATTGATAGAGAAATACTTTACCTCTGAAGCTCTCTGACATTTAAATATTTAACTCCCATCTCATAGCTCAGGAAATATTACTGGGATGCACAAAAAGAACTGCTATAAAAGCAATGATTCAAACTAAGAACTTGAGAAATCAACTGAAACCAATGAAATCATGTAATATTTTGAAAAGATAGGACTAGAATCTTATATTCAGGGCATCAAATTTATATTTTCAATCTCAGTGAAAGGCATGAACATTATTGTTATTTAATAAAGCTTTGAATGATATTTTGCTGCATTTCCCAAATGCAGTAACAGCTATAACTAGTAGTTTATTGGTGTTTATAAATTAAGAGAGTATGTCATAAACACAGATCACTCTCTCACTTTCATTCTCCTCCTCCTTTTGATGCCAAGCTCTGCAACTTTGGGCAAATTAGTAAACTTCTCCAAGCTTTCCTTGCTTAATCGATAAAATGTAAATTAATCCACAGGATTAAGTAAGAATACATACACATATTCTTTGTATGTGTACGTATATATATATGTGTATATATGTGTGTGTGTTTATATATATATATATATATCAACAAACAATGCCTGGCATACATGTAGTAGGCTCTCATCAAGAGTGAGTCCCATCCTTTTTTTTCCTTTTTGTATATTTATATCACATACCTGTGTACACACCTAGTTAAATACTTTATATTTTACAAGACTTTTACCCATGGTAGGACCAGTCACAAAATTTGAGATGGAGGAGATAAAAGTCAGTAATTAATAGGAAATAATATTTTAAAGCAATGTTTTCAAAATCAGAATTCTTCTGAAATTCCATTATGAATCAAAATATCACATAAAGGCAGGATCCGTGTGACTGGGTTTTCCTTCAGTGTGCCTGGGCCCAGCTCTGCTTTCACCAGCGTTACCTAAGCATGTTGCATAGCTCTTTAGCCCACCCATAGAAACAACATCCAGGATGTCTGTATTCTTAGTGGCAGGCCTCCTGCTTAAGGTAGCTCACAGCCTCATTCATTTTTCCCAGTTTGAGGTTGAAAAGTTTAAAGCTTGAACTTGGAGATAGGAATGAAGGGTAAACTGAGAGCCAAGAGCTTGAGAAAGCTACTAATGGGAATGTCCAGAGAATCACAAAAATCTAGCAATGAGGGAACTTTATTCTTGAACTTTCCAAGGTTAAAAAAGCCATAGATAACCATTGTCTATTTCCCTACTCTGCTTTAATTTCCTTATCCAATAATGATTTTTGACCATGACATTGAATAAATATTCATTTTTCTATGATGATTTTGGGAGGCATAAGATGAACTTCTGTTTCCTTTTAGGTTTATAAATATAATGAATTATTCCATCATCATTTTTATTTCTATTGGACTTGAAAAAATATTATGAGTAATAATTATCTAAGTACTCATCGTATATAGGTATAGCATCCATTTTAATAGGACTTTTTGAGAAAAGAAAATGGCTACATCCTCTTTCTATAACATTTTCATATTATTTCATGTTGTACCTATTCCTAAATATTCAAATAAGCCTCTACAAAAACCAAATTGTAGACTAAGTTAGAGTTCTTGATGTTACTTGGTTTAGATTATTTCTCTCCCTGAGAAAGAAAACTTTGTCCTTGTTGGATTGCCCTAGGGGAATGAATTATGTCACCACTAGACAACCCAGTGAATAGAATAACTAGGCCATCAAGCAGAATGAGTGAGTGACAGTGTTTCTATCCCTCTGTTACCAAATTGTGCACAAAATATATCTACAATGGGTGCTGCCATGTATGCAGAATATCAGGTGGGCTATGGATTGACAGGAAAAGACCAATGAACCTACAGAAAGTTCCTGATTTATTTAGCAAATATGCTGAAATTAATGAAAATGTGGTGGTTCCCCACAGCAGCAGCTGATAGGCAGCATATGGTTTTCCTCTTGCCCCTGGGTTCCCTGAGGGGCACACAGCTGCCAGAGACTCACTTCATCCTGAGAAGGCCCTGCTAGAGTGGAAAATATAGCCAAGTTCTTGCTATGCCACCACAGTCTTTCAAAATATGGAGCATATAATGCCATATAACATTCCAGAGGAACTTTGATGAATGACCTATGTATTTCCACATATGGAGCATGTACTAACTTCATACTCTACATGTTCTTCTACAAAATCTGCAAACAAAAAGTCCATATCCTCTTGTGGTGAAGAAAACAGAGTCAGGCTTCCCTTTACAGTATTATCTGCCTTTAGAATTCTGGTGTCCATAAAAATTATTTTCTAATAGTACACTCCTTGGTATAGACTTGGTATATACACTTACCTGGGTGCTTTCAGTATATAGTTTGGTCTAAAGATACTAACAGATACACTTCTCTGAGATATATTATCCTTACTGTGTGCAAAGTTAAGTGTTTATTGAAGTCTTAGAGCAAATGAGTGAGTTAGAACCCAGGTCTACCTGACTTAGGAAAAACTATGCTTCGTTACCACGCAGGGTTCTTGCAGATGGCATGCATCAGGCTCATCTGAAATACTTATCGCCACCTCCCTACACTTAATACTCAATCATTGTCTTTGGAGATGGGGCCCAGGAATTGTTATTTTTAGAAGCTCCCAGTTGACTCATGCATACTAAAGTTTGGAAATCATTGCTTTAATGTTATACTGCATCCTGGTTGCACTAACTCGTTTACAATTAGAAGTTCTGATTGTCTTAGGAAGAGAAGCCTAGAGGTTAACATGTTGCCAGCATCAGATACTACACATCAGTTAAAAGAACTGAAGTGGATCTGTGTATTATCAACATTTGAGTGGAAAAAGCAAGTTGCACAGTAATGTATATTACATATGTATGTGTATATTCTGAAACTATTTCTTTAAAATTAAAAAGCATACAATGCAATACTTGATTGCTTATAGAGACAGAAATGTATGTAAGTAGTACTAAAACATGAACACCAAAAAAAAAAAAAGAAAAGAATGTACTGGCAGCAGAGCCATACAATGCAAGGGAGTAAATTTCCTAAGTGTTCATCATGAAAAATTCATGCCAGGTTTTCCCCTGATTTCTATCTTGAGTTTTGTTACAATAAAAACTATTTTTATCTGTGGAAACAAGCATGTATGCCCTCTGTTTCTTTTCAAATATCAAAGTTCTATACCATTTTTCATTCAGCAAATATTTATTTTTGCCCTTTCATATGATGTTTATTCATCCTCATTCCCCACTTCATACCAGTTTTATCTGATCAAATTCAATCCATACATTGGTACATTAATCTAGTGTTTATGTTTCATCTCATTCCTAACTTAGGCCTAAGGAATTTTATATTCTAATATCTTGTGACACTCTGTGGATTCCTTATTTCTTCAAAATTGTGCTCCTTTGGAAATGTATAAATAATGCATACTTGTATCTTTGCTATTTCTTAAGTTTATTACTTACGCACATAATATATTACATATATAAAACATGCTACAATGGATGGTTTAACAAAAATAAGTTATTTATTTTGTTTTCATTTCACATATATTATTGTGATTATGTAAGTTAACACATTTGAAAAACATGAGAAATATATTGTAGTTAAATTATTTTGCATTTCATTGTCCAAACACATAAAACTAATGTTGTTCTAGCATTTGTCAATGATAAAAAGATCTTGTCGAATAATTGGGGCAAATATTGAAAATATCTAGATTAGTAATGATTATTTGCATATGGAAGACCAGGTATTATCTACTAAAAAATATATACATATATAAACTACTATTCACAAATATTCTACTTGTCATAAATAAGTTGGGCCCGGGGTATGATATTCATTGCTTCTAATGCTCTCATAATTTTTTTGTATCTCATTGAGCCCATATTTCCTAAAGAGCATCATGGGATGCTGTAAGACCACATTGCATTAGGATGCATAATTCATTAGGTTAAACAGCATATGCCACTGACTTGGGTTTCTTTCTTCAGGGTGCTGCCGAAGTGCATCAGTACCCAGTTTAACTAGCAGCAGTTTGAGATGCAGAATTAGCATATTGTTTCTCAGGGAATGCCCTTGAATGTGCTTAAGTAGCTGTCTTGTATGAGGCGTGAGCAGAATTGCTAAAACCCAGAGAAGAAATGGGTTCCAGCATCATGCAATAATTCTGTGTGGCTGTGCCTACTTTGCTGTCTCAGGAAAGCTCCTCAGGAAATGTCAGGATCATTGCTGAGTGATTAGCACACAGACAGTGCAGGCCAGTGTTACACTTGGGACACATCACTCACTCACGTTACAGCATACCTGCGCAGAATTCCAAAGCCCGGGGGCCCCGTGGTGCCAGGTAAGCATCTCACCTTCACTAATAATACTCTAAAGTTACTGCTGAGAAATTATTGAGAAGTTAAGCTATGACTTCTCTGCCACAGCTTAAAGATTTACATTATTCACCTTTGAGAAGATGGGACTTAACTATATTCATTTCTCTGGAAGAGACTAATGATAGAAATGAATACAAGACTAGCTGGGGTAAGTAAACTGAAAATGTGGCCAGAAAATAAAAGACAAACAAATCAACCTCCATGTGGACCAACCATAAGAGACTTAGCAATATGACTTTTTATTAATCTCACATGTCAGATAGGTGGAACGGGCTATTTCCATTTGGCAAAATGCTTACATGTAGAGAAAAATTTAATCAATCAAATGCAAACATTAGTAAAATGAGGAGAAATAAGGAACTAAGCATATCACAATTTCATATGAATTTTCATTTGTCTTTTGAGTAGCAGAATAAAATGGCTGTCACTGCTTTTAATCGCTCGAGAACCAGAATTCTTTTCAGACTTCTTTCACTTATTGTTGAATATGCCTGTGTGTGAGTCCTCCCGTGTTCTGAAAGAGAGAATAGTTTATTTATGGGATTTGTGTCAACTGCAAAATGCTTGGAGGAATATAACTTTTGTTTACAGAAAACTGAAATAGGCGTATAGAAATATCTCCCTACATCTCCAGTGCATTTAAGGCAAAGGGTCAAGAACAAGTTGTCCTGGGACAAGTGAGAAGCAGACATAATAACAAAACTTCAAATCCTAAATTGTCTTCATACAGGTCTATGATTCTGAGAAAAAATCTTACTTTTAAAATAAGATGGATTATTAGGGATAGTGAGTAATATACAGTTTTCTCTGTTAATACTCCAAAAATGAGTCCTTAATAGCAGATCCTGTTAAAATCTTTTCATGTTGCTAGGAGCAATTGTTACCATAGGAACAAGGATACTAGTAAGCATCACTTACATATACATAACACGTAACCCAGAAAGTAATTTAATTAAAGTATCTTTAAAATCACATACTCTTTCTTGTCTTTTGCAGTATTTTTGTGTGAGTAGTACAACTTATTAAGCCCTTTTAGGCAAGCATATGTAAATTTGCTCACTGGTAGCTTTCAGGAGTTTATATCCTCACCCACTTTATTACATTGAAGTTTTGTATTTCTTTGACATATAAGAAAAAAAGCTTTAATATTCTGAGCTCAACTGTCATTTTTATAGGGAACATTGAGTCACAGCAGTGGTGGGTGCTCAGTCCTGATGGGCTGCCATAATCGAATAAGAAAATCAAAGAAAACATTGACACTGCTGCCGATTTAAATCATGCTTCATCCACAGCCCAGTTGTTTTATCTTGAAAATTATTTTGAAAACACAAAATAAGAGCTAGTAGCCATCCTCCAATTCCTTAAATCATTCTTTTTCTACTTTTTGATTAAAAATCACATTCTCTGGTCAAACTGAAAAGAGTTCAGCTTAAGCCACTTTGAGAAATGCTCTTCTACCTCCCCTCTTAAAAGAAGAGTTAATAAAACTATATTACACAGATATTGATTATAGGCCCATGGTTTTCAGTTCAAAGAATATGCTAGCTCAGGTTATAGATCTCTCTAAAACCAAAAGATAGAAGTCTGAATTCAGGATTTAAAGTGTTAATATATTGCCAGAAAACAAATTGGGAGAAGCATTCCTATGCTGTGGTTGTGGGTTTGTGCAATGACTGTGGATTTCCTGAAATACTGTTAAGTATGGAGTTTTAGAGAGATACTGGGAAAGACACACCTCACTTGACTGCAACAGGCTTCTGCTGATGGCACATCCATCATCACCTCCTTGACCTATCATTTCCTCCAAAATTAGTTCATTTATTTTACAATAAATCAAATTACTTTTCAATTTCTATCAGTAAAGTGTGCCATCTATACTGCAACTACATAATATAAGCAGAGCATCAAGCTTATTTCTCCTGAATCCCAAAAGCAGACAGAAAAAGCAGAGTCAATAACACCTGCTAACAAGGATTATGCATCCAACAGTATATACAAGGTACTGCTTTTTGTGTATAAGGAACAAAGATATCAGTCGTAGGACACAAATTGAATCCCCTCCCTAGCATTCTTCAGTGAGACAATTCCTCCTGATGACTTAGCAGTCTTCTGAGCCCACACTGGGATAAGGGAAAGAGGCTTCTGACTTTCCGTGTGAAGACCTTTTCCAAGAGTACCTAGAGCCCAGGCATACATGGCCCTGGTTGTACAGTTTCCTTTTACAGACAACAGCTGGACAGCACCAGGAAGTGGTCCTTGCAACAAGACCCTTCATCTCTGTCTGTCATTGCAACTGTTGACCCAGCACTTCCTAGACCAGAATACCTCTCAAACCTCTTCACCTGGCTCATTGAGTTTAAGAGAATCTTGTTTCCCAAGGAATTAGCTATGGGATAAGCTTCTAATAAGAAGCTTTTATTTTAAACTACCAATAATTCTGTTTTACCTTTCCAGGGGAGAAATACCCTTGTATTCATTTGCACCACTAAAGACAAAACGCTGTTTCATACTGTTTAACTGTAGCCTGAAGGCACTTTCTAAATTTTGCATCATGTTAGTGTTCTTCATCACATCCATGGCTTGCTATCCTTGGTAACCAAGAGTGTCAGAGTCTGACCTTGCCTGGGCCGCTTTGCTCTTCCTACAGGCATCATAGAAAGAACAAGCACTTTGGTATTAGCAACTCTATATAAGCCTCAGTTTCCATATATAGAAAATAAAGGATATAACTTTACTCCATAGTATTAGAATATTTATAAGGATTAAACCAGATAACATATATAAAGGTGCATTATAGGCACAGTTTCTGGAATATATTAATCATAACTCTTGAATAGATGATAGCTTTTGCCATTATATTACCCACAGAACTGGTTAAGAAGGAAATTAGACTAATATCCCTAATTGTGATCATTTTACTTGGGTTTGTTTTATAATTCACTTCTCTTTGTGACTGTCATTCATGGATCTTTCACTTTGAAATCTAAAATTAATTCAAGTTCCAGGTTGGTGTTTGTCACACTTCATAAACGGGATATGCCTGTGAGACAACAAATATATTATTAACAAAATACTGCTTTAAGAGGCAATGAGAGAATTTGTTCACCATAATTCAAGTAGTGCAATGTAGAGAAATCATAGGTCATAGAAACCAGAAGTAAAAAATGCCTAACAAGTCATAGATGCTACTCACCTGCCTTCTACCCTCTGGGATGTTGTCCACTCTTCTTTCCTAATGTCCCAAGTAATGACCTGTTTCTTTTAAAAACTATATAATAATTAATTTCACTGTCAACCTTTCCTGTTACTCAAGCCAAATTGTACATTTTCATTTATTCCATTCTGTTATTTCCAGTCATGACCCATAGCATTCCCAAGATTTATAATTCTGCCTCTCAGGCTTCTGTTTGTTGGATGGCTAGTCTAGTCATTTTTTTAAAAAATCTCATGATTACCTAAAGCTTTTCTCTCATTTATTTTTTCCTTTGATCAAAGCATCAGTTCTTATTTATATCTTATTTTAATGGAATTTTTTAACTCTCACTGCTTATTAATGTAAGATTTTTTAAATTCCTACGTTTCATTAGATTGCCTCAAAAGACAATTGAACCTTATTCCTTTCATTGTGTTGGCACTTCTTTATTTTAACTATTTTCCATAATTCTCAATTTTATTGAAACCATTTTAGATCCTTATAGATGTATACAAAACAAGGACTCCTAAGACACAGATGTACACATACATGGCACACTATGTCAGAGCTCCTTTGGAATAGAAACCATGTCATGCAAGTCTATTTTGTGCTTAAGATCACAAAGCAAAGTATTTTGCACATAACAGTTGCTCAATAAATGCTTGTTAAATTGGATTCTCTTTTTACATAGCAAGTTGAAATAAAAGCAATAACTTTCTTGAGACTTGAAAGTAAACTTGTAAACTTTACTAAATCAAAAAGAAAACAATTTTAGAGAAACGTTTTAAGTCAAACAATCTGTGAGATAATTAAAAAGTAAGATTCAATTAAACTCAACTTTTAGGCTGCTGTATAAAAATTAGCTACAAAATTATAAACAATAAAACTACCATGAAGTCACCGTGAAGTCATGAAGTCAAGGTATATCTAACAGTATCTGAAGGAAATGTTTCTGTAGGCTGTACATACAGGTTACTCTTTTATTAGTATTTATTTCTCCTCTCAATTACCTCTTTTTTTCTTACTCTGTTTCTTATTTTCTTAAAGACATTTGTCACAAGCACTCTTGGACATGCCCTGATATTGAACTTCAATGTCAATTTCATATTTTTTTAGCAAACTTCCCATGTCAACTTCCAGATGAATATTTTAGACTTTTAAATAAGCCTACTTAATTGATATTATTATAAATCACTTTGCATGGATTATATCCCTGTTTATATTCTGATAAGACCTTGTATTCTTTATATAATCTATTACAAAGGTAATTATGCAATTATTTATTTGTTTAATGTCTGAGTCTTCAGCTAAATTGTAGGCTCCATGAATGGAATAGCAATATCTGTCTTGTTCACTACTGTATCTCTATTTCTACTCACTACTATATATCTAGCACAAGTATTTGGCATTTAATAGTGATATAATAAATACTTACTGACCAAAAGAAGAAATGGATGAATGGATGGATAAAATTTTATTGCGATAAAACATTCATTAGTCTAAGCAATTGATGAATTCATCTATGCACATCTACATTTTTTAGTAAAATGTTCAGTATTCCTTCTATAGTATGGATTACCTAGGAATAAAAAACAAACTTACCTTGGTTCATCTACATATAAAGAATCACTAGTGATATTTCCCATGCTGCCCTTAACAAAGGTATTGGTTGCACAAAATTTCCTGGGTTTCATTCTGAGTCATTTCTCACTGTTGGGACTCCATTCTCCTAATGGAGAAGTGCACAGTAGGGAAACAGAAGCTGCTGGAGTGAACTAAATTGTACTTTAAGAAAGAAAAACGTGGGCATGGAATTAATAGAAAGTAAAAGACCATTTTTATAATAATAACCAAAAAACATGTAAATTAACTCAAGTATCAGTCATTTTGGTTAAACATCATTACAGCTGTTGGTATCCAGAGGATGAAAAAACTGGATGATATAATTGCTTACATTTTAAGTTTGGAAGGAGATTTCTTTATTAAATAGGAAAATTCCAATTATAGGAATAAACATATACATGTTTACTATGTGACTTGTTGCACATGTTTTATTGATAATATCTATATTGTATTTAGTAAGCTCAACAGTAAAAACAACCATAATCGTTCTGCATATTTTCCACTGCAATGCCCAAGTCACTCGTGGCCTCTCCACACTCTGTATTTTTGGAATTTCTTTTCTCAATATTTATTTCATCAATTTGCTAATCATTGATTTCAGATTCTATAGAATAATCTCTGCTCTAAAAAATATCAAGACCTTATCTGCTCATTTCTAGTCTTCCCTCAAATGCTTTAAATGGTAACAAATCCACTTAGTATTCTGGAATGTGTACTATACATGTCTAATAATACATTATCCAATTTTCTAAATCTACATAGCTTTGAGTCATCTTCATTAAAAATATATTTTTCTTATATATATATATTTTTTATTTCAGAATATTATGGGGTACAAATGTTTAGGTTACATATATAGCCTTCCCCCCCCCCCCCGCCAAATCAGAGCTGCAAGCATGTCCATCACCTAGACAGTGTGCACCGCAGCCATTAGGTGTGAATGTGCACGTTCCCTCTTCCCCCCTCCCACCTTTATTTAGAATGTTAGCACTTTTTTCAAAATATGAGCTAGTGAAGTTTATCATTTTGCTAGACATGAATTTTAAACATCATAATTTCTATAACTCATCAAAAATATTCAAATTAAGGTTTATTTTTATGTGATTCTTTTTATGCTTTTAAACAAAATCATTTTGTGTATAGCAAGAACTATTTAGCCATACTAGACACAAGCTATGCAATAATTAATAATAGCTAACATTTAAAAAATTAATTAATTAAAAAAAATAATAGCTAACATGTATGTGCTTACAATGTGCAAAACATCATTACCATTCTTAACTTTTTAAATGTATTAAAATTTCCTCCTCATGGCAATAACTCAATGAGATTGGCACCATTATCAACAGATGTGTAAATAGAAGCAAAAATGGTTTGAGGAACTTCCTCAACATAACTCAGCCAATGATTCAATTCTAAATAGTTGGACCCCAGAGCCCAAGCTTTAAAGTTTTGCTATCTACAGTACCTCTGTTTATATAAATGGTGTTTTAGGTCCTGTGGAGGAGAGGGAAAAGGAAATTGCCAAAAAGCAAAAAGTTAACAAGCATAATCACAAAACAAAAACCACTTCAGACTTCAAGGCAATTTTAATCATGAGAGAATGCACAGCCATATGCCCTAACCACCCTCTCAGCCCTACACATATTCCCTCAGACAGGTAGCACATCTGTATACTCTCAGCCAACTACGCCATCCTCACTTGCACACTTTAAAGCACACTACAAGTCACAAGACAATGTAAATTAATATTTTCATAGGAAACAGTCCATTAGAAGGACTGGAAACTAACATAGAGATTGTCAGCTATATGTCAGGCTCTTTCCTTATGCTATATTTATAATCTTCATCACTTTATGAAAGAGAAACATGAGTTTTAAGGAAGTTCAGTACTTTTCAGAGGACTACACAGATGATTATGAAAGTCCCGGAATGCAAACTGAGCTCCGACACTCTGACTTCAGAACCCTTAACACCACCACATCATAGCACAGAGGCCATAAACCGAACTGCGAGTCTGAAAAGACAATGCCTTAAGAGTTTGCAATGCTAATATGCTCCAGAAACTTCTCTCAGAAGCCAGCAAGGAGACACTAATAATAACAAAAAAAAATTGTCTATACTTCAATTCTGGAAAATAATAAACTTTAAAATATAGCCTTATGAAGTGATACAGTGGAAAAATGATCAGTCTGTTGAAATTCATCAGAGAATGTCTTCTGCAGGTTTTTAGATCTGACCTAGGTTTAAAAAAAATGTAAAAAGTGTCTACAAGGTAAATGAGATAGAAAGGCTAAACAGCATATATCTACTTTAAAAAATAAATAAATCTCAATAATTTAAATATTGTTTATAAACCAAATCTTTGCCATCATCACTAAAACTTAAGCTGTCTACTTTTTACATAATATTTGCTCACTTCCTCTACCTCTCAGGGTAATATCCTATTTATTCTTAGCTATTAACTTCTTTAGTCCCTAAGTATGTGAAAAGAAAACAGAGGCCTTTAACAAATACCTTATACTTTTAGTGTTCCCCAATTGCAGATTTCCATGAAAATTAAAAGACTAAGAAAGGAAAATAGGTGTATATACTTGAAGGTTTACAGCCTGGTTTTGTTCTAGACCTACACTGAATTTTTTAATACCTTTGTGAATTTTGAAACTGGAGGAAAGAGTGTTATAATGCTCATTGCAAAGATTATAACACAGGTTTGGACAGTTTTAAGTAGGCTTTGTGAGATTAACCATATTGCAAACCTTAAATTCAACATGTTGTCAATAACTATGTTTCTTAAATTATTCAATGCCACACACTAGTAGCTAATAATCAACTTGAACAGCCCCATCACAATGATTCAAAATATGTTATCTGATACAAAGGAACAGTTAATGGCTTAAGAGTTTATGAAAGTCTATGACATTATCTATAGGGAAAAATACAAAATATCAATCCTTTGGTATTTTAAGTTTAAATCTGGCTGAGGGTCAAACTTAAAATTTTTCAAGGATGTATAAGGAGATTCATATTTTGTGAAGTAGCAATGAATTGCAGCACTAACATATAATTGATTTGAAAAAGGAACTTTTGATGCCACATCCAGAGAAGAGAATAATGTAATCCACAACAGGTAGTAATTACTGAAGGTAATTGTAATGCAGCTCGAGTTGTAAACATTAATGAAAAAAAAGATTTCTGAGCAAATAAAATCCTAAGCATCAAAAGGACAAAAAGTTTGTGATAAATGGTTCATTTAGGCATGCAGTGCTGTGTGGGCAAAATTGGATTGCAATCATAGCCATTTCAAAAAATGAAAACATTAGGAGAAAAGAAAATTGGACAGAAATGGCATGGAAATTACAGCCTTTGATCCATTCTGAAGAACCTTTTTTTGAAGCATCATCATGAGTGGGCAGCAAACTCCTTCCAGTCTCCTGTTAAAACCTTATGAAACCTTGGAGACCGTGAGGTAGAAATAATCAATTTGGGACAGACAATGGAAATACTTTACAGTGATAATCTTTTTTTTTTCTCACAAAATTGCATGTAATTAATTTCACTGTTAAACTGATATTTGATTTTCAAATTGGCACTTTTAATTTCAGGAGAAAGTCCTTCCTGAACCATTCTTGACCTTTCCAACTAATGACCAGTTATTAGGTACACACTTCATGATAACTAACACAAAGATGGCACAATTTCACAAAAATAAAGAGTTTTTTAATGGTTTTATTGGTATTTCATTGAGAATATCATGGGTCCAAGAATCATGCCTTGAATAATAATACATACCTTAGAGCACAAATAAACACTATGCTATGGAAACAGATCTTTGGCTATTACAAATGATGCACTATAGTTTCCAAAGACATGCTGTGCTAGATCTGTATTTGCAAAAACTAAATTAATTCCTACAGCTTTGAAACAATAATGATCATAGACTTGTTCAATCACTATGAAAATGCCTGTAATTTGATTCTAAAACATTAAAATTTGAAATTATCCATTTGCTTTCTTTATTAAATACCAGTAATTAGTCATTTAATAAGGTTTTTTCACCTATATTGTTAAATCCAGGTTTTTAAATTAGCTTCCAGTAATCGTTTAAATTATTTCTTGTATATAAAATTATTTTAGGTTATTATCTTTAAGAGAATGTTACCCCCTGATGGTAAAAAGAAGAATTTATTGGCAAATAAGTATGAGAATATTACTTTACATTTCTGTAAATAGCAGCTTTATTCTTTTGAGAGGACTATTTAAATCAGATTTGCAATGCCTAAAGCAAAATCTAGATTTATTTTCTTATTTTATTTGACTTGACTACATTCTGTTTTCATTAACATTTTCTATTTGACCTTTTGAATTACAAATAGACCCCTTCTAACCTAAAAAGATGTTATTATGAAAGAAGAATGTATCTGTTTGTTTTATATCTTTCAGTGAATGTTGGTTTTATTGCTATTTGAAAATATTATTTTAAAATATAGTAGTATGAAGTTTCAAATGAAATGACTGAAATATAGTGTTTGGGGTCATGATCAAGATTTTTAATTCTACTGTGAGTAAAGTAGTTCCTTTCTAAGATTTATTAATCTGTAAATAATTTCTATAAGTAAAATGAACCATTTGTCTTACCCTTTTATGGTTCTAATGGTAATTTTTCTAAATTATCTTGAATAATATTTAGTAACATAAAATAATTTTCTAAATAGCCTTTTTCTTAGATCATTGCAACATACAATGTGTTTTTTAATCTGAAAGCAATGAAAATCCTTGACCTTGCCCTTGAAAAATACATAGTCTAATAGAAAAGATTGATAAGTGACAAATTTAAAAAGTATGATGATTGCTATAAGGGAGGTGTTTAACCACTTCCGTACCAGCGTCGACTATAGTCGTCAGCCACAGATGAACGTGAGCGTCGACTTTATCCGACAGCCAAAAGCTTTTACTTTTATCTCTGCAGTTGCAATGTGTACGTTCAGCTAATAAGTTACTACGAATCTGTAACCTTTAACAAGTCCTTAATAGGAGTTATTATAGTTATTTTCCTAAAGCTGCCTGTAAAGTAAAACAAGCTTTCAGTGCTTTAAAGCTTTCCTCATCACACAAGAGCAAAACGGATTCGTCGTCAATGCACAGCACAAACTATCGTGCGGACTATGAGTGCCGGCTGTGGGCAAGGTTTCGGGGCCGATGAGTGCCATACTGAAGTGGTTATTAATCACTGCCTTGGGAACTGCCAAACTAGGTTATGTCCCCTTATAACATATTGTCTTGGCACATTGAACTTTCCCTTTTAAAATACTCTACATTCTATATGGCAATTACCTTTATCAAATCTGTGTTCATCTTGGGCTATAGAGTTGTAAATATGAAAAAAAGAGAGGAAAATAGATTTTAAAAATCTGTCTTCATGATAGACTATAAACTCCACAAAAGCCTGTACCTTCTCTCCTGCTCACCATAGTATCTTCAGTGCCTAGCATCATTTCTGACACATAGTAGCTCCTTTATACATTCTTACTGAATAAATAAATGAATGAATGAAAGGTATGAAAGGATATTCTGTTATAGCTCAAATCAGACCATTGTTTTAATTTTTATTTTGAATTGATAATTTTATGTATTTATGGGGTACAATGAGATGTTTTGATATTCGTATACATTGTAGGATAATAAAATCCAGCTAATTAATATATCCATCACCTCATATGTTTATGTTTTTATGGTTAGAGCACTTAAAATCTACTCTTCTAACAATTTTGAAATATATAGGACACTGTTATTAACTATAGTCACCAATAGATGAATGGATAAAGATAATGTGATGTATATATACACAACAGAATACTATTCAGCCATAAAAAAGGAAATTCTATCATTTGCAACAACATAGATGAAGCTAGAAGATTAGTATTCTAAGTAAAATAAGCCAGGCACAGAGAGAGAAATATTGCATGGTCTCACTTATATATGGAATCTAAAGAAGTTGAACTCATAGAAGTAGGAAGTAACATGGTGGTTGCCAAAAGCTAGTGGAGAGTGGTGGGGAGTTGGGGAGATTTGGGTCAAGGAGTAGAAAGTTTCATTTAGACAGAAGGAATAAGAGGATAGTGACTATAGTTAATAACAATGTATTATATATTTCAGATCAACCATTTTTAAATGAACTGAATTAAGTCATAAAGGAAAGTCCAGATGAATATGGTAAGGGAGGGTACAAAAGACAAGTCGAGATTCATACAAAGGCACAGAGGTGAGAAAGAGCACAGAGCAAGTACAATCAACTGCAAGGAATCTGGAATGACTACAGCATTCATAGAAGTTGTGAAACAGTAGTGTTGCATAATATTTGTTGAGATATTATTTTGCATTTTGATCTTAACCATCTCCTTCATTTCAAACAAGGAAAACCATTCCTTGCCTAAAGGGGATTTTCTTTCAAGGGAAGAAAGGAGAAACAGCCAGAAGTCAATGGCATTTAACTGTTTTTGATAAGAGTTTAAACATATTGAAGAGATATGCTAAATGGCCAGGAAAAGGAATCTAAAGGAAGCATGCTTTTGAGCACAAGGAGAAATAGGAAGAGAGACTCCCTGAGATGGGTAAGGGGATCGAGTTTGTTAGTACCTTAGGAAGATGGTGGTGACTGTGCCACAGCCCCAGAGGCTGCTATTAATAGCTTGCCCAAAGAGTCCAGTGCCCCAAGCTTGGAATGGAGAATAAGGAGCCATGGGATCAGGATCCCATTGAAGAAACCATGTTGGCTGAGAAATGGACATCTTAGGGGTGACTAGAGTTAGCAGATGAATTATGACCAAAGGAACTTTTATTATTCCTTGGCATTCTGTAAATTCCTGGGTCTTTGGAACAACCTTGAAATGATAAAGTCCCATATTCACTAAGAGTAGTAGTCTTACCTGTCAGGAAGGATGGGAGCTTGGAGTTAGTTTTTAGATGATTTAAGAAAATAAAGAAATGCTATATTTTTTGTCATTTGAATTTTTAATTTCAGTTTTGTATGCGTTACCTGACCGAGAGAGTTAAGTTGGAGCCACATCATTGAAGGGCATCGTTTCAAGCTAATAAGCTTGAAATTGATACTGAAGAAAGTCACCCTTTAATGGTTTTTAATCAGGATAATTATGGGGTTCAGTAGACATTTTATAAACATCACTTTAATGGCAACAGAAGGTTGGCTTGGATAGCAGCAAGACTAGTGGAAAGTCCACCAGGTGTGGGCAGTAATGCAGTCCAGATATATGAGCTGGACCTAAAGTATGAGAATAGAAAGGAGCTGATGATTTGAGAGATATTCATGGTATAGTAGCATTCTGATTACATATCTGCAGTGAAGGAAAAGGAAATCCCAGATGACTCCCAGGTCTCTGGTTGGCAGCAGGCAGGAAGAGAGACATTTAATATTATCATTTGTACAAAAAAATATGGGAGATGTGCTGCTGAGATAAGGGAGAAAATGATATGGAGCCCAGGAGAGAGGAATTTGGGGCTTATCGGTAAAGTTGAATGTTAAAGTTAAAGCATCCCAGAACTATATTGACAGTTAAGGGCTGAGGAAAGAAAACTGTATGTATTCAGGAAGAGTAGTTTCATAGAAGACTGAGTAGGCAGAAAGCTAGAACAGTAGAGAGTGACATAGCAGGAGAAATGAGAGGAGAAATGTTCTGGAAGAAGAAAGTTGAACTATGTCAGATACTAAAGGGAGAAAAAGTAAAATAAATTCTGGAAATTTGAACAATAAGACCTAGATGACCTAGGAGAGAAGAATGTTATGATATAGGAGGAGGATACAGAACCCAGACTCGAATGAGTTAAGAAGGAAATTCTAGGTGACAATATAGATGCATTATAGAATTTGACCAGGAGAGAGAGAAATGCAGGACTCTGCATGGGTTTTTGGATCTAGGAAGTTGGCAGTAGAAAGAGGTAAAATACAGACTGACATACCTATAGAATTGGCATGGAAGGGAAGAAAATTGGAATCTTTATGAAGTCACAATCATTTTATGCTTTGTAGGGCAGCTAGAAGTGTATGAAAAGTGCAGACTGTCAAGATCACTGCCTGTTTGCATCTGTTGCAGTTAGAATAGTATGAAAAGTGCAAACTATCAAGGATATCATTGCCTGTTAGCCTCTATTTCTGAGAGGAAATATCTTACATGAGAGAGGAAATGTCTACTATATGAGGAATGTTATGTGAGGAATTATCTATTCCTCATATAATCTCAAATGACCTAAATATTTATTATATCTATTCTATGAGGAATTTTATAGAGGAATCTCTATTGTATGAGGGAGGAATTATCTGCTCAGAGTGAGGACACAGTTTGGAAGGCTGAGAGTTTAGAAGGAATATTTGAAGAATAGAGTGGGAGGAGGCGCTGACTAGGGACAAGTGGAAAGGTTATTACACAGAAGGTTTTGCTAAAAGCAGAGGTTTCCCTTTAGGCCCGAACTATGAAAATTAATTTACTAGTGGTGCTTTATAAAAAGCAAAAAAATGTAAAAAACAAAAAAGAAGAAGAAGAAGTAGGAGAAATTTAGACCTAGGAGAAACCATAGGTTTCATCCAGCCTTCGGTCTGAAAGGTAAACTACGTCAATCTGGACAAGACACTACAAACATCTATTTCCCAAGTTTTCATTAATGGCCCTAAGGCAACCAAAAATAAAAAGCATTAAACTCAAAAAGAAGCCTCACTAGGAGGGTGAGGGAGATGTGGCTAGGTGCAAGCCCAGGAACTGGGTACTAGCAAAATCACTTAATTTCCCAGGTTTCTCAGTTTTTTTGAGGAAAATAAAAGTTTTAAACTTGATAATACTTATGATCCCTATAATCAATAGGATGCTAATCAGTCCAAATTCACCTGGTTTCAAATTTGACAATAAACTTATGCCTGTAGGTAACTTTCATCAAAAGTATAGGTGGAAGGAAGATCCATTAAACATGCTAGTAAACTCTGTTCTGCTTCACTATCTAAAAGAAAAACTAAGCTAAATTTTAATGGTTTATAGGTTAGTCTAATGCAATCTGTGTTATAAAAGATGTACCACTATGATTAAACACTCAGTTGATGAATAATAGGAACACATTAATTATAACTGGAAAAAATAAATATAAGCAAAGAAGAGATAATACATTTTATATACAAAGTATCCTGACATAGGAGAAAGTTGAAACCAACTGTGTAGCAGTGATAATCCTTCTTGTACTGTAATGGTGTTATTTTCAAATGCTTTTACTTTATTGAGTAGACTTCATAGATGATAATCTCTCTGGCATGAAAAATCATTCAGTTATCAAAATTTCTTGGGAAATTATGAAAGTTCATAGGTCTTAAAATGAGTCATTATGATGCTGCTATTTTTATTTCTATGGTCTGTCTGCCCATGTATTCAATTAGATATTTGAGGTTCAGAAATAAAGTCAATGAATGTTTACCAGTCAGATATAAAAGATGTAGCACCTGTAAATTACTCTTGCTAATAATATTGTCTCGATTTTATAGTCAAGGAAACTGATGTTTACAAAGATTAAAGAACTTATAAAAATCAGGCAAATTTTAATTGGCAAATCTGAGAATTGAGCCCTTGACTTTATAAACTGATGTCCTCACTGTATCATAGACTCTTCAGCTACCTTTTGCCAATCATTTGTGTGAAGTTAGGCTGAGATTCATGCACTTATGTAAATACCTGATTCATGGTTAAATTTCTGTGCTGTAACTCAGAGTTAAAATATTCAGAGGTATGTTAAGGAGTCACTAAAGAGCTCAGAGTGGAGAAATTACCAAGAAAACTATTTAAACTACTATTTCAGTTTAGTTAAATGTTACTTTGAAATATTGGTTAACATTTACTGAGTACTTACCGCATTGTTCTGAGAACTTTACAAGTAGGAATTTATTTAATCCTCAGAACAACTCTATAGCATAGATACATGCTATAGGTACTTTCAATGTAACAAATGCGGAATCTGAGCGACAGAGAAGTTAAGTACCTTGACAAGGTCGCACAGCTTGTATGTTTGGGGGCTAGGTTAGGAAGCTGTCTGACTCCAGAGTTCATGCTTTACACCACTTTCAGGTAGAGATAAGGGGGGGAAAATCAAAACATTTTATTCAATGATTACTTGCATAGTACACTTTGATGAGAAACAGGAAAAACCCCGTGGAGTGAACCATTTAGAAAATATTGGTGTTGGGGCATGTGATACCTAAATGAGGACCACATAGTGACATTGAGGAGAGAAATTCAAACTCCTAGAGAAAGGGACACCGAAGACATATTGCTTCATAGTTTCACCTGAAATGTATGAAGGTAAGTTCAGAAGAAAAAGCATATGGACTTGAGCCCTTGGAGTAAACATGATGACCAAGGTGTAGGGAGAGAATTGCTGTGTCCATGCCACTGAAGTCATATTGCACCACTTAGCGGAACTCACTACTAAATACATCTACCAAGAAATATACAAAAGAGCCAGGAAATTCTCTCTACTCCCACATAAAACAGCCATATGGCATGGCACAACCATTTCACTCTTTGAAGCTCAGGATCTGATGAGCAAGAAAAAGTAAAGATAAATATTTAGCTAAATTTAAGAGCCAAGTCTAGAAATTGAAAGTATACCAACATCAAGTTAATGGAAAAATGAGATTACTCTGTTTAAAATATCTCTTTCTAAAGGGCATACTAAATAACTATGTTCGTTGCCATTAAGGCCCAAACAAACATGAGAGAGATGAAAATAAAACAAGAGATTATAAAGTGACATAAGAAAAACCATTTCATTGAAGAGATAATAAAATATTAGAATGGGCTGCCAAGAGGGATTAGATAGCCTTTGTCTCTGAATATCAGAAGACATGTTCATCCTTATTAATTAAAAATTCAGATGTCTGAAAGTAGGGACTCCCTAGAATCCCAATGTTTAATACAGAAATCCATACTCAGCTGTAATCATTGTTTCTGAGACATTAGCAATCCAAACATGCTTGAATATCTTTTTTGACATCATATTCTTTTAAAATAGGGTAAAACTTTCTTTTCATCTAGGCATCAAATCAACTGTACATATTTTGTTTAAAATCCGTGAGTAATTTAGTAGTGTCCTAGATTCACAGAGTGCTGTCTCTAAATAACACAAAATATTCTTAAAATGTACTTTATATATCGGAAAATCCAGCCTATTAGAGTTAGGATTCCATTAGTGCACTCTTTATCACAATTAGAAATACCTAGTTTTGCTTTTAAAATGTGTGTTAAAATGGAATAAACTTTTCTCTGGCAAACTTTAAGCGGTGACTGCCATTTCAAAAGGAAAAAAGCCACAGGGAATTCTTCTGTTGCTTCCAGACACCTTTTGTGCACCCCATCTTCAGAGTAGAACTGGAATACTTTTAACCAACCCACATGAGATGTGGATTCTTTAACAGTTACATAACTTGAGTGGATAATTTGGTTACATAATCAGCCATTGTGATATGCACGGAGCAGATTACTAAATCACATACTCAGTCTCTAACCAGTCTTCCTGGAGGATCCACATATTAAAATCCATTTGAGTCTAACATTTGGTCATCATATGCCTGTCAAGTACTATATGCCAAGGGTGTTATACATATATGACCTCATACTAGGAACAGCCTTGGGCAAGATGGGTGCCATTATTATTGCTTTTACAAATGACAAA
This sequence comes from Cheirogaleus medius, assembly GCA_008086735.1. Taxonomy (NCBI): domain Eukaryota; kingdom Metazoa; phylum Chordata; class Mammalia; order Primates; family Cheirogaleidae; genus Cheirogaleus; species Cheirogaleus medius. Next base: position 2,553,034 of record VBSM01003169.1, read on the forward strand.
ACCAAGACTCAATATAGTTTCACAGAATAAAATAACAGAATTGTGAAGCTAGCCCAGGTAGGTTTGTCTGACTTAGAAAGCCCATGATCTGTGCATGAGGACATATGACCTCATCTTCATCAGGGAAGCTCACTGGTGTTCTTTTTATACACAGATTACTTGTACCGGTAAATTATTGGTGTAGGTGTTTAATTCTTTGATGTTATTTGCCTTCAGAGGCTATGCTTACCCAGAACTGCCTGAGAAATGCAGGCTATGCAGTTTATTTAATTCAATTAATTATTTAATCAAAATTTAACACAAAGTTCTGATTACATGTACTCAAGTGACTTCACTCAGAAAAGAGTCCTACTTGGCAATGTTACTGCAAGCAAACTCTTCCTGGTCACCTTTTCTCTTACCAACACAGGCAGGAAGTGTCCAAAGCTTTACCTGCAGTATTGACTTAGGCATGAGAGAGAGACAGATTGGTGGAGAGAAGGAAGAAAGGAGGAGGAGGGAAAGGTGGTGTCAGAGTGAGGGTCACCCATCCCTTCTCCTGCCTCCATCTTGGCACCCCACTGTGCTAAGGACCCTGTCCTTCCCACTGTCAGGCAAGCTTGTTCCACAAGACAAAGTGAACTGCTTGCAATTTATTGCAAGGGAACATTTTAGCAGTGACCTTTAAAAGCACAGTATTCTATAGGCATGACTATCATTCACCTTTGCATTGATGCGGCTGGCTGGAGTTATGACACCAGGTTATGCTCTTTGGGCAATTAAAACATGCAAAAGACAGACTGACACAAGGTGAAAGAATTGAAATAGCTACTTTAGAATCAACCTCAGTCCTGCCACTATTTTAAGACTTTTTGAAACAGAAGGTGACAAAAAATCTCCCACTGTAAAGGAAACCTAAACGTGTTTAACTCTCTCTGTACACAGAATGTGACAAAAATAATTTACCTATTTGACCATATATGATAAATATGTACTTCTGTTCAGTGGTTGGCTTGATGTCCTGTTCATCTAGTAAATACTTGTGGAGGATTGCACAAGTGTCAGGAACTAGATTTGGGGTGGAAGATGCAAAAAACAACAACAATAATAACAGAACAGGACAGTGTCCCTGTCAGTGAAAGACTTGCTTTTTAATTAGGAAGACAAACAATTATAGGGCATTGTACTAGGAGCTTTAACCTTATTATGCACCTGGAATTCTTTTAAGAGTTTTAAATATATTGGATCATAATTCTCCCAACAACCTTTTATATTTTTACATAGTTGCTATTGTTATCCCCATTTTACTAATGGAGAAAATAAAGCACAGAGCAGTTAAGTGACTTACTAATTTAGTGAGCTGGTAGGTGCTGCAGCTGGGATTCCAACTCAGGCAGTCCGGCTCTAGAGTCCACACTTTGACCCACTGTACTATAAAACACATAAAATAGAGAGTGACTCTCTAGGAGAATCAGGAAATACTTCTGAGAGATGATGTTAGAACTGAATAAAAATAAAACATATGTTGACTTTAGTCCAAAAAAAAAAATCTTTCAAGGTAAAACGTATAGCACGTACTGATGCATGACAGTTTGTTCAGGGAACCTTGATATAGCCTATAAAATCGCTTTAAAAATTTAAAGCATGTGAAAGAAATGCAGAAAGCCAGGGAAATTACATGAACACCAGGTAGGGAAAGGCCTTTTATACTATGCTGAGGTGTTTGGATTTTTATCCTACAAAAAAATAGATAGCGAAGATTTCCAAGCAGGTGAGGAGAGGTAAACAATAGGTGTACAGGCTGGTGGATTTCATCCACATAATAGCAAAAGTAAAACATGGAAATTAAGTAGGCTTAGAGATTATGCAAATATATCATATTCAGCATTTTTATTTCTAAGACGTACTCTAGGCACTAACAAAGAAAGTACTGGGGAGTGAAGACACAGAGAAGAAACAGTATACATCGTGGCTCAGAAAGTACAGTCGTCCCCCCTTATTTGAGGTTTGCTTTCCATGGTTTCAGTTACCTACAGTCAGCCACAATCTACAAATATTACAGTATTTTGAGAGAGATAGATTCCTCCTTCACATAACTTTTCTTGCAGAAAATTGGTAGAATTGTTCTATTTTATTATTATTACTCTCTTACTGTGCCTAATTTATAAATTAAATTTCATCATAGGTATGTATGTATAGAAAAACCCATTGTACATATGGGGTTTGGTGCTATCCACAGTTTCAAGAATCCTTGGGGGACTTGGAATGTATCTCCTGTGAATAAGAGGAGATGACCAGATTCAGAAAACCATTAGCATGTTCATCAAATCTAAGGCACCATCGATTGGAAGGCACATGATTTTAAGAAACACTAAGAAAGAAAAATGCTTCCAATTAAACACCATTTATCATGAGATGCATTTCAAATTCACAGATGTTAAAATATAGCAGTGAATGCATCTTAGAATCTATGAAATATGGTCTAATAACTCAGGCTAAAGTAGATTTAATGCCTGGTCCCAGTCACTGAGTAAGTCAGAACATAAATTAATTGCAAAAATACTTATCGAGTTTTGTTATATAGAAACATAATGGAGGTGTTGAGAATAAATGGCAGTAGTGATTGAAAGGAAGAAATTATAATGGATATATGATACTTAGAAAACAGAACTCTTGGGCTTTGCTGTGTTACTGAATGCAGACAGTGAGGGAGAAAGGTTTAAGGATAACCAGTGATATCTACAGTGGCTGACAAGGTAATGTCTTTAAGAACAAAAGCCCAAAATGAAGAGAATCTTGGGGTGTAATGTGATGAGTTTGGCTTTGGACATGCTGAGGTTGAAATAAAGATAGGACTTACATGTGGGGTTGCCAGCAGGCAGTTGGAATATTGGCCCCAGCTCAGGAAGGAAGACAGGATTCTAGATATTGATTTAGGAAGCATCCAAATGATATGGTCAATGAAACCATGAAATTGGATGAAGCCACCTATGACAAAAAGTCTGGCTAAGAGGTTATATTCAGTTGATCTAGAAAAAAGCATTAGAAATAAATGAAAGGAGATGGATTCAAGACACACTGTGAAGATGTCATGTCTAGGTCTCGATAACTGATGATCTTTGGGGGTTGGGAGAAAGATGGTTGTAATAAGAGATACAGGAAAGTTAAGAAGCATAACAGTTTGGTTGGAAAAGAGTAAAAATTTCAATTCAAGATGTGCTACATTGAAAATGCTGCTGAGACATCAGGTTAAAATGACCCAAGAGTAATGGAAGATATGGTCTGTATTTTTGGAGATGGGTTAAGTCAAGAGATGTAAATTTGAAAGCCATCTATCTATTCACAGTGAGAGTTGATGCTGTGGCATAAAAGATTGCCAACAGGAAAAATATAAACAAATAATAAAAACAATTCAAGCATAGAACCTTAAAGTAAGTTATATTTAGGCAGAAGTACAGTTATATGGAGCACAATGACATTTTGGTCAATGACAGACCACGTATATGACAGTGGTCCCATAAGATTATAATACCATATTTTTGCTATACTTTTTCTAGTTTTATCTATGTTTAGATACACAAATATCTGTCATTGTGTTACCATTGCCTACCATATTCAGTATAGTAACATGCTAGATTTGTAGTCTAGTAGCAATAGACAATACTATATAGCAAGTTTGTGTAAGCACACTCTGATATTTGCACAATGCCAAAATAGCCTAACATCACATTTCTCAGACTATATTCCTATCATTAGGTGATGCATGCCTGTAGTTCTATCTTATACTAAATACTACTTAATAAGAAACTAAAACAACTATAAAATAGTGAATGCTAATATGTGTGTGGATTTTATATCGGATATTTATAATACTTACAAACAACTACATCATAGATATTCAAATTTCTATTTTACAAATGAGAAAAATCTGAGGTTTAGTAACTTTCCCAGGGTCACACAACTAATAAGTGGCTGAGTAGGGATTTGAACCTAAGGCTCTTGCTTGAAAATTCCCATGTTTTATCATACACTCAACCTACACAAATTCTACCTTCCTGCAATTTTTATACATTGGTCTTCTTTATAGAGCACGTATACCAAACAAACCCAAATGTTTACAGAGGACAAAGTAAGCAATATATCTGAGAAACCTGAGCTGGATCTTTCCCTAGTGCCATCTGGAATTGTGTGCTTTTGACATTGGCCCTCCTCTTTTAAGTATGAAGATATATTTTTCACTTCTACAAAAAAAGAGTTTTCTTAAAACATGTGACCTTCTTACTCTATTCTCAGTTTTCCCTCTTTTGATTGAAACATAGAAACAAGTATTTCACCACCATAAGAACACAACAATGTAAGATGATGATAAGATCAACAGATACTCGAATTCAGTGCTGTGAACAATAGGGAATGGTCAGGATTATGGCAAAGTGGAGAGTAAAGCCCCATCTAAGAAGGCAGAAAACCCTCAAAGTTCTGTGTTGCCAAATCTTCAGGCCTTTGGAAGGGAAGATAGACATTTAAAACATGAGGCAAAACTTCATACCTTTAATGTGATTCATTATTTTAAACACTGTGCAAGCTAAATAAAATGTCTATGAGTAAAATGCACATTAAGTGATGCCAGTTTACCACCACTATTTACTTCCACATTAGTATTGAAGGCATCACCCTTCCTTATATTCTCCAAATTTAATATTGCCAATTCCTTTGAGTATTGCTTGATTTACAAACTCTACTCTCCTTCACAGAGTCCATTCTGTCAATGTTCCTCTTAAAATACAACAACTAGAGCTAAACACAATTGTATGGCTTCTCTCTGAGCCTTTTAGAATTCAGTGGGACTGCTACCATCTTTGTGCTGAGTACTATATGGTAATGCAACCTAGTACTGCATTAACTTTTTCTTTTTTAGTGTTTACATTTTATTGATATTTAATGAGTTTTAGTCAGTAAAAATACTTAGTTATATTTTCACATTAACCGCCAAGATAAATATTAATATTTCCAATGCTTGTAGAGTTGCAGCTATTTTGTTTTGAAATTAAAAGCAAGACTTTACATTTTCCCTATTAAATTTTTTATGGTCTAGATAGAGTTGAATAAACTGTATTTTATTTATGTGGGCTCATTATTCTAATCTCAGTCAGAGTTTTCCATCATCTGTCTCTTTCCACAGCTCCAAGTGAAAGGACCTACAATTCACTGTATGTACTGTTCACAGATAGAGTGAATGTTCATGAGAAATCTCATCCACCAAGGCATACACAATTTCAAAAGTTCCAGATCAAAATTGATCCATAGATTATTACATTAGCTGTTAAGGACTATTCCCCACAGCATCCTTCAAATAACCACAGCATCATCTGCATTTGTCTGCATTATTTCTAAGCAACCAGAGAAATGCCACACTCCACTGAGGCACACACCTACTGCACTTTGGGTATGATTTGGGTGATTTGAGCTATTTGACTACTTCTGCCATCATCCAGAACTCTAGCTGTTAAATCTTCTTCAGTATTCATCTTGATTACAAAATTCATTGCTGGCAACTGTAAGTAAACCTTTGATCATAAATTAAAGGACATTCTCTTCCTGTTCATCTATCTAAAAGACCTAACCCATAAACGTCAATTTACCTGACTCATTGAAGCCTTGCACTCCACATGGAACTATGTGGGCTGCAGTATCAATAGTGATAGCAGCTCATGCTTCCTAAGGGTTCACTATGTGCCAAGCACTGTGACATGCACTTCAGGAATATATCTCCTATATTCCTTAACAGCAATGCATAAAGAAGGACTTATTATATACATTCCAAGGAACTAAGATGTAAAGAACTTGAGAGCCTCACACATTCAGTAGTTGTCAAGGTCAATTTTCCAACAATTCTGTCTACCTTGAAAATCCTTCTCTTATCTAATATTGTTCTTGTTCCTAGGCAGGTCATCTGGCCCTTCCTTTGAATCAGTCAAAGAAATTACCAGTTGGACAACAGCACCCACAATCACTAAAAAAAAAAAAATTAAAATTAAAATAAAAAAAAAAAGAACTCTGCATTCTATGGAAGGCTAAGACTTATTTGGCAGGCATGTATCACACCCTAAAGTGGAATTCCCCAAGAGTCCACTATTAGGTCTATAATTTTTAACCATTTTAAATCAAGGGGAGAATTTTTCAAATATTTTTCAGTTTTTAACAATTTATGGGGTATGTGTTTTAGAGCTCAACATACACCTTCATTTCTTCAGTAAGTAGTTGGTAAAATACTGAATAAGAAAGAAACCTGGGCTGTGCCATTGCTTTGTGATTTTCTACCTTTTTTCCACCATGACACAGATGACTGATGACATACATATCTGTACCATGTTCACAATCCCCACTGAACTCCTAATTCTACAGCTTCTTTTCCATTAAAAAAGATCACTAGTGTAAAATGGAGTAAGCATGATATTATTACAGGGACCACATCAAATTAGTTTTACTTTTTAAAGGAAATAACTAAGAAATGTTGGTGCTTTCTATCAGCAATGAGTTGCTGGTGCTCCAAGACACGATTTCAGAGGACCACTTAGCTTGAGGTGTTCACAGAGAATTTAGTGTGCAACTTTTTTTTAACCTTTCATTGTTCCACAAACTATTAATTCATCTAAACTAGACTGTCCTCTCAGTCCTCAGTTTTTCCATTTGTTTTACATAGACTATCACAATAAATTGTATAGATGCCTCATTAGATTAAGAAATGTGTATGTATGAATAAATGTTCACTGATGGGTCATCCACATCAGGCTTTGCTGTCGTAAATGAGATGAGAATAAAGGGAAAGAAATGGTTCTTTACCTGCCTTGGAGTATATCCACAGAAACACAATATAGAGAGAAATCCTTAGATATTACTTTTCTCTGTGGCTGAAATCTCTGTTGAGCCCCTTGTTTTGTCTTTGGAAATTTAATGTTTAACCATTTTGAATATGTCAAAATATTAGTTTCTCAAGAGATGGGGCATGCAGTAACAGGCATTTGGAGATCATTCTTTGCTTTGCAAAGTAGATAGATTCAATTTAAATATCTTTTAAATGGGTCAAGAATTATCCAGTTTTTACATTTAATAAATAAGAAATGGCAAACAGGCAAAAGGGAAATGGTGACGTAGACAGAACCAGGTGGACACCTAAATTTCTGCTGAGGAAAATTTTTATCCCTTTAGTTTAAGACTGTGATATAAAGTAAAAGTAAATATCTAAAGAGGTGACCTTTTAGCTATGATTAGTTTTTTTGTCAAGGAATTGGGCACAATGTTTGATATAGAGGTAGAGAGGAGGGAATTTTGTACCTGAATCTTTGTGGAAGTGGGAGAAAAGCAAGAAAGCTTTATTTTTCATCTGTTTCAAAATTTTTGCTCAGGATGTCCCATTTGTGTTTAGAAATATAATTTTTCTTAGAAAAATATCATCTAAGCTCATTTAAGGGAAGCTTGTTCTGGGTGACATTTTTGCTGCATTTATCTTTAGAAATGATGTTTAACTCTGTTTTCCTATGTCATTTATGGCTGAAAATTGTAATTGAACAGTTAGAAAAAAATCTCTGTTGATTAATTATATAGCTTGTGTGGTATTTAAATAGCCCCATTTATTACATATTTGTAGCTGAGAGAATTCTTCAAGAATAAAAGCTTTTTTGTGAGCTGGGCACAATCCCAACTCAGATTTAGAATAGTATTGGAAAGGTTTTGTTCACTAAACATATTCCAAAATTTCTAATGTTCTTTAAGGACGATATGGTTGTTGATTTTATTTGATGGTTTACTCTTCTATTAAAATGTGTTTCACTGAAAATTTATCCTTCAAGCAGACGCCTAAGAAATTTATCTTGATTGCAATGGAAGATGGCAATTTGGAACAATTATTTATCCTTATAATAACTCAAGAGCTTTTATCATCAAGCACTTGCTATTTGAAGACCTGATTCCCATTCCTAAATAAGTGAATATTAATCTGCTTGCTTTTGGTCTTTGTAACACAGCTTAATCTTTTGCTAGCCTATTCTATGAACTAAAGAATAAATACTAAATGGGAGCTGGATTGTCAACTTTCTCCATTGTTTATAAAGATATATATTAAATATGTACAATAAAATGAGCACAACAGTACATTTTCTTTTAAATAATATCATAGGAAACTGTTTTTTTTTTTTTTGCTGCTTCTAGCCAAAATCTAATTACTACAAGTTCACCCATGAAATTCATCAACTTTTTCTTACCTTTTTTCATTTTGACTGCCTGCCTTCTTACACAATGTTACTATTTAAAAGAAATCATTGTCATTTATTTTCAAATGGAAAGGCAAACCTAAGACAGTAATCAAAATTGAATGTTATGCCAGATTCATCAATTTGGAGTTCCAAGATTTGATTATACAAAATATGGAATAGTAACTATAGAAAAAAAATTTCATTTGTATGCCATCTGGAACTTAAGAGCCATTAGAACTGTTTTTGCACAACACCATTTTATACAAATAATTTTTTAGAAAGCAACTTGGAATTTTGAAGTACATACCAGTTGTCAGAGTCTGTGAAAAGTTCTGCTGGTCATTAATTTTTTAAAAATTCAATTATGGTCAGTTCTACATATAATTGCAATAGAATATATCGATGAATATAAAAGTTTAATGCAATTCATAAAATAGAATTCAATTGCTGATTTTAATAGTGGTCACTTCATCTTCTATGCAGGGAAGACCAAATGCTATATTAATGTATTTACTATAGACACTATCTGGGAGACAAAGGCGATATTCTACAGAAGAATATATTAGGGAGAAAAGTGGAGAATCGGACATCCATCTAGGTTATTTTAGACCAAAATTTTATTTAATATTTTTTTTATGATTGATGTCCTAGTAATAGTTTGATAGCATCATAAATAGTCCTAAACCCTGGGTGATAACATGTTCTCCTTCTATTTTTAGAAATACAATTGACATCAAAATAGGCCTAAAAATACCTACCTACCTGGGTTTTGCAAGGATCAAATGAGATAATGTATATAAAAAACTCCAGATTCAATATGTATGTTAGCTGGATTTTAGGTGAAGGCTTTAGAGATGGCTTTGCACAATGGGAGGATCTTTGACTTGGTGCTTGAAAAATCTGAGTTTTGTTAGTGGTGTTCTTCTGAGCAAATTATTTAAATTTAATTCCTCTGGATCTCATTTTTATATGTAAAATGGGGATAATAATTTCTACCACAGTGCTGTTTTGTAAATCACCTCAAACAAAATGAAATCTATAATGAAAGTGCTTTATAAACAATGAGGCACAATATTAATATAATAAATTGTTAATAAAGTAATTAGTTATTAAATATAGGTAAAAAATGACATTTACAAAATAAAATTAAGTAAAAAATCTGTTGAGAAAGAATTGGCAATTGAAGTGAGTTCTTCTGTTGAATAGTTATCATATAATCATCTCAGCGTCCCTACAGATAGTAGCAGAGAAATGGTGGACAAAGTCCTGAAAACCTTACAGTTTATTTCCAGAAGAGGTAGGGCATACTTTGTGTCTCTACAAGATATAAAGGAAATAAACAAAAATTAAAATTGGCAATATGAGCCACTTTGATGGTTAAATCTGATTCTTAGCATCATTAATAGTTGTTTATTGAGAATTAACTATATAGAAAACATTGTACTATGCCCTAATTTGTGGGAGAGTCTGTGTGTTTGTGTGTGCTTGTGTGTAATGGGAATGGAGTTAGAATGTATACTACACAAAAGTGTAAATATATGTTTGTTTCCTTTTCCTCAATAAGCTTACATGAGAAGCATTAAATTTTATAATGTGAAGAAGCACAAAATGAACATCAAATGACTTATACAAGGATGTATTATTGAAACTTATTGAGCCTACTAGGTAGAAAATAGTCTTTAATTATTTTTACAAAAAAAAAATTAAAATACTAAGTATCAGGGGCCAAATAGTTGCAGCTATACTTTCCCCAAAGTCTAATAAGTTGCAATTAAAATATTAAGAATTAAGAATAAATTATATTATGGTCTAACACATATGTATACTTAACTTCTTAATCTTCTGGTAATTTCTTTAGACATGTGAAGAAACGGGGGGCTAGGGGAGTCAACCAGATCTGGTCAAAGACTCATTTGAGTGACAGTTGTCAAATTTCCTCACCAAGCCACAGTTTCCTCATCTGTAAGGAAAGTCCTAACTTATTGGGTCCATGCGAAGAGTCAATTTTTTTTAAGCTTTAATTTTGAAATAATTTTATTTTTTTTAATTTGTTTTTGGGTTTTTGGCATATCATTCCAAAGATCTTCTATACACATGAACAGACATATATACACATATGTTCTTTTTTCTTCATGTAAATTTTAGCATTCTATGTACAATGTTTTGTTTCTTGCTTCCTACACTTAATATATCATGGAGCTCTTTCGGTATTGGTACATACTCTTGGTATGTAAAATTCTTTTTTTTAATTTATCTCAAAACATTACTTGCAAATCAAAACCACAATGAAAGATTCAGTGTTTTAATGAACAAAAGTGACCAAAACTGTGCTGGGCAAAAGCTTGGGATTCAAAAAAGTTAATGGTTACTTAGTAAGTCAGTAATGCTTATTCTTAATAAAACCACCAAGTGATATTTTGATCTGGCATGATGGGACACCGAGCACTAAAATATTCTTTCTCCTTCCCACAGAATATTGCTAATTCTTACTGGCAAATCACTAATATTTACAGAATAAAGACATCTCTCTTTATATTTTAATTTTTAATTTATATTTTAACCTTTTCTAATATAGTCACTGGGAAGATAAGGAACATAATTTGTTATGGTTAGAAAATAGTCCAATTTCCTGAAATCTTTTTTATTAAAAGAAATGTTTTAAACTAACTAGGGCTTTGTCCTCAGAAATATTTCAGCTTCGGTATTGTTGAGGTTAGCAAAGATGTAATTTTTAGGTCACAACCAGCTATTGTTTACTGAATGTGTACAAGATAAAATGAGATGAGAGGCTAATTATTTATAGGTTTGCCTTAATTAGCAGATAACACTTTCTAATTTAACTAGGCCTCAGTGATAATAATCAACAGTCAAGTTTCAAAATAGCTTTCCCATATCTTTGTGGGCCATTAGTTTTCTCATCTTTAAAGTTTTCAATATTCTTTTCAAGGCATCTTGAATACTTGAGCAGCAATTTTCCCTGTTTGCAGCAATCACTAGTTGAATGCTTTTGTGAATGGGAAATTAAATGGGTTTTCAACAATGTAGATACTTTTAAATGATAGTCCTGGCAAAATTACGGATGAATCAAGGGACAGCAGGAAGTCTGTGATTTTCTCCATTTGCAAATGTCTTTCTAAAAAATGCCATCCTTAAAACTTTTTACAGATATTAACCCATTAATGTCAGTGCCTCATTACTTTGAGATAATTCTCATTCTTTTTTGTGTGTATGTGGTTCCAAAAATTCACACAAGAATAGTTGTAAAGTAAAAGTCAACTATATTTACCTAATTTTATAAAATGCATTAAATGTAGTACTAGTCACTGGAGGACTCCTACAAATATATTCATCCATGACTTCCAGAAGTATAAATTATAAATGGTATGAAAAATGTTTTAAAATTTAAAGAGAATATAAGAACTCATGCAAGGAAAAACAGAAATATATACAATCTCATTTGGCTATCTGCTTATTATCATATGAATCGGTGAGCAGGATGATTTAGAGAAGGTTTGCTAGATATAGTGAGACAAGCAGAATTTTAAAACCTTTTCAGGAAGAAGATGGAGTCAATGAAAGCTCAAATTCACCTGCAAAAACTGCAAGTAGATTTGACCTATGTGACCAAATATAACTTCAGATTTGAAAGGATACCATTGGGATTTGCCATATATGCTTCTGAGAAGGACAGTAGTATGACCAGAACAATTTGTAAGGAAGATGATTTTTTCTGCTTCTAAATAACCATAGAAGAGGAAGAATCAATTTGACTTTCATATTAATCATATTATTGTAAACAAAACTCTGAACTCAGAGTTCAGTTATTCATTCAGTAAAAGTTAGTCTGCCAAAACCACTGCATGATTTTCCAAAGAAAGGGTAGGGTAGAAGAGCAATTAGAACTATGGATTCTGGAACTGGACTATTTGGGTTTAGATCTTGGCTATTATATTCCTTGTGACATCGGTAAACTGCTTAGTCTCTTCAAACCTCAGTTCTCTCATCTGTAAAATGGGGATAATAATAATGTCTCCTTCCTTATTTGAATGAGAATATTAAATGATAGCATGTTGAGAAAACATTTACACAGTATCTGGCATATTATGAATGCCCAATAAATGCTAGTTATTGTTAGAATTTCTAGACTTAAAAAGATCACTTATTTTTAAGGTATCTTGATTTTTACTGCTATATTATGCAAAGCTGTATCTTTTATTGATTTCTGTAAAATAGAGAAAAATATTATAAAAACTTAAAAATTCAAAATGAATTATCCAAGTGCCTGAGAAATTTCTAAATGGAGATATAAACACTTTTAAATTCACAACATTTCAATTCATTAGAGTTTTACAACTACTGCTTGTAAAATGGTTCTAGCTTTGAACTAGATGCTTAAACTTCCAATATTGTAAATTTTATTTCAAACATAAAATGTATACATTGAATAACCTAACTTTAGGTATATTGGGACTTCGTTTTATAATGTTTCAATTTTTTAAGTGGTAAGACATTTATTGAGGCACAGAGTAAAATCACAGGTGAAAAAATATGAAGATATAATATATGGGAGATGATGTTAAGATAACTTTAATGTCTTTTTAAAAGCAGGCCTTGGTAATTCGAAAAGATTAGTTAGATCTTTTTTGTGGGCTTTTTCCTATTATTATTTTATTAGTTTTCCTTTCTTCTCTTAGAATTTTTTTCCTAAAGAATGGGGTTAGTTATGCAGGGGCAATCTAATATGATAGTATTTATAATGCTCTGAATTAAATTTATGAGCTAAAAAATATCATTCATACCACTTAATATTTGTTAATTTTCTAATGAATTGTAGTTCTCCTTTTGTAAACAGTTTTAGTTATGGCACTTCCATGAACTCTCTCCTCATTCTGCAACTACTTGACTGATTGACTGACTGACTGACTGACTTATTTATTTAACAGAGTAAGACAATTTCTCTTAAGTCTAAGGTTGCAGCATTTTCTATTGAAAATACTGTGATCATAACACAAGATTTCAAGTTCTAGATGCCTTTCTCACATTGGCATCATAGTTCAATTCAATGAACATATGTCAAGATGCTACTATATGTAATTTAGATCAGTAAGAGTTCCTGCTCTCAACAAAGGAGTTTTATATCAAGTAAGAGAAACACCCAAGGAATAAAATGATGTAGCAGAAAAGGTGCTAACTCTTGGAATTTTAGGGGACTGATTAATAGCATCTCTATCCAAGAGGTAAATCAAAGAATTAAGCTGCTACAGATCTAAATAATAGCTTTTTGGAGCAAGTTAATTGATTGCATTATGGGCTTAAATGTATAGTCCCAATTTGGTTCTTTGAATGGAGCTTACAATTCAAATCAGCAATGCTCCCCTGCAAGTGCAGAGTGTACCCCTGTAAGCTTACTGCTTATCTGACAGAGAAGCATACAGCCTTTCTGCTGGCAGGCAGATGAATGGTACTGCTTCTAAGGAGTGGAAATTCCCCCTTAACTCGGCTGGAATAAGAGAAGTGAAAGTAAGGATTTCTGTCCTAAGAGACAACATATGTGTGATTCAAAGAAGAAAGATCCCATATGGCTGGAATGATCAGGAAATAATTCAAAGAGGAGTTAGTATCTGAGGTAGGCTTAAAAGAGGAATACAAGTTAGGCAGGATGAAAGAACAGGGCTACCATAAGGAGCCTGGTAGAAAGTCCAGAAGAAATAACTAGAAGAATTTGCAAGCATTAAGGAGGATCCAGTTGACACTGAAGTGAATTTTTAATGAACTTAGTCAATATGATTTGGGATTTTCTTCATTAATATTTAGGAAGGAAGGAGGAGACAGATATCATAAGGTATTTACAATTAGCAAGTGCTTGTGGTATTGATTTAAGTGAATATGACATTCTATGAAAATTGTCTATCATTACAACAGATGTTATGGGGTTCAGGCTCAGTTGTTGGGCAAATGCAGCCAGTATCGGTGTCAGTCTAGAAGGAGTTTAGAAAGGGGAAAATTATGAACAGATTTATAGGAAAAAGTAGACAGAGGCCATAGTGAAAGAGAAATTCCAGAATGTGTATAAAGAGAGCAATGCCCAGAGATGAAATCCACACTATAATTATAAAAATCACTAGAATGTTTTAAAAAGGAATTTTAAGGGCCAAAGAGCAGAAGGAAAGGGTCATCAATAGATGTTGAAATCACTAAGGATGCCTGTAAAAATGCTGGCAGAGTGCCATGGAGGAAGATGGACACCCACCACAGACGTTGGTGATGTCCCTGATAAAGAATTAAATAGAAGTAGAAAAAGTAAGCGGTTTAAGTACATGCTGTTGGTTAATAATTGGGAAGTAGTATCAGGTGACAAATAATATGCTGACCTATTCTCTTGGCCTTATAGAAAAATAGGCTAGGAGGCATCGGGGAAAATAGGATTTCAGTTCATAAAAGGTATAAAGAATTTTGAAAAAAGATTCAAGGATGTATTACAATGTACACTCAAATGCAGGCAGTCATAATATATAATGGATGAAATACTGGTAAGGTACCGGGCCAGAGGTTAGTGGCCTGGGGAACGAGAGCAATTCAAATAGGAAGCAGGAGCAGCAAACTCTCAACAGCAAGGAGGAAGAAAACATGGTTGGAGGGAAAACGCTCCAGGGAACTGTTGACAGTACAGGAGGTGGCATAATTTAATCATTTTCAGTCCTTTGGAATGGTATTGCCGAGTCACTCTGGGATGTTGAAAATTCATATTCCTTCAACACTTTATAATTAGGAACAGGAATTGGCGTCATCCTATCAGAGCTTGCTGCTAACTATGGGAGTTTTTAGAGACAGATACAAGGTCTTGCCAACGCATCCTAGTGCAGTTACGATGCCATCCAGTGGTCAGCTTGGTTACTTTGCATGCACTTTGCATTGCTCTTTAACAATATATTTCATTTTATAGTAAATATTTATCAAAGTTTCAGCAAGCTTGTATGAAAAGTGTTTTATTGTATCTTCAAAAATCGCATAGGAGGGATTTGATTTGCTATCCAATTCTGAGCTAATGGAGTTATATCCAGCTTGTTTTCTATATGTATTATGCTCTGGGAAACATGATTTAGCCTGTCCTCTATCTACATTAATGCAATAAGGAACCATGAAATAATGGGTCTTACACTGTATTCAATTTTAGTACTAATAGAAACAATGGAAAATAACATCTTCAACATAGGCCTGGTTGATCAGAGGAAAGTAATGGATATTTGCTGCCATGATTTTATTGGTGCTCTGGGTTTTATCCTTCATGGTATGCTCATCAGTGTAGTAATAATGTAATAAATACTTTTGACTTGACTTTTATTTAGTCTCAGTTTCTCTGTAAGGTCATATGGGCAAACTTAAATGGGAAACTTTAATTTGGCTGCTGACAAAGGAGAATAAATCAAGCTGCCATTAGCAGGGACCCTTCTTAAAATTTTTATAAAAGCACAGCTTTCAAGTGTACTGCACGTCTCTTTAAAAATGTATTGAAAAGTTATTTTAGAGACAACCTATTTGGCACACTCAAACCTTTGGTGTTGATATTCTCTATTGCCATGAAAATTCATTATTTGAATCTCCATGGTAAATTAGCTTTATGATTTAGCTAGTTTAATTATTTTTCTATGAGGCAAAGGCAAGAGTAGAGACAATTTCATCATCTTTATTGGCATGTGTATGTTGAATCACTAAACAGTTTGCCCATGCAGAACTCATGAAAGCCCTGAGTTTACCCCTCTATCAGCAGGCATAAACATCCATAAGCCGCTCTGGAAAAATGTACATTAATATTACTTCTAAAGACCTAAAAGGGTAGCATCCCTACTGTCAACAATGTTAAACTGATACAATAGTTAGAATAATTTCAATTTAAAAATTGTTGGACCTACATGAAGGACAAATAAAGACATTTCTGGACAAACAAAAAAAAAATTATTGGACCTATTTATCATATTATTTTCACAACTATTTGTCCTTAGACAAATTTGTGCTTAAATTCACTTCAGAAAATACAGATTTGATCTGGAAAAGAAGGTGGTATCTATGTGAATGATGGCACTGTCTACAGATTTTCAAGGATGTGGGAATAAGAGATCTCATGCTACCCAGACTGAGTGACAAAACTGAAGATGATGATCACAGTAGAACTTATTATATTGGATATTAAAAAAAAGGGTGATTTTTCTCATTCTATCCTTTTATTTTTTTAATCTGGAAGGCCATTAAATTACATTTTATTGTACTTTGGAAATATGTCTTTTTTATGTAATAGTTTTTTGAGTTTTTTGTTTTGTTCTGTTTTGTTTTGTTTCAGCGTATAACAGGGGTACAAATGTTTAGGTTACATATATTGCTTTTGCCTCACCCGAGTCAGAGCTTCAAGCATGTCCATCCCCCAGACAGTGAGCATCGCACCCATTAGGTATGAATATACCCATCCCCTCCTCCCCTCTCCCCTCTGCCTAACCCCCAATGAATATTACTACTATATGTACATACAAGTTTAGGCTTTCTTCTACATTTTGAGAAAGACTTCTATAAAGAAGAATGTTCTCTTTTATTCATTTAATAATATCACCATGGACTCATAGATTCTTTTTTTATTTACCATTTTATATTACCATTATTTTTCTTTTTAATGCTCACATTGTCCCAGATTTGATCAGTCTGAGCCCCCTGAAAACCAGCTCCCGTGTCTTTCTGATACAACCCAGCAGATTTGGGCATGTCCGTACTTACCCACTAAAGTACTCTAGGCCCACCTTGCACCTTCCCTGTCCCAGACTTAGACACAAGAAGCCATGGGTTTTTTCTATTGGCAATGTTATTCAGAAACCAAAATATGCTCATTTTTACTGGAATATCATTCTTCTAGCTTCTTTTGATGGACAGAGCTAGATTTAAAATTACATAATAATGAGTACATACTTAATCCTAATTCAAATTCAACACCACAGGATTTTTTCCCACTTTCCTCATCCATATATTTATCTCCCTTCTCCCTCTATGAAAACAATTGTTTCCAACATCATTGATATTTTTGCTATTTGTTCTATCCTAAAATACACAAAACATAGTTTCAGAATTACTATACCAATAGCAGTACTAACAAAAAGCAGTACTAACTTACTATGTCAAATTCAATATTTTTTTAACTATTCTTTTTGTCTTTAGACTATGTACCACTAAGAATATTTCACTGAACAATGTATCTTGAAAGTTTATATCAGTCATAGAGATACCCTTTATTCTTTTTTATGGCTTCATAGTACTCCAATTTATGGATCTTTCACAAGTTACTCAACCAATCCCTATAATTTGGCATTCGGGGTGTTTTTTCCTAATACTATGCTACAATGACTTAATTTGTGCATGTTATTTTATAATGTTGAAGATATGTCATCAGGGTAAATTTCTAGAAGTGGGCTTGCAAAGGCAGGGGTTACCAAAGATATATACTTTTGCCAGACATTGCCAAATTCCCCTTCATAGAAATTGTGTTTCCACCATTGTATTATGCTTCTTAGAATAACCAAATCATTATTTCTCCCTGAAAATGTTAATAATAATTAATATTTAAAAATAAAAAACTATTATAGAACAAGTATAAGGATATGAATTCCTTATATACTCACTTTCCAATTCCAAACTCAAATTTAAATGTTAGAGATAGAATATGCCACTTTCAAAACAGGACAGACTGTAATACTAGGCAAGCCTGGACACAGAATATTTTGAACCATCTACATTTGTGATTGTATTTCTCTTGAACCAATTAAAAATATAAAATAAAACAAAGTAATTCATACCATAGAAATTTAGAGTGGGAATAAATTGCAGAGATTTATCTTTATGGATCATGTTAACAGAAAGTAAAGAACTGATAATATAAAAATGATTAGATGCATATCACATTGTGATTTCTTAGAGTATGGTTCTGTATGGTCTTTTTGATATCCTCTATTCAAAATACAATTTCCTCTCCCTTTATTTATCGTCTAGGGCTCTCATTGTTCTCCGTATCAACCCTATACCTCTCTAGATTTCTGATATTTCTAGTTAAACAGTTCCTAAAATCCCACAATCTGATTTCTTGGTTCCCATTCCCAAGTCCCAAAGTGTGGCAGACCAGGTCATGTGATCGGGACCACTGTGATTCCCTTTGTGAGACACCAATGGGCTTTCATTGCTATTTAGCATTCCTTACTGCTCCTGGCTTCAGATGTCTGAAATTTCCCCAGTATCCCCCAACACTTTCTTTTTCAGCTGATGACCTTGGCTTTCACTTAACATGAAAACTAAGGATATTCAGTTTTTGTTTCTACCCAATCTATCCCCCCTTTTCCATAACATCTTTTTTATTTCCTTTTTTAAAATTTGTTTTAATGTATATATTTTATTTCAGAATATTATGTTTAGGTTACACATATTGCCTTTGCCCTGCCCAAGTCAGAGCGTCAAGCATGTCCATCCCCCAGACAGTGCACACAGCACCCATTAGGTGTGAATCCCCTCCTCCCACCTGCCCAACATCCAGTGAATGTTACTGCCATATGTGCACGTAAGTGTTGATCAATTAATACTTTATTTTCACTCTTATTTCTCTCTCTCCAGGCTAACCACAGCCCTGCCCCACCCTCTGCTCTTCCTCTGGAGCTGTGTTAATTTACAGTTTTAAAAATCTTTCTCTCTTCTGGCAACTTCTCTTTGTCTACACACGTTTGTGAGTCTCTCACATCCAAAGACAGCTGCTTTCACCTTGCTACCTTGAGTTCTTACTTTGTCCTTTCACCTGCAAAATTCTGCACTGTTTTAAAATCACAGCTTTTTGCTCACTTGTCAAGCCCTAATAATCTGAGTTATACTCCATAAAGCTGTTCTCTCCAAAATTTCTAGTGACCTCTAAAGTCTAATTTCAGTTGTCTTTTACTGATCTCCATCCTCCTTAAACTCACTATAATGCTTGGAACTATTGATTGGTCTTTTTTTTTTTTTTACAAACTCTCTTTCTGTGATTTTCAGGACACTTTGTTATCATGGTTTTCCCCCTAACTGCTCTTGTTCTCTCTTGTTCACTAGTTTGTCCTAATCCTAGAATTAAGTATTCCCTGAAATGTCTTCAAAACTCCTCTTTGAGTAGCTCACCAGGTCAACAAGTTGGAGGAAGAGACATGAGGATATATCTCCTGGATTGTAAAAATGACATAATGCATTTTGGGGACACAATACCCAAAGCCCAAGAGTAATAGAAGTATAAACTACCGATATATAAAAGTTCAGATCATATGCATATATTAATAGTTCTAGGACTTTATTTCTTGGGCTATTATGTATCATAGTTAATCACAGCAACAGTTTTTCACTGATTGAAAGCAGAGATATGAACATAAATGTTAACCTTTCTTTTAGCATTTTTGCCGAAAGGATTTTATCTTATTCTGTAATAATAACCCAAAGCAATTACATCATATTCCTATGTCTAAACTATCCTTAGTTATGGCATTAATATTCATCTGTTACTTCTCATTAGAAATCGGTTCTGTTTCTCCATCTTTTAAGGTCCAACAATTTTGTACACATATTGTTATAGCTTCGTTTAATCTAGGTCAATTTCTGATGCAACCTGGTCTTTGTAGTACTCATTCAGAGTAGGACCCAAATGTGTTGTGTTATGACCTTTAAGTGAGGAATTTAGGAAATATTTAATCACACAACCGTTGCCTAAATCAACAAATATTTATTGTGCACTGTTTATGTGCAAGTCACTCTTCTGGGCATTAGGGATTCAAACCAGACAAAACCGTTGGCCCCTGGAGAATACACATTTCATCTGAATGAATTAAACTGGCTGAAATGTTATGACATGTCTAGTTTATACCTGTGTCTTCCTGCAGTTGAGTGGTGCTGCATAGGATATATCAGCTTTTAGTGAATACACTAAGTTGGACAGATAAGAAGATATTTGTCTCTCATAAAGAGGAACTGGTTCATCCTGGCCAGGGGTTCTCAACCAGGGGTGATATTGACCCCAGGGGACATTTGGCAATATCTGGAGACATTTTTAATTGTCACAACTCGGGGGTAAAGTTGATACTGGGATTTAGCAATGCTACTAAGCATCCTACAATGCACAGAACAGTTGCCTCCACCCACCAAAGAATTATCTGGTCCAAAATGTTAACAGCATCAAGGCTGAGAAACCCTGCTCTAGGATAAATGGGTCCATGTGGCTTAATTCTTAGATTCTCTCTTAGAAGAACATAAACCATCCTTCTCTCCTATCTTTGACCAGATAGATCTCCTTTCAGGCTCCTTCCTCTGGCCTTTTTTTGTTCCACGGGCAAACTGAGAATGTTTGGTTGAAATGTGTACCTTCTATTTGTTTTCTGAGCTGTTCTCAAGGGTCAATCAATGGTTACTAAAGTTTTCAAGCAAGCACTAAGGTAGTAAGTTCTGTGCCTGCTGGGCATAATTATAGGAAACAGCTTCGTTTTTAAAATCTCATAACAAGAAACACAAGCACAATCCACAAATTACAATTCCTTTCTAGTGTGTTTGTACCCTCAGTAGCTCACAGCAGGGCCACATCACAGTGTCTGCCAGCCCCCATCTTTCTAGCCACATTCCTAAAATATCAGAAGCAACAAACCTCCCAGGGTGAGGAAACATTCTGCAGTTTTGCCCACATGGATCAGTATTTTTCCCATACAGTTGTTATGTTGCTATAAAATAGACAATAAATTATTATTAAAATGGGAATAGAAGGAGGAAGTTAGTCATGTGAATCATTATTAGTATTATATTTCATATGGTAGAAAACTCACAGGGATCTTGGTGTTATTCCAAAATTCACTCATGGTTTCCCTTTCTTTTAAATGCTGGAGAAAAACAAAATTAGGTTGTGATGACATGATTATACCTGTAGAACTGTATGACCAAATATGAACTAAGTTACTTGACAACAGTCAAGCTCCAAATGGAACTTCTACCTTTACTAGTTATATAACATTAGATAAATCATTTAATCTTTCAAGGCCTGAATTTAGAAATATATTAACTAAATGAGTTGAGCTAGTATCTAGCATGAGAATCTTGGGTTTGAATTCAGCATCACCAGTTTCTGGCCATGTGGCCATCAGCAAGTCATTCACTGTTTAGAGAGATTCTAAAGAAATGAGATTAATGTGGGCATTTCAGAGATTTTTGCTTTTGCTATTGTTACCACCAGATGGTTATCTTGAATATGTTTTTTACAGACACAACTGAAAGTCACTCTTAACTATTTTAAGAGATGATATCAAGTGTTCAGGATTTCTAAACTGGTGAAAATTAGGTAGGTTTTAAAACTCTATGTTTTAGCTCTTTTTCCAAGTAAAATAACTGTACTCCATATCTAGGCATAGAAATATAGGAGTGCAAATGTAATATGCAACCCAATGGTTCTTTTTTTTTTTTTTTTTTTTTTTTAGAGACGGGGTCTCGCTCTTGGTCAGGCTGGTTTCGAACTCCTGACCTTGAGCTATCCACCCGCCTCGGCCTCCCAGAGTGCTAGGATTACAACCCAATGGTTCTTGATATCATCTTTGTTAACATGCACGCTCTAAGTACTGTAGATTCACCAGGAAACTATTAATAAGAATACTTAGAAAGGGAATATTTCTCCTTAGATTGGTAAAAGTTAAGCATTTTCTCTTTAAACTCTTCTATCTCAGAATTTCTCTTCTTTCCTGACATAAAACTGCATGAGCCTTGTTCTTACAGCGAGAGTATCTTCACTGGCAAACAGATACATCACCTGGTGAAAGGAAGGCATTGATATTAATAGCTTCTTCTGCCATCTTGGTCTATAGCTACTAATCCTCAAGAGCACTAGTTGTGCTCAGAAGTGGACCTCAGACATTATTCTCAGATTGTGTGAATTTCTAATTACCTGTGCTCACAAGAAATTAATCACCAGTTTGAATGACAAATAACTAGGTGCTGAGGGAATATTAAAATGAAATTAAATGCCACTTCATTTACCCTTCACCTATCTATTTGCATTTCAATTCATCCAGACTATTTTTCTAGACAGCCCTGTTGAGTATGGTAAGGTCTCTACCTCCATGGGGCACTTTTAAGGGTGAATGCACATTGGAGTGATTCTAGTGTGATATTTTACAGAACAACCATCCCACCTTTCCAACATCCTTTCTTCGCTGGATTCCTTCAGAGTACCCAGCTAATAAGTGGCCACACTACATCTTGCTATTTAGGTTTGCAGTAGAAATGGTCTGATTCTTCAAAGAGCTAACGTCGTTATTGGAGATAAAAGACAAACACATGTATAAAGAGTACTCCATTTAAAAAAATCAGTAACTTACAGCAAGTCATCATTGTATCAGGTATGTATAGGAAATATGGACTGAAGATGTGAAATAGTGGTATATAGAAGTAAATTGAAAATATCCGTGATTATATGCCAGTTCCAACAAACCAAATGATATATCATTTAATAATTAGGTATTTTATAACAAAGGTAACTATGCATGCTTTTTCATTTTTATATTTTTTATATTTTTTACTTATGGGTACATAATACTTGTATATGTTTTATAGAGTGTATGTGATGGTTTGACCCAGGCCTGAATTAATCAAATCAGGGCAATTAGAGTATCCATCACCTCAGGCATTTATCATTTCTTTGTGTTAGGAACATTCCAATTCTACTCTTTTTGTTATTTTGAAGTATTCCCTAACTTACTGTTTATTATAATCACTTTGTTGTGCTATCAAATACTGTTCATTCTATCTATATTTTTGTACCCATTACCCTTCACAACCTCTGATAACCATCATTCTATTCTCTGTCTTCATGAGATCAATTGTTTTTAATATTTAGCTCCCACACATAAGTGAGAACATGCAAGATTTTTCTTTCTGTGCTTGGCTTATTTCATTTAACATAATGTTCTCCAGTTACATCCATGTTGTTGCAAATGGAAGGACTTCATTTTTTGGCTATATAATATTCCATCGTATATATGTACCACAATTTCTTTATCTATTTATCCATTGATGGACACTTAGGTTGATTCCAAATCTTGGCTATTGTGAATAGTGCTGCAATAAACATGAGAGTGCAGATATCTTTTCGATGTACTGAATTCCTCTCCTTTGGATATATACCCAGCAGTAAGATTGCTGGGTCATAGGGGAATTCTATCTTTAGTTTGTTAAGGAACCTCCACACAGTTCTCCATAGTGGATGCACTAATTTAAGCTCCCACCAGTAGTTACAAGGGTTCCCCTTTCCCCTCATCCTTGCCAGCATTTGTCATTGCCTGTCTTTTTTATAAAAGCCATTTAACTGAGATAAGATGATATCTTATTATAGTTTTGATTTGCATTTCTCTGAAAACTGATGCTGAACATTTTTTCATATATCTGTTGGCCATTTGTATGTCTTCCTTTGAGAAATGTCTATTCAGATCCTTTGCCCATTTTTTAATCAGATTATTTGGTTTTTTCCTAATGAGTTGTTGTAGCTCCTTATATATTCTGTTATTAATCCATTGTCAAATGGGTAGTTTGCAAATATTTTCTCACATTCTGTGGGTTGTCTATTGATTTTGTTGATTGTCTCCTTTGCTGTGCAGAAGCTTTTTAGGTTGATTTGATCCCATCTGTCCAAATTTGCTTTTGTTACCTGTGTTTTGGGAGTGTCACTCAAGAAGTCCTTGCCCAGACCAATGTCTTGAAGCGTTTCTCCACTATTTTATTTTAGTAGTTTCAGAGTTTAAGTTCTTAGATGTAAGTCTTTAATCTATTTTGATTTGATTTTTGTATATAGCAAATGGGCTTGTCTAGTCTGATAGTCTAGTCTGATTCTTCTGCATATGAATATCCAGTTTTCCCAGCACCGTTTATTGAAGAGACTGTCCTTTCCCCACTGTATCTTCTTGGCAACTTTGTCAAAGATAAGTTCACTGTAGATATGTGGATTTATTTCTGAGTTCTCTGTCCCATTGGCTTATGTGTCTATTTTTATGCCAATCCTATGCTGTTTTGTTTAATACAGCTCTATAGTATAATTTGAAATCAGGTAATGTGTGATTCCTCTAGATTTGTTCTTTTCACTCAGGATGGCTTTGGCTATTCTGGGTCTTTTGTGATTCCATATAAATTTTAGGATAATTTTTTCTATTTCCATGAAGAATGTCATTGACATTTTGATGAGGACTGCATTGAATCTGTAGATTGCTTTGGATAGTATGAACATTTTAACAGTATTGATTTTTCCAATCCATTAGCATGGCATATCTTTCTATTTTTTGTGTGTTCTTTTTAGCTTCTTTCATGAATGTTTTATAGTTTTCATTATACATGCTTTTCTTATAAAGTCTATGTCCTGTATTTCCATTAACATCCATTAGAAAATTTGAAAGATATTCTTGTTTTTGAAATTCTTCTTTTTGGCCAATAAAAGTTTAGGTGTAGTCCTTTACCATGTTAAGAATTGAAGTGTTTTATCTTCTGAGGTTTTAATTCTCAAAGAGAGTTTATTTTGCTGTTTATAGAACTTTTATATCATCTCTCTTTGTTCAATAAGCTCCTTCCCTCTCCTTTTCTCTGACACTACAGAATTTTCTCCATGCTCAAGGATACCCTCATATTTTACATCTTCTAAAACTTTCCACTTGTTATTCTTTGCATGTAATTTTCTAGTATCCTCTGGATTTTACTTCTTTTATAAGTATAAAATATTTATAAATGACAAAACATAAAATTCAGTTACTCTATCAATTTTTGAACATTCAAATTTCCTTTTATAGATTCCACCTGAAACGCATGATACCTACAGTTAGTTTGCATTTTGTTTATATTTGTTGCATTAAACCATTACTTTGTAAAAAGTGTTCTTACAGTACAGTGAAGAGAGTATATAAAACCTGGAGTCTAGTCCTATGTTGTTTGAAATTTTCTTTCTTCAAATGCAGAAAGGATTTTTTATGATGTGTGTGCTTTTTATTCATGTGTACTTTAATTTATTACCCTCCCCAGGTCTAGAAAACAAATTGAACTTTAGGAACTTTTTTATTGAGATCATTTCTACTGAGAATTTTATTCATGATGTCCATTTCCTTTAATAAAAACATCTCTGAGAGGCTGATTCCCCAAAGATTAGATGTCCAATAAGTGATAAAGTTAGAAGCAGACTTCTAGCCCCCTTATTTCCCACTGCTGTATATACTTCCTCCAATCAGATTTCTCTTGAAATTGTAATTTGTCATCTTCTAAGTAGTAGACAATTAAGGCCTGGGATTCATTTTCCTTGCAAATGAATAATTAGTGAATGTCAATTTCACTTTTTTTTTTTTTTT